>SADC01000095.1:521092-628453 GCA_004194705.1 Ditylenchus dipsaci
CCACCTTCTAATAAGGCCCCACCTCCAAAGAGAGGTTGAAAAATAAGGCCCATGGGGTCTTATTAGAAGATATACGGTATATGTTTTTTACACATTTTAACGTTTAATAAATGCCTATTAAGCCTGTTTTTTTAAACTTTTTAAACTTTTGTTTAACTTTTGAAAACAAATTCTGTGAAATTAAACAGTGAAAAAATTATCATGAAATATTTTTCAATTATTTATTTATTATCAACGATAAGTTTTCTTTTATTCCGATTGTTGCTTTTATTGATTACTTTTATGTTAAAAAATTGCAAACAAATTTTATATTCAAAAATTCTAAAGTCAATTAAGCCAGCAAATGAAAAATGTCAAAAATCTCACAAAAGAGTATTATACTAATTAATTTGTAGTAATTTTTTCGCAAATGAAAACACATGCATGAACCAATTAACTAAAGATAAATAGAGTGCCATTCGAAAATATTTTAATGTGTTATTTCGATAATGCGTGAAATGTGAGTTAACTTTTAAATTTCAAGTTTTGAAATTTCGATTTTCTTTTTTCCATCAAAAAAACCGAGCCAGAATGATAATGAGCCTTGTTTTCGTGCCGCCGGCGACCATCTGGGACAATTTTGAACTTCTCTGCACTTATCTACTCGACAACCACCAAGATCTCGCTCCCATCTCTCAATTGGTTTCGACGAAACTATGTTGTAGGATTAAGGATTCCAGTTCTCTTTTGCTATTAGACACTCTCTTTCGGCACAGCATGAATCCGCCCCATTCCGGTCAACTGGTGGTCGTGCTATGAAAGACTCTGGCTGGAGAGGATCGAACACCAATTATGCTGAAGCAGCTCATCGTCGATTGAAAGATGCTCTGGGCGTGGATCATCCAACGGTGGGCCGCCTGCTACAAGACTGAAGAGGATCCAACGAAATCACGACTCTCATTGACAATATTTGGCGGGTCAAGATGCTCCGAAGAAGCGTCGAATCTACTTGGAGAGCCGACAAAGGATTCTGGCCAGGTCCATACTCTACCAGAGGACAATTTAATGGAATATCTCCGAGGGCTGGCTCACAACTTCATCATGATTGTGAAGGAAATCTCCGTTAACCTCAATTTGCTGAATTTATTTGTTTGTTGATGTTATTTGTTTCAATAATTTTATACTTGTAAATCAATAAATTGTCGTTGTATCACTGTCCCTTTTTAAGGACTTGTATCGAATTGTCCCGTTTTAAGACTTGTATCGAATGGTCCTTTAACAGGACTTGTATAGAATTGTCTCTTTTACAGGACTTGTATCGAATTTGTCCCTTGTATCGAATTGTCCGTTGTATGAATTGTCACGTACGATCCGCACCGCGTAAGTTACAGGTTCGACTGTATAACGACGACTCGATACACATTGTGACTCGATACACCAACTCGATACAGTTACGACTCGATACGCCAACTCGATACAGTTACGACTGGATACGCCAACACGATAGAGGGGTCTAGAGTTTTGACTCTTGTCTAGTGTTATTTTGACGTTTTGTCATTTTTCGATGTTGTGATGGGCTTTAATATCTTTTTGCGTCTCTGAATCTTGATTCTCATCGTCATAGGGTGTTTGGCACATCTGGGTTTCATACAGAGTTTGCGCTTCTACAAATCTTTAGGCCATTTTATTGTCTTTTTTATAATTTGGCAAAGCCTTAGGCAAAGGTAGGCCAGCGCGCGTTAGGACGGGCTCAAATATGTTCTGAAACTACAAAACGGCTAAAATAAATAAAATTCGTAAGGGTATGAATTAAAAAAATTGTTACAAGGTTACCCTCTTCGGGACATAAGGGCCTTGAGAAATAAATATGCGCTTGGAATATGGCGCAAATACTTTAGAGACAATTCTGAGCGATTCTCTCGATTATGTACTTATTCGTAGGCTCTTTTGCCAAACTCTAAAGAGAAAACCGAGTGATAAATAATAAATAGGGTATGTAGCGGCATCGCATAAATAAGCTGCTTTAGGAATGTTTAGCCATTATCAAAGTAAATATATGGTTAGAAGTGATGAATATTGATACAAAAGAATAAAAAATGTCAAAATATAAAAATAACAATCAGCGGGAGTCGAACTCGAGACCCGGTGTATCGAGTTGGGCGTATTGAGTCGCAACTGTATCGAGTTGGTGTATCGAGTCACAATGTGTATCGAGTCGTATGTCAGTCGGTTCGACTACCACGCGCTGCACACCATATTTTATGACACACCTTATTTTATTAACAATTTCGTGTAAAAGTCATCCTCGTGGCTCTGGACTATCCGACAAGATCATCAACGCAGGGTTTTCACACTAGTGTAGCTTATTCGTATGCTGAAAAAATAGGCTAGAGCTCCGATAATCGATGTTTTGAGGATTTCTCTAATCTGCTTTCATTGATATTTCTGCATTTTTTCGACAAGTCACAGGTTTCATACACAGGAATAAAGCCAAGATCATGAGATTTCATATGAGCTATCATACAAGGTAGAAGGTAATATTTTGTTAGAGCTAAAATTTTAAAAAACTTTTACTGATGTTCAATTCAATACCACCAGTCATGTGCATGAAATCTCCAAATTACAGCATTTGCTAACAGTGAAGCTGAAAATGGTCGTTTTTTTAATTTAGCTCTAACTTCATACAAACTTTTTATCTGTATGATAGCTCAAATGAAGCTGAGGACGTTAGCTACATTTTGACACCAAACTTGTAATTTTGTTATTTTTCGTAAAACTTGTTATTTTTCGATCGACCTCAGGGGGGGGGGGGGGGGTCGGCAATTAGAGGGGGGGGGGGGGCGCTTATTTTCGATCGACTCTCTAGGGGGGGGAGGGGGGGGGGGGGGGGGGAAGGCGGCAATTGGAGGGGACGGCAATTGGAGGGGGGCGGCAATTAGAAGAAAAACGGTATTCGTGTTTTTCGACCCACGATTTCATGAGAAAGCCGGCTGTTTTTTTATTCTGAGAAAAAATTTTACCACAGAGGGGTCACGGCCCACTGAAATGGCAAATTATGTGCAATAGCAATAATGCGCGGATTTAAAATTTTTGAAACTAGTCACTTTCAAGTTTGCTCAACATCTTGCTTTACACCTTAATTTTTTTCTACTACTGGCGCAGCACTTGTTCTTTAAAATTCTCTACTGAAAGGGCTTGCCATGAGCCATCACTTGCCCATAAAACAAATTTCAGAATCAAATTGATTTTCGGTAAAAAAACAGCTTAGACTTTTAACTATCTGATTTGCTTCTTTGAGGTGCAAGAAACTTTTTTTGTCAATAAATTCTCAAACAAACCGTAGACTCGATAAAAACGTAAATTGCTACATTTCGGTACCTAAGACGTACCGTATTTCCTCTAATAACTCACCCTGCTCTAATAACTCACCCCCCCTCAACTTTGAGCGCCTATATCTCAGCTCGGAACAATATTTTGCAAAGCTGTTTATTGCGTTTTCTTAATTCCACGAGCTCTACCGATTCCAGTTTTTAATTTAATATTTTCACCCAAAAATCTCGAGATCGATCTCAAATTTTGCCAATTTTCAGCGATCCAAAAAATAACTCCCCGGGTGAGTTATTAGAGGAAAACGCGTATACCGAAAAATAGGCGCTACTATAGAATGACACCCCCCCCCCCACCCCCCCCCCCCAATTTTTTTTTCAAGATCGTGTTTTAACCACTCCTAAGTAATTTTTATGCGCTAAAACCGATAAAAAAAATGTTTTCGGCATTTCTTACCTAAAAGAGTGATTTTTTAAGAAAAAAAAATTTTGACTAAAATTTGACTTTTTGCCTTGGGGGACCAAGTAATCACCTGAAAATGTACCTAGAGACCTAAAAAAGATGGGATTTGAACATAGTTTTGTTAACTGGGGCCTACCGCATAAAAGAACTCTGGTATGCATGCCTTTTGGCTAAAGTGCATTATACCGCGTAGCCCAAACTGGCTTAAAGCGTGTTTTTTTTGATGTGTGAGCAATTAAAACATACTTAAAACGTGTTTTCAGAGTGCGGAAGGCCATTTTTGGAAAAAAAATTTTGACCAAAATTTGACTTTTTGCCTTGGCGTACAAGGTAAACCACCTGGAGAGGTACGTGAATACTTTATTTAAGAATCAAATTCAGACACCATTACAGCTAAAAAACATTCAACATTTAACTTTAGCCTGAGTAGGAGCCACTCCTCAAAAGAAGAAGATCTTGAACATAGTTTCCTTGCATGGACCTACCGCATAAAAACTCTGGCATGCACATGTGTTTATGCATCCAGAGTTTTTTCGAGTGTTTGTCTCTAAGGTATGTGTGTGCGCGCATCTCAACTCCAAGCCCCCAAGCCCTACGCCCCCGCCCCCTCCGGGGCGTAGGGGGCTTGGAAGCTTGAGTTGAGGGGCTTGGAGTTGGGGGCTTGGAGTTTTCCGGAACTGAAACAGCTTCTGCTGCGGTATACGTATATGTTTTCACACACTAAAAAATCTTTTAGTAAGGAAAACGTCGAAAAAACACTTTTTTACCGTTTTAGCGCATAAAGTTACTTAGGAAAAATCAAAGAAACTATTTACAGTTATAATGACAATGGACCCTTCTTCTCTAAGTGCACATTAGATAGGATACGGTATGTAGTTAATTGTCACAAAGTGTTATTGGCAAATATTTTTCAAAAAAATAATAATCAAAAATGTACTTGATTGGGGAGGGGTGTGAAAGTTAATTAATTATTAGCCGTTGACTTGCTTCTGCTGAGAATTTTTTTTACAACCTCTGAAAGATCACGACCATATTGCATCAAAGCCAGATTTTCCGGAACTGAAACAGCTTCTGCTGCTGCGCGCATACTGTTAGCCGGCCGATCGCTCATTTTCACCGAAGACAGAAAATATTGAGAAAGAGAAATATCAAGTAATTTCACTGGCGGCCAAAAAAACAAAATTTCATTTTTTCAAATTATATATGTCATTTAAAAAAAAAAGATTTTTTTTGTAATTTTATATTGAAAAATAAAGCCCCACCTTCTAATAAGACCCCACCTTCTAATAAGCCCCACCTCCAAAGAGGGGTTGAAATAAGGCCCATGGTCCTTATTAGAAGATATACGGTATATGTTTTACACATATTTAACGTTTAATAAATGCCTATTAATGCCTGTTTTTTTAAACTTTTTAAACTTTGTTTAAACTTTTGAAAACAAATTCTGTGAAATTAAACAGTGAAAAAATTATATGAAATATTTTTCAATTATTTATTTATTATCAACGATAAGTTTCTTTATTCCGATTGTTGCTTTTATTGATTACTTTTTATGTTTAAAATTGCAAACAAATTTTTATTTCTAAATTCTAAAGTCAATTAAGCCAGCAAATGAAATTTCAAAAATCATCACAAAGATTATACTAATAAATTTGTAGTAATTTTTTCGCAAATGAAAACACATGCATGAACCAATTAACTATAAATAAGTGCCATTCGAAAATATTTTAATGTGTTATTTTCGATAATGCGTGAAATGTAGAGTTAACTTTAAATTTCAAGTTTTGAAATTTCGATTTTCTTTTTTCCATCAAAATAAACCTCAGATGCAGATTCGAGTAATTAATTGGCATTTGTGCACATGAGGGATACCTTTTTTGTTAATTGTGAATAGTTGTAAAAAGTCAAATTTTGGTAAGGACTTTTTAAAAATCTTTTTAGTAAGGTAAACGTCGAAAAAACACTTTTTACCGTTTTAGCGCATAAAATTACTTAGGAAAAATCAAAGAAACTATTTACAGTTATAATGACAATGGACCCTTCTTCTCTAAGTGCACATTAGATAGGATACGGTATGTAGTTAATTGTCACAAAGTGTTATTGGTAATATTTTTCGAAAAAAAAAATCAAAAATGTCCTTGATTGGGGAGGGGAGTGAAAGTTATTACTCCACTAACAGCCCCCCCCCCCCCGCCCTAGCAAAAAATTACGACCCTGAAAAATTACGAATTTAACGGAATTTAACGAAAAAAAAACATTCCTAAAGTTGCCTAAATATAATTAAGTGCACTTTGGTTTTGGTAGCATATTTTGTTGACAAACCGCTGTTGTAATGTAAACAAAACTTGTTTTTATCTTGTAAAGTAAGTCATTCCAAGTTAGGGTTCTCATTAAATTCTCAAATGCTCGAAATCAAAATTAAGATTTGACACGACTGGAATATTTCGGAGCAGTTTCGGTATACACCCCCCAGTCAAGTTCGGTATACACACCAGTTTGCCTTGTTCCCCCAAGCTGATCTTTTTAAAAAAATTTTCCGAATTTTTTTCAGCTTTTACCCAATAAAAAACAGCGTTCGAAAATTTGAGAAAAGTAGAAAAGTAAATATATGTATTCTTCGACTGCCTCAGCATGTTTTCAACTGAGCGCCCCGAAGGGGGCGCAAGGGCTTGAGAGTTGAGAAGGAGTTAGAGATGCGCGCACTCACTTACCTTAGACACAAATCACTCAAAGTGACTCTGGATGCATGATAAAGCATGCATACCAGAGTTATTTATTGCAGTAGGCCCCAGTATCCAAAATATGTTCAACATCTTCTGTTAGGCCATGTGTGATTAGTGGCCCCTTTATTCCCTTCCCTCCCAATACAGCCCTTAATGCTTTAAAATTCAAAGGCGCCAATTTAAAAATAATTTTTTTTTCAAATTTTTCTAAAATTTTACCTGGGGGACCAAGGCAAATCCCAAAAAATTTTTTTCACTTTCACAGAATCTGATGATCATTTCCCGTAAAAAAGCAGTCTAGTCTTAATAATGGATAGTCCCTGAGCTAGTGTCCAATGAGTTTAAAGCGAGATTTAAGCTCATTTTTAATAACATAATGTATTTTTTTAGAAAATCCAAATATACATTTTTGCAGCCTAACTCGCTTCTTTTAAATACAGGCAAACCATGATTTTATGAACCCTCGATGTAACCAAAACTCCGGCAGCGATTACGTTCGGTTTGGCTTCGAACACTTGATAGGTCATTTTAGGAAATTTACAAGCCTTTTGATCATTTTAACTGATCAAAAGTTTAATTGGAGAGTTTAGCGCTCTAGCACACAACTCAGCAGTAGGTTGTAGCACAGCTCAAGATCTGAAAAAGTCGCTATACAGAACAGTTTTGAAAAATAGCCTTTTAAAAAAATAAAATAAAAATAAAAATTCTGAGAGAAGTTCAATGATTAGGAAAAAAATTAAACTCTAGGGCCACCTATCAGTAGCGTAACATGCCCCGTTAAAGTGATTTTTTAACCCTTGAGCTGCGCTATAACACAGTGCTGAGTTGTTGTTGAAGCGCGTAACCCTGAATTGATTTTTTGAGCAGTTAAAATGATAAAAATGATTGACAACTTTTTAAATGACCTAGAAGTGTTCGAAGCCAAATACTGACCTTTCAAATATTCCACAGGCAAGTTTATATACCATATATTATATATATTTATATACCATTCTGAAGAGGAAGAGTCTGGCTACAAAAATATAACTTTGGAATATCAAATAAATATGAATTTAAAAAAAAATAGTCTCTACTCGGCTTTGGACACCGGTTAGTCAAGATTTGATCTAATAAAAGTTATTATTCAATGGTATTTAATTACAGAAAATCATTTTCAAGCTATTTTTTTCTATGACCAATCATTAGTCGAATTAAAAATGGCACTGAGGATTGAATACTATTAAAATATAATATTATAGTTGCAAAATGGATCAACAAGTCATTGAGGATATCATTGCTCAGATCGGAAACGACTTTAATGTGTTGGAACAGCGCCTTGATGGTTACTCGGATGCAGAAAGACGCCGCCTTATTCAAGAAAACCGTGACATGCTTATGAGTCGTACACGCCAATTGATTAGATTACAAGGTAATTGAATAAGAAAATTTACTAATTTTGCTCTTGGTTATCTGACGCTCCTGGCGCTGATTGTGGGTGCCCGACCAAAATCGAAAAAAGAAGGAATCAGTGGAGCTAGGGAGAACTAAGAAAACGCAAAAACAGCTTTGAAAAATATTTTGCCTGGGCTGACATATGGGTCCTCAAAGTCGAGAGATCGCCTTATTGTAAGGCAATACGGTATATTCGATTGACAGTACTATTATTTGATGGTTTCAGAAAATATTGGATAAAAAATCAGCGAGAAATTGTTCGATGGCTTATATTTTCAAAATTTTTTGGCGCTGCAGTTGAGTCTCGATTTTCCCTACAATTCATTCTATGGATGGTCTAGGCGGTACGTAAAATCGAGACTCAACTGCACTTGCATATAATAATCACCTACCACCCCTTCTCCCCCCCCTTCCGCGGCGTATCAAATTTGAAAAATCGCGAAAAGGCTATTTTCCTGCCAGGACAAATATAATTGTCTATTGTCTATTTAAAAAATTTTAGAATTTTGACAAACAATCGGTGATTCTGAACTTTCAGATTCTGGCTTTTAGCTTCGCTAAAAATCTTGTCAGAACAATAATATTTGCTAATTTTTTGCGTGACAAAGATTTCAAAAAAAAATGTTAGGAATTTCGGTTAAGATTTTTGAAAATAGTATTTTTTTGATTCAAGTGTTTACTTGGAAACGTTAAACGTTCAAAAAAAGCTGCAAATCTAAGCTTTCTTGTCAATAAAGCACTTGAATCACAAAAAATACTATTTTAAAAAATATTACCGAAATTCCTGAAAAAAATTTGTAAAATCTGGCCCGTGGGAATTTGCAAATACTCATTATTCTGACAAGATTTTAGCGGAGCTAAAAGCCAACAATCGAACTTCAGAATTATCGATTGTTAGCCAAAATAAAATATTTAAATAAAATCATTAAAATTAGAAAAACTTGCATTTTTGAAAATATTTAGGTATTTAAAGTTAGCCTTAAAAGTGACATGAATCGATCCATGTTGCTGTTTTTCTGGAATAACCGTGTAGAGCTGACTCTCAGCTTTCGTATTTGTTAGCCGGTATAACCCCATTCACAGCAGTTCTCCTAAAAAGTAGGTGCCCCTATATTGTGCATGAAAATGATATTTCACAGACGAAATCGAAGCAATTTAGAAATGAACGCAAAACTTATTAAGAAATCAATAATATTTTTACGAAATTCGAAATGTTCAAATTTTGACGCTACTCGTTTATACCCCACCCAAAAAAGCTACTAGGTTACCCCTCCCAATAATGTTTTAGGTATCTAAAACCATACTTTTTTTAATATAATAGCCGGTATTAGTAATGGCTTGGCCCTGAGCCTAAGCCTAGGCCCAAAGCCTAAGCCAAAGCCTAAGGCTAAGCCTAATTCCGAAGCATAAAAATTATTGGGAGGGTAAAACCGAGTAGCACCCAAATTTTTTATAACTTTATACTCCGGTAGCGCCAAATTTTGCGTAGACGTTGTGATGAACAATACCTCATTAGAAACTAGAGTCGTAGGGCGACATGATGGTGTCATCACTTTTGAAAACTTAGTAAAAAAAAACCTGTCAAAAACCCAGTCTATTTTTGCCACTACCCGAGTTAAAAACATGGTAAGGCAGCTAAAAAAGTGGTCCATATAGTTCCTTTGGGTACGCGACGTTTCGTCCTCGGGGCCGTTTCGTTTTCAGCCGTCTCATCCTCAAGCCGTTTCGTCCTCAGTTCTTATTATCTTACATTAATTAAAATAATCGTTCCGCCGCTGAAAAACTCATGCCCAAACAACTTTTTGAGAATTATTTTTCACGCAAATGTACTTTACGGAAGAGATAGGTAGTTATCTCTCCAACTAAGTTTTCAACTAAAGGCTTTTCTACCCGTTTTAGTCACTGGAGCTGGGCAAAAAAAACCGTGCCCCAGTTCCTTTCCCCTCCCACAACAGCCCTTGATCCCTTTTACAAAAAAATTCCTGGTCTTTTATTTTATTCTTTTTTTTAATTATTGCTACGAATGAGTTTTAACCACTCCTGAAATCTTGATGTTGAGAGGTATTCCCGAGTAGCTTTTTAGAGGGGGGGGAGTATTACCGAGTAGCGTCAAGTTTTTAGCTCTCGTAGTTGTTTCGCTTGATATATTGTTTGCAGAATTCACACAAGGAACTGGTGTACCAATTTTATTGTCACATAAAGAGAAAGCAAATTCAAACGCTTGTGAAAATTACAATGTTGACCAAATTTGGTATGATTTATTGTGGCCATACAGTCGGCTCTCTATGTATTATCAGTAAACTCGGAATCCTAACAATCTCTTGACCAAGTTTCTAAGTCAATCAACTAAAAACGAACAAACTTCAGGGGGTTTCGATTTCAATGAGAGCTAACTGTATAGTAAAATTGCGTCATGTCAAGGTTTCTGAGCCCCCTTCGAGGGCGCAGGGGGCTTGGTTGGTTAGAAATCGCGCACTCACATACCTTAGACATGATTCCGAGTAGGGTTGTCGAGCGCTCGAAATTTTCGAGTCGAGCGCTCGATTCGATATTCGAAATTTTCGAGCGCTCGATTCGAAATTCGAAATTTTCAGCGGCTTCGCCGCCTCATTAATGGATTTTTAGAAATAAATTTATCTAAACCATGGTTAATCGACCACACATGACCGCTTTACCACACTAAACAAATAAGCGGCCAAAAAAAACTACCATTCTTTGTCCATAGTGTGCTTGATCAAACGGCGCAGATCGGAGACTCTGAGATCGTAAAGGCATCGCTCTGGCTTTTTTCGCCTCAGAAGGTCCCAATTCTTTGTTCGTTAACTTTTCCTTGGGCCTTGCCGATTTCAGGTGACCCGAAAGATAAGTTGTTGATCTACTCTTGGCAGTCTTAGTACTTCACCACAAGTGAAAATAGCTTTTCAACCGACTTTCTTAAACGATTTCCAAACTTCGCTTGGCATTTCTAAAACAAGAAAATTCACCATTACATTCTTCTTTGTGCTGCAAGTTCCAAACTATAACTCGAAAATAAGCGCTCAAAATTTGAAAGCATAATTCGAAATTTTTTTTGAGCGCTCAAAATTCGAAAGCATAATTCGAAATTTTTTTTCGAGCGCTCGAAATTCGAAATTTCCGCTCGAATTTCGAAACTTTTCGAACTTTCGAGCGAAAAGTTCGAAATCGAGCGCTCGATTCGACAACCCTAATTCCGAGCAAGACTCTTAATTAAAAAAATACATATAAAGCTATTTGCTTAGCTCTAGGGGGCGAAAGGTAGTAAAAACCTTTTTTATGGGTATCCAGGCCCCCTATATTTTCAACCATAAGGGTGGGTATCATGGTTTCACAAAAATTTGTCAAAAAAAATTTTTTGATGAAATGGCTTCCCCAATAGTTTTTTCGTGTTTATATACATGTAAAGCCTTAAAACGTTGATACAAGTTGAAAAAAATGTGCGCGAATCACTTGCACTGTGGTCCAGCCTTGATTTCTAATAAAAATGTGACTAAGCTAAGTCAAACTAACATCAATCTAAGTTCAGAACACTTTTTATTTAAAAAAATTAAATGTTCGAGGAATCAAAACAGTCAGATGAAGAAAGACAACAATTAGTCAGCATTGATCAAAGGAAAAAAGTAGTAATCATTGATAAAAAATGTTTGAAAGAATTGTAAAGTTGATAGCGAAATGTTTAAAAGCTTGCATATTTTCCTGAGAAAGTTTTAAAATTAAAATTTTTTCACTCAGTTTCAGCACGTCGCAAGGCAATTCGGAAGTCCGCTTCACTTGGAAAGGAAAAATAGTGAATTTTGACGTTCATGTCACAGTACTTTTCAGTAAAACAGCAGGCCTCTTCAATGGTGTGCTTACTATAAAACTTATATTGCACCCAGCTGCAGAAGCCGTCCTTCAAAATAGGTTGTGAAATAGAGACAGTCTTGGTCGTAGTTCCAGACTGATTGCTCAATAATGCTTCAAGTGTAGTTGCCAATAGAATTTTAACTTCATTCCTGTTAATATTTATTGGATTCCACCCAGATGACAAGACACTAAATCGAAAAAAAATTAGTACGCTATTTGATGCTAGTGTCTAGAAACTATTTAAAGTATAATTTTTGTGATAATAGGCGAAAAATAGTGACTTAAAAGTGATGAGGGCTGACTTGGAAGGCTGAAGAACTAGTATGAAGGCAACTTTTTGTGGCTGTTTTCATTATTTTTAGGATATTTGTGAACCTGAATCGTGCCCATTTTTGATCAGAAACTTTTCTTTTATCTTTTTGATCAGATTTTTTTGAATAGTTTTGTGATCAGAGTTTTTGATCAGAAACTTATTCCCCTTTTTCATGCATATCTTCTGTGCTTCATATACTAAAGCTCCCAGGTAGCTAAGCTATTGTCATTGATTTCCTAGAGAAATCGATGAATAATGTAAATGTAACTCTAAGAGACCGCTTCAGAGTTACGTAGATGGGAGTTTACACTTTAAGAGTATTGAGTGTATATCGTTCGATTGTATTAATGACCTTGTGCTTAATTTTTGAAAAACCACGCAGAGAACTTTTGTGGGATCATATTTTTGCTTATAAAGAAAATTCGGCACTGCAGTCAAATATCGATATATTGTCTTCCGCTACAGAAACAAGCCTGAAAAGGCGTTACATCGGGAGGTCATTATTCATAGTTCATTATTCAGAGACACCATATTTTTGTATGGGCTCGTTTGTCTGTCTGTAAAGTCAATATAACGGGGCTTGGAAACAGTTTGAAAAAAATTAATATGGGGGTTATATGCAAGCAGCGTTAAATATTCTCAATTTTGGTCTATCTTTCACATTTTTACGCCATTTTAGCGCTCTTTTTACCTGCAAAACTGATAATAGCATCTGCAGCACTATGAACATGAGACGCTTCAGTGACTTTCATTTCAAAGTCTCGCTCCATTTTTTGCAGAGCATTGCTGTTTTTTTCTAAAAAAATTTTTCCCGCATCTTGCACAGCGTTGAAAATGCTGGGATCCGAAGAAGCCAAGTTTGCAAAAACAGCGTTGTGATCATACTCAGTAAAGTGAAGCCAGGCAAATGGATCGAAGCCAAAGAACTGAATAAATAAGTTATGTTTCGAGCGCACGAAATTCAGTCAACTCTCGACTTAACCATACAGTTGAACCTCTCTATAAATGCCCCTGCACGATTTATAAGGTTCCAGGGCTGTGACGGAAGAAAATCGGAAGTGGTCGGAAGTGAGTTTTAAAATTCGTTGGATTTTTTTTTAAATTGGATTATTTTTTACTACTTTATAGCTTAATCGATTTGCCAAAATCTTAGTTTTCATATGAAACATGCTGCAGAAAATCTAAGAAAATACTGAAATATTGGTTAAATGTAAAATGAGATCTCTTCCGACTTCCGTCTTCCGGAAGTCGGAGTGGTACCGAAACTTCTTTGATTTAACGATAACTTTTGCCCGGTCCCACAAAAGCATTAAACAGATGTTGACTGTGTAATTCAAACATTTTAAAATATAGGTATCGAGGATGGGAATATTTTTAAAGGTGGATACCAGTGAATTAAAGAAAGAATTATTTTGAAATATAACTTTGTTCAGTTACTTTCTTGGATAGCTAAAATTCTGTATTGATCGGTGGCTCAAAGATCGAGCAGCGGTGAACAGTGGGAATAAGTCGTCGGTCCGATTTCCCGCTAGAATTACTTTTTTCCTCGACTTTTACGAAATTTTGTCGATTTCATCTCGTTTCAATTCCACCAGTAGCCGACTTCGAAATAATCCGAAATTATTTAGCATGACTGCCAAAGCATAAAAATTAAAAACAAATTACCTTTATCAGTGCATTCGCAAAAAGTCCACAATGCCACCGAAAATTCCACCTCCAACTGAAAAGTTAGGTAACAATTAAAGTTTCTACCACTGAAATCATATGGCACATATTGGAATAGAAAATATGGATTCCCTAGTTTAGTTTGTAATTAGCCAGAGTGCGACATTTGTGCTGCTTTACAGCACATAGGTTCAAGATATACTGTTTTGCGCTGTAAAACAGCACAAATGTCGTACTCTGTAATTAGCACACACCCAAAGCTACCCCCAGGAATGTCGGATATTGTCAACTTTAGCTGAAAACTGATTCAACTCATTAATTGACCTTATTTATTGATTTTAAGTTAACTAGAAAAACCCTTAAAAATATCAGGCTTTCGGGAAAGTTTTCCAACAGTCCTAACTTGTCAACCACTTTCTGATTGATGTCAAAATACAGTCGAACCTCCCAATAACGATCACCCTAGGGACCCGCCTCAGGTAACCCTATGCATAAAGATCTGGGTATGTTGAAAAAAAATTTAAGATTTTGCCTTTACAATTTAAAAATTTATTTCGATACGGTTTGAACTAAAGACAATGGCGACGATAGGCGCCTTTTTCCCCTTGTAAAAATATAGGAAACTGTGACAAAATACAAAAAGCAGCCAAAAAACTTGAAACTTTGTGGACTATTCATCGCGGTAGTTCAAAAAAATAACATTTTTGCATGGGTGAACGTTATTGAGAGTGTTTATTATGAACCCGGGACCGACCTCTTTGTGAACTATTCATCGCGGTAGTTCAAAAAATAACATTTTTGCATGGGTGAACGTTATTGAGAGTGTTTATTATGAACCCAGGACCGACCTCAGGTGATCGTTATTGAGAGGTGATCGCTAATGAGAGTGATCGTTAACCGGGAGGTCAGTTTGCCTTAATTTAAAACAGACCAACCAAAAGTTTTTTCGGTGATCGTTAATGAGAAGCAGTGATGTGATGTTTATTTTTAGAGCTAGAATTTCAAGGAAATCACATGGATATTATTTAACACCAAAATCGGTTAAAAATTGGGTAGCTTGCGAAGATTTGACCCAGAGACAAAAGAGTGTATTCGAACAGTAGGATGGCACAAATAAAACATTTTTGGATTTTAGCTCTAACTAACTTTTGCTTTTTTTCTGTGATAGTTTGAAAGAAAGTTCAGAATCTTGACTACACATTGCTATATAAAACGTGTAGAGCTGTAAAAAAAGTCAGAAGGTATCAATGAAACCAATCAATGAATAACTCAAAATGAATGGTTTTTCGAACAAAAACCGATTTCAGGTGGGGTTTGGCCTGCAACTCAGCCGGAACAGTGGTTCAAGCGCGTGCTGATGGTGTTGTTGAAAAGCCAGGAGCCGGAGCATCATTTTGATACTTAAATTGTACAAAAACATAAAAAATGCAGTAATAAAAGGTGTGCACCCACTGGGAATCGAACTTGAGAGTTCAAAATATTCGCTCCTCGATATGCACCACTCTTTAAATAAAGCAAAAGTACTAAACTCTAAAAATATCGCTTTTGGCTCCTGCCCGAAATTTTTTGGCTCCCGCTCTGGCTCTTGGCTCCTGCCCCAAAATTTTGGCTTCCGCTCTGGCTCTTGGCTCCTGCCTCCATAATTTTGGCTCCTGCTCTGGCTCTTGGCTCGGAGCAGGAGCGCTCGGAGCCAAGAGCGGAGCCAAGAGCGGAGCTGCGCACATCACTGATGAGAAGGGATCGTTAATGGGTGATCGTTATTGGGAGGTTCGACTGTAATCCTATTGAGCGAATCGAATGTATTATTGTTGGATAAATTTCGGACATCCTTTTTTAATATAAAATTTTGACGCTACTTGCATATACTCTATACCAACCTCAACCAGTCCACTAATGAACGTTTTTTGAGTGTTCCCAAACACCCTATATTGACTCAAAATCACCTCAGAAGCTTAAAAAGACATAATTTTGAGTTCCGCTATATGAAAAATTATAAATTCACGAATTTCTTTTTAATATAATAACTTTTAATATGTTTTTAAGATGAGACTTATCAAGCCCGTGGCTTGGGGTGAGATGCGCACAGCTACATATCTTCGACAAAAATCATTCCAAAGTGACTCCTTATAACAGAGTTTATTTATGCGATAGGCCATAGTATTAAAAACTATGCTTAACATCCTTAGGCCCCAAAACTTAATTTTTTATATAGCAGAACTCGAAAAATTCCTTTTTGGAGATCTGGCGGCTATTTTAAGTCAGTATAAGCCGTTTGAGAACACTTAAAAGAAAAGCTGATTGGGGAACGGCGTGTCGTATTTGAAAAATCGCGAATAGGGAATTTTACTTTCAAGACAAATTGAGAATATTTTCTAAAATTTCTTTCTTTTGATTAATTGGTTGCTTAACTGTATAATAGAATTTTATGCAACATTTTCATTATACAATTTGCCATGTTTAGGCTTAAACGAAAGCTGAGAGTCAGCTCTACACGGTTATTCCAGAAAAACAGCAACATGGAGCGATTCACGTCACTTTTAAGGCTAACTTTAAATACCTAAATATTTTCAAAAATGCAAGTTTTTCTAATTTTAATGATTTATTAAATAAATATTTTCGTATTTTGGCTAACAATCGATAATTCTGAAAGTTCAGATTGTTGGCTTTTAGCTCCGCTAAAAATCTTGTCAGAATAATGAGTATTTGCGAATTCCCTGCGGGCCAGATTTTACAAATTTTTTTCAGGAATTTCGGTAAATATTTTTAAAATAGTATTTTTTGTGATTCAAGTGCTTTATTGACAAGAAAGCTTAGATTTGCAGCTTTTTTTGAACGTTTAACGTTTCCAAGTAAACACTTGAATCAAAAAAAATACTATTTTCAAAAATCTTAACCGAAATTCCTAACATTTTTTTGAAATCTTTGTCACGCAAAAAATAGCAAATACTTATTGTTCTGACAAGATTTTTAGCGAAGCTAAAAGCCCAGAATCTGAAAGTTCAGAATCACCGATTGTTTGTCAAAATTCTAAAATTTTTAAATAGACAATAGACAATTATATTTGTCCTGGCAGGAAAATAGCCTTTTCGCGATTTTTCAAATTTGATACGCCGCGGAAAGGGGGGGGAGAAGGGGTGGTAGGTGATTATTATATGCAAGTGCAGTTGAGTCTCGATTTTACGTACCGCCTAGGACCATCCATAGAATGAAATTGTAGGGAAAATCGAGACTCAACTGCAGCGCCAAAAAATTTTTTGAAAATATAAGCCATCGAACAATTTCTCGCTGATTTTTTATGCAAATATTTTTCTAAAACCATCCAAATAATAGTACTGTAAATCGAATATACCGTATTGCCTTACAATAAGGCGATCTCTCGACTTTGAGGACCCATATGTCAGCCCAGGCAAAATATTTTTCAAAGCTGTTTTTTGCGTTTTCTTAGTTCTCCCTAGCTCCACTGATTCCTTTCTTTTTTCGATTTTGGTCGGGCACCCACAATCAGCGCCAGGAGCGTCAGATAACCAAGACCATATTAGTAAATTTTCTTATTCAAATTACCTTGTAATCTAATCAATTGGCGTGTACGACTCATAAGCATGTCACGGTTTTCTTGAATAAGGCGGCGTCTTTCTGCATCCGAGTAACCATCAAGGCGCTGTTCCAACACATTAAAGTCGTTTCCGATCTGAGCAATGATATCCTCAATGACTTGTTGATCCATTTTGCAACTATAATATTATATTTTAATAGTATTCAATCCTCAGTGCCATTTTTAATTCGACTAATGATTGGTCATAGAAAAAAATAGCTTGAAAGTGATTTTCTGTAATTAAATACCATTGAATAATAACTTTTATTAGATCAAATCTTGACTAAGCGGTGTCCAAAGCCGAGTAGAGACTATTTTTTTTGAATTCATATTTATTTGATATTCCAAAGTTATATTTTGTAGCCAGACTCTTCCTCTTCAGAATGGTATATGAATATATATAAATATATGGTATATAAAACTTGCCTGTGGAATTTTTGAAAGGTCAGTATTTGGCTTCGAACACTTCTAGGTCATTTTAAAAAGTTGTCAATCATTTTTATCATTTTAACTGCTCAAAAAATCAATTCAGGGTTACGCGCTTCAACAACAACTCAGCACTGTGTTATAGCGCAGCTCAAGGGTTAAAAAATCACTTTAACGGGTATGCTTACGCTACTGATAGGTGTGGCCCTAGAGTTTAATTTTTTTTTCCTAATCATTGAACTTCTCTCAGAATTTTTATTTTATTTTATTTTTTTAAAAGGCTATTCTTCAAAACTGTTCTGTATAGCGACTTTTTCAGATCTTGAGCTGTGCTACAACCTACTGCTGAGTTGTTGCTAGAGCGCTAAACTCTCCAATTAAACTTTTGATCAGTTAAAATGATCAAAAGGCTTGTCAATTTCCTAAAATGACCTTTCAAGTGTTCGAAGCCAAAGCCGAACGTAATCGCTGGCTGGAGTTTTGGTTACATCGAGAGTTCGTAAAATCATGGTTTGCTGTATTTAAAAGAAGCCGAGTTAAGCTGCAAAAATGTATATTTGGATTTTCTAAAAAAAATACATTATGTTATTAAAAATGAGCTTAAATTCTCGCTGTAAACTCATTGGACACTAGGCTCAAGGACTATCCATTATTAAGACTAGACTGCTTTTTACGGGAAATGATCATCAGATTCTGTGAAAGTGAAAAAAATTTTTTGGGATTTGCCTTGGTCCCCAAGGTAAAATTTAGAAAAATTTGAAAAAAAATTATTTTTTAAATTGGCGCCTTTTGAATTTTAAAGGCATTAAGGGCTGTATTGGAGGGGAAGGGAATAAAAGGGGCCACTAATCACACATGCCCCTAACAAGAAGATGTTGAACATAGTTTTGGATACTGGGGCCTACTGCATGAATAAACTCTGGTATGCATGCTTTATCATGCATCCAGAGTCACTTTCGAGTGATTTGTGTCTAAGGTAAGTGAGTGCGCGCATCTCTAACTCCTTCTCAACTCTCAAGCCGCCTGCGCCCCCTTCGGGGCGCAGGCGGCTTGAGAGTTACAGATGCGCGCACACACTTACCTTAGACATGATTCCTAGAAGTACTCTTGATCAAAAAATGCATATAGAGTTTCTTTTTGCCACAGCTCAGTTGAAAAACATGCTGAGGCAGTCGAAGAATACATATATTTACTTTTCTATTGTTCTGCCATAAAAGTGGCTTCTTTTATTCCCTTCCCCTCCAATACATTCCTTAATCCCTTCAAAATTTTAAAAGACGCCAACTTAAAAATATTCTTTTTCAAATTTTTCTAAAATTTACCTTGAGGGACCAAGGCAAATCCCGAAAATTTTTTTTTCACTTTCGCAGAATCTGATGATCATTTCCGTAAAAATCCGGGTCGAGAAACACGAATATGCAATCGGTTTTAAAAAAATTCACCTCGAAAGTGGTCAGCCGTGGGGGCCAGTAAAGTGTTACCATTATTAAAAAGGGCTTTTGTACATTTTTTTGTTCAAAAATGGTGGTTTTATTTACCTTCGAACATTATTGGGAGAACTATTGGCTAAGTTTCGGTATACACCCGCAGTCAAGTTCGGTATACACCCCCAGTTTGCCTTGGTCCCCCAAGCTGTTTTTTTTTTAAAAAATTTTCGAAATTTTTGAACGCTGTTTTTTTATTGGGTAAAAGCTGAAAAAAATTCGGAAAATTTTTTTTAAAAAGATCAGCTTGGGGACCAAGGCAAACTGGTGGGTGTATACCGAACTTGACCGGGGGTGTATACCGAAACTGCTCCGAAATATTCCAGTCGTGTCAAATCTTAATTTTGATTTTGAGCATTTGAGAATTTAATGAGAACCCTCACTTGGAATGACTTACTTTACAAGATAAAAACAAGTTTTGTTTACATTACAACAGCGGTTTGTCAACAAAATATGCTACCAAAACCAAAGTGCACTTAATTATATTTAGGCACCTTTAGGAATGTTTTTTTTCGTTAAATTCCGTTAAATTCGTAATTTTCAGGGTCGTAATTTTTTGCTAGGGCGGGGGGGGGCGCTGTTAGTGGAGTAATAACTTTCACTCCCTCCCCAATCAAGGACATTTTTGATTATTTTTTTTTTTCGAAAATATTGCCAATAACACTTTGTGACAATTAACTACATACCGTATCCTATCTAATGTGCACTTAGAGAAGAAGGGTCCATTGTCATTATAACTGTAAATAGTTTCTTTGATTTTTCCTAAGTAATTTTTATGCGCTAAAACGGTAAAAAAGTGTTTTTTCGACGTTTACCTTACTAAAAGATTTTTTAAAAAGTCCTTACCAAAATTTGACTTTTTACAACTATTCACAATTAACAAAAAAGGTATCCCTCATGTGCACAAATGCCAATTAATTACTAGAATCTGCATCTGAGGTTTATTTTGATGGAAAAAGAAAATCGAAATTTCAAACTTGAAATTTAAAAGTTAACTCTACATTTCACGCATTATCGAAAATAACACATTAAAATATTTTCGAATGGCACTTATTTATAGTTAATTGGTTCATGCATGTGTTTTCATTTGCAAAAAAATACTACAAATTTATTAGTATAATACTCTTTGTGATGATTTTTGAAATTTCATTTGCTGGCTTAATTGACTTTAGAATTTAGAAATAAAAATTTGTTTGCAATTTTAAACATAAAAAGTAAACAATAAAAGCAACAATCTGAATAAAAGAAAACTTATCGTTGATAATAAATAAATAATTGAAAAAATATTTCATGATAATTTTTTCACTGTTTAATTTCACAGAATTTGTTTTCAAAAGTTTAAACAAAAGTTTAAAAAGTTTAAAAAAACAGGCATTAATAGGCATTTATTAAACGTTAAATATGTGTAAAAACATATACCGTATATCTTCTAATAAGGACCCATGGCCCATGGGCCATGGGGCCTTATTTTTCAACCCCTCTTTGGAGGTGGGGTCTTATTAGAAGGTGGGGTCTTATTAGAAGGTGGGGCTTATTTTTCAATATAAAAATTACAAAAAAAATCCTTTTTTTTTAAATGACATATATAATTTGAAAAAATGAAATTTTGTTTTTTTTGGCCGCCAGTGAAATTACTTGATATTTCTCTTTCTCAATATTTTCTGTCTTCGGTGAAAATGAGCGATCGGCCGGCTAACAGTATGCGCGCAGCAGCAGAAGCTGTTTCAGTTCCGGAAAATCTGGCTTTGATGCAATATGGTCGTGATCTTTCAGAGGTTGTAGAAAAAAATTCTCAGCAGAAGCAAGTCAACGGCTAATTAATTAATTAACTTTCACACCCCTCCCAATCAAGGACATTTTTGATTATTTTTTTTGAAAAATATTGCCAATAACACTTTGTGACAATTAACTACATACCGTATCCTATCTAATGTGCACTTAGAGAAGAAGGGTCCATTGTCATTATAACTGTAAATATTAGTTTCTTTGATTTTCCTAAGTAACTTTTATGCGCTAAAACGGTAAAAAAGTGTTTTTCGACGTTTACCCTTACTAAAAAGATTTTTAGTGTGTGAAAACATATACCGTATACCGCAGCAGAAGCTGTTTCATTTCCGGAAAAACTCCAAGCCCCCAACTCCAAGCCCCTCAACTCCAAGCCCCAAGCCCCTACGCCCCGGAGGGGCGGGGGCGTAGAGGGCTTGGGGCTTGGAGTTGAGATGCGCACGCACACATACCTTAGAGACCAAACACTCGAAAAAACTCTGAATGCATAAAAAACAATGTGCATGCCAGAGTTTTTTATGCGGTAGGTCTCTGCAAGGAAAACTATGTTCAAGATCTTCTTCTTTTGAGGAGTGGCTCCTACTCAGGCTAAAGTTAAATGTTGAATGTTTTTAGCTGTAATGGTTCTGAATTTGATTCTTAAATAAAGTATTCACGTACCCTCTCCAGGTGGTTTACCTTGGTACGCCAAGGCAAAAAGTCAAATTTTGGTCAAAAATTTTTTTTCAAAAATGGCCTTCCGCACTCTAAAAACACGTTTTAAGTATGTTTTAATTGCTCACACATCAAAAAAAAACACGCTTTAAGCCAGTTTTGGGCTACGCGGTATAATGCACTTTAGCCAAAAAGCATGCATACCAGAGTTTCTTTATGCGGTAGGCCCCAGTTAACAAAACTATGTTCAAATCCCATCTTTTTTAGGTCTCTAGGTACCATTTTCAGGTGATTTACCTTGGTCCCCCAAGGCAAAAAGTCAAATTTTAGTCAAAATTTTTTTCTTAAAAATCAACTTTTTAGGTAAGAAAATGCCCGAAAACATTTTTTTATCGGTTTTAGCGCATAAAAATTACTAGGAGTGGTTAAAACACGATTTTGAAAAAAAAATTGGGGGGGGGGGGGGGGGGGTTTGGTGTCATTCTATAGTAGCGCCTATTTTTTGTATACGTCTTAGGTACCGAAATGTAGCAAATTTACGTTTTTATCGAGTCTACGGTTTTTTTGAGAATTTATTGACAAAAAAAGTTTCTTGCACCTCAAAGAAGCAAATCAGATAGTTAAAAGTCTAAGCTGTTTTTTACGAAAATCAATCGTGATTCTGAAATTTGTTTTATGGGCAAGTGATGGCTCATTGCAAGCCCTTTCAGTAGAGAATTTTTAAAGAACAAGTGCTGCGCAGGTAGTAGAAAAAAATTAAGGTGTAAAGCAAGATGTTGAGCAAACTTGAAAGTGACTAGTTTCAAAAAATTTTAATTCCGCGCAATTTTTTGCTATTGCACATAATTTGCCATTTCAGTGGGCCGTGACCCCTCTGTGGTAAAAATTTTTTTTCTCAGAATGAAAAAACAGCCGGCTTTCTCATGAAATCGTGGTCGAGAAACACGAATACCGTTTTTTCTTCTAATTGCCGCCCCCTCAATTGCCGCCTTCCCCCCCCCCCCCTAGAGGTCGATCGAAAAATAAGCGCCCCCCCCCCTCTAATTGCCGCCCCCCCCTATTTTTTCGAAACCGTTTTAACCTATTTTTTGCACAATTTTTTGGCGGTTACTTATTAATAAGAAGATGTGTCCAAGATTATTGTTTGCTGAAGAGGTACATGTCAAGCAAGATCGATAAATATTCACGTGAACAATAAGTTTACATTAAAAAGTCTACCTCAAAAAGATGAGGGGGGGGGCTTTATATGCGCATCGCCTTAGGTCACAGGTTCAACTACCACTGGCTGCAGACCTTATTTTTTCTCTTAGTCCTTTATTTACAAGTTTGGTGTCAAAATGTAGCTAACGTCCTCAGCTTTCATTTGAGCTATCATACAGATAAAAAGTTTGTATCTAGTTAGAGCTAAAATTTAAAAAAAGCGACCATTTTCAGCTTCACTGTTAGCAAATGCTGTAATTTGGAGATTTCATGCACATGACTGGCTGGTATTGAATTGAACATCAGTAAAAGTTTTAAAAATTTTTAGCTCTAACAAATATTACCTTCTACCTTGTATGATAGCTCATATGAAATCTCATGATCTTGGCTTTATTCCTGTGTATGAACCTGTGACTTGTCGAAAAAATGCAGAAATATCAATGAAAGCAGTAGAAGAAACCCTCAAAACCATCGATTATCGGAGCTCTAGCCTATTTTTCAGCATACGAATAAGCTACACTAGGTGTGAAACCCTGCGTTGATGATCTTGTCGGATAGTCCAGAGCCCGAGGATGACTTTTACACGAAATTGTTAATAAAATAAGGTGTGCATAAAATATGGTGTGCAGCCGGTGGTAGTCGAACCGACTGACATACGACTCGATACACATTGTGACTAGATACACCAACTCGATACAGTTGCGACTCGATACGCCAACTCGATACACCGGGTCTCGAGTTCGACTCCCGCTGATTGTTATTTTTATATTTTGACATTTTTTATTCTTTTTGTATCAATATTCATCACTTCTAACCATATATTTACTTTGATAATGGCTAAACATTCGTAAAGCAGCTTAATTTATGCGATGCCGCTGGATACCCTATTTCTTATTTATCACTCGGTTTTCTCTTTAGAGTTTGCAAAAGAGCCTACGAATAAGTACATAATCGAGAGAATCGCTCAGAATTGTCTCTAAAGTATGTGCGCGCATATTCCAAGCGCATATTTTATTCTCAAGGCCCTTATGTCCCCGAAGAGGGTAACCTTGTAACATTTTTTTAATTCATACCCTTACGAATTTTTTATTTTTAGCCGTTTTGTAGTTTCAGAACATATTTGAGCCCGTCCTAACGCGCGCTGGCCTACCTTTGCCTAAGGCTTTGCCTAAATTATAAAAAGACAATAAAATGGCCTGAAATTTTGTAGAAGGCGCAAACTCTGTATGAAATCTCAGAAGGTGCCAAACACCTAATGACGATGAGAATCAAGGATTCAGAGACGCAAAAGATATTAAGCCCATCACACATCGAAAAAATGACAAAACGTCAAAATAACACTAGACGAAGGTCAAACTCGAGACCCCTCTATCGAGTTGGCGTATCGAGTCGTAACTGTATCGAGTTGGCGTATCGAGTCGTAACTGTATCGAGTTTGGTGTATCGAGTCACAATGTGTATCGAGTCGTCGTTATACCAGTCGAACCTGTAACTTACGCGGTGCGGATCGGTACGTGACAATTCGATACAACGGACAATTCGATACAAGGGACAATTCGATACAAGTCCTCAAAACGGGACAATTCGATACAAGTCCTTAAAAAGGGACAGTTCGATACAACGACCAATTTATTGATTTACAAGTATAAATTTATTGAAAAAATAACATCAACAAACAAATAAATCAACAAATTGAGGTTAACGGAGATTTCCTTCACTGATCCATGATGAAGTTGTGAGCCAGCCCTCGGAGATATTCCATTAAATTTGTCCTCTGGTAGAGTTGGACCTTGGCCAGAATCCTTTTGTCGGCTTCCAAGTAGATTCGACGCTTCTTCGGAGCATCTTGACCGCCAAATATTGTTCGTAATGAGAGTCGTGATTTCGTTGGATCCTCTTCAAGTCTTGTAGCAGCCGGCCCACCGTTGGATGATCCACGCCCAAAGCATCTTGCAATCGACGATGAGCTACTTCAGCATAATTGTTGGTTCGATCTCTCCAGCCAGAGTTCTTCATAGCACGACCACCAGTTGACCGGGAATGGAGGCGGATTCATTGCTGTGCCTGAAAGAGAGTGTCTAATAGCAAAAGAGAACTGGAATCCTTAATCCTACCAACATAGTTTCGTCGAAACCAATTGAGGATGGGAGCGAGATCTTGGTGTTGTCGAGTAGATAAGTGCAGAGAAGTTCAAATTGTCCCAGATGGTCGCCGGCGGCACGAAAGCAAGGCTCATTATCATTCTGGCTCGGACAGAGAATTCTGGTTCACGATAGCGTGTTGTAAGGCCAACTTCACGGATTTCCTTTTTGAAATTTTTCACGAGATGGAAAAGACATCCGGAAATTTGGGATTCTGAAATGGACGAGCATTGACCATGTCCAAAGATCAAAAACTAACCTGGGAAGACTAGAATGGCAGACTGGATTGCGGTTGCTCAAAATCCATGTTGATCGATGCTGGGTTGAATAGCGGCCATACTTCCTTGATCAACTCCATCATTTTTGTGTACGAGGCGGCCGACTTGTTCATCAGCAAAGCGTACATCACCGGAAATACCCACTTGCCACCTTCTTTATTGCGAGCAGATCTCTCAGCCAAAATTGCATACACCTCAAAATTAAACATTAAGGAGATAATGTCATTAAATAAACTTGTTAAAACGGAGCCGGCGTCATTGAGAAGGATCCATCCCAGTACGTCACTTTCATGTCGGCAGACCAATCAATGTTTTGCTCCTTACCAAACAGCACAATTCTGAACAAAATATGATTGAAATAAAAAGAAACTGCCAACCTTGTCGGGTCTTCCTGTCCTGAATCTTTCAACACGAAAATTGCTCTTGGCCGGCTGCATCTGTGTACTTCTTGCTAGCTCAGGAAAGTGAGATTTCGAACACTGTTTGCATCCACCACAGGGATCTGATTGGCAATTCGATGTCTTCGGATCAATTTTCGGCTGGCTGAATCAGATATGCTCGGTGCCAGAGCGAGAGGAGCATTTTGCTGTTAATGATTTAAAAGTTCTTTTGGCGGCTAAAACAGTAAATAGAATAGTTGGAAAAAGGAAACTAATTAAGAGCTTACCTCTCGAGTGTCCAACGCCCTGCGCTTGAGATTTGCCATAACGTTGCTTCTTGGTACAGCCATTGGATCGAGCGCATGATTGTGCGACTTCTCTGAATTGTGAGGCTTGAACTTCAGGAAGACACTGCTAGCCACCTTTGTTTGAAGTCGAGCTTTGCAACCGCCATTTGATTGTTCAAACTTCACACATTGCCAATCCTGCACCGAGCCATCTTTGTTCTCACGCTGCTGCTTAAATGGAACCCTTTGTGACAGCCTTGTCCTTGCCCTTTTCCGATTTGACAAATGTGATGTTATCCTTTAAAATGATATTGGTGTTGAAGATCTAAAACAAAACATACGTTCTCTTCCTCGATTTCTTCAAAAGCTTGTTGTACTAGAATGGCTGGCTGGACCACTGCAGGAAGCACTGGCAATTGATTGAGCGCAATTTGCACGAGTTCCATCAGAGCTTGCTGGTCCATTCCCATCGCTTGTCCAATCGCATTCATGCTTAGTCGCCCATCACGCAAAAAGTTATTCGCATTCATCGTTTTCTGAAAATATAAATAAATAGAGAGTGTGCAAAGCAGAAGCGACCGAAAGCAAAAATAATGATCAAGAATTCGAAAAAATGTAATGCACAAAAAGATGACGGGAATACAAAAAACACTTTTTGTTGGGCTGTATCGAATTGTCCTTTTTTAAGGACTTGTATCGAATTGTCCCTTTTTAATGACTTGTATCGAATTGTCCCTTTTTAATGACTTGTATCGAATTGTCCCTTTATAAGGACTTGTATCGAATTGTCCTTGTATCGAATCGGTCGTTGTATCGAATCGACCGGCTCCGGTGCGGATATTAAGTTTCCTCTCCATTTAATTTGGCTGCCCTGGAGAAACAATTGGCTTAAAAATTCTGCCCGAAAATCATAAAAAATTGAAAATAGGATAAAAACTTTCATTGTTAGAGTGGTAGATTACTTCAAATTTATAATCGAAAAATAAGCGCCCCCTTCTAATTGCTTTTTTTTTGTTCATAATTCGAAAACACGAATTTGCTAGGTCTCCACTGTGGTGTGGGTCCTGGTCACTGAATGTGCAAGAACCAAAGCACAGGAGACCAAGCAGGAATCGTGTTTTCGACATTATATACAAAAAATTGCAATGAAAAACTGAGTTGGTCTGCGTTTACAGAATTTCGGATTCGTGTCAGGACAAAAAGTTGTGGTTGTTTAAAGTGGGCATATTCCTGAGACAGGCTTTATTATAATTCACAATATTAATTTTGTTCAAATCTTTGTCAGAATTACTTTGGGTCAAATCCAGCGCTATAAAAAGTTTGTCTATGAAATTTCGCACCAGAGTGTGCTGGTCTTACTGTCAGGCCTTAATGTGTTAAACCTAGGACTACGGTTGGGTAAATGCGACCCAGAACACTTTTCAAAAAGGCACCAAATTTTATTTCACGTATTTCGAAAGGCTGATTTTGTGACTTCAATATAAGTGTTGAGATATAGCTTTTGAAAAAAAACAATTTTCTATAAAAACGACCCAAATCCGAAAAAAAAAGTTGGAGAAACTATTATTTTGGTCATTTTCTAAAGAAATTCATTTTTTTCTCAAAAAGCAATATCTGAACACTCAGATTTTTCAAAACTTTTCTGTAAAATAGATCTTGTAGCTTTTGAGTTGCGCTATAAGATAGCACTAAGCTGTTGCTAAAAGTGTACACGTGATGCCTGTTAACAACTTTCGAAGGCATTGGGTCATATTGACGCCAGCCGTAAAAGATGCTCACATTTTTTCCCGTAGTCTCACGGTTGAATAATGCAAACAACTTGTTCGTGTAAAAAACTGTATAAAATGTTGGCGCTACTTTGATATATCCCCCTCCCAAATCAACTTTTATTAAAGTGTTTCCAAACACCCTATATCGACCTAAAATGGCCTCAGGAGTTCAGAAAAGGCTTGGTTGGTTAGAGATGCGCGCACTCACTTACCTTAGACATAATTCCGAGCAAGACTCTTGAACAAAAATGCATTTAGAGACTCTTTTTGCTCAACTCCAGTGACCAAAACATGATAAAACAGCTAAAAAGTCAAAATTTAAAAGTGCCCAAAACTCATTTTTTATCGACCAGAACTTAAAAATAATGTCTTTTTGAACTTCTGAGGCCATTTTAGGTCGATACAGGGTGTTTGGAAACACTTTTAAAAAGTTAATTGGGGGGGGGGGGGTTATGTCCAAGTAAGGTCAAAATGTTTTCAGGAAACTATTTCGTGAATTTAAATATTTTTGTTACTTCAAAGACAGCATGCTTTCAAAAACAGTTGCTATTCTTTTATTATTTGTTTTCTTAAATATTATGTCAACTCATGGTAAGGTTTTAAGCAATATTTTACAGATAAATAAAGTTAACATACGATATTTGTGTGTTCATGCCATGCCTGGCCCTTATTTTTGAACTTGTTTTTTTTGAAATTTCTAAGTTTTTTCTTCATAAAAACTTTTATACTACTGATACCTAATATTTTACTGACTATTGTTCCTATCACTTTGAAGTCTACCCCTTATTTACTGCTCTTCATCAAACAAAATCCGGGGTCTTATATTTTCCAAACTTCAAAAAACAAGAAATTTTAGGTCGATCTACAGATTTTTAGGTGAAAATATAACCTAATATAGAAGGCGCCGAAAAATTGCACCATCATATGGCCATTTATATGAGGAATACGTATGGACTGAGCATTCCCTATATAAAATAAATGAAAAAGGGCAATTTTTAGTACCGCGGCGGCCAATATTTGAATTTTGGGTATCTAAGAATATTTTACATAAACTAAAAGTCGCTTTTGAAAAAACCATGGTTTTTGCGTGCAGCTCCATGTGCACAATTTGAATTAGAAGGGGACAGTTCTCTTTCGTCTAGCAGCGTACTCTTTGCATTTATTTCGAACAACTCCAAAGAGTATAGTGCGAGACAAAAGAAACTGTCCCGTCAAATGAAAAATTTCGCACAAGTTTCGCTGCTACTCACAAAACGATGGTCCTTTAACACGCCCAATACAAATCTGTAGACCTGTATATTCTGACTCGGAATTTTACGCTGAAAATGATGATGCGGGTCCTTCCGCTGCAATCATTGACTGAGTAGATGAAAAGCGTCTGAAAAGTGACAAGTCGTAGGTGGTCAAAATCTAGCTGGATACCCACAAGTTGTCAAGTACTGCGGCATGACTGCAGCTACTCTAATAATACACCGAAATGACCGCTAAGAGCTCAGCTTTCTTGTGATACTGAGCATAGCCTGTTTCAATTTATGAAGTCGAGATAAATCACCGCTTATTTGCTGGGTAGTGTTTTTTCAAAATGCCTTGCTCTGACTTTCGACCAGGAATAACTTTGTTTTGAGATAATATTTAGCTAAAACCTCTACACAAAAATAAGCAGAATCTTATTTTGACACAAAATTCAGCAATAGTTCACCATGGAACCGTGGCAAATTATAAAAAATGAAACAAAAGCTGGGTCCCAAAATTATTGTAACTTTTTTTGATAGTATATGCATTGATTTAAAAACCGGATTCGCTTTCAGCGTGGTCGATTCGCTTTTAAAAAAGCTTTTACGATTTATAAGTCACTGTTAAATTTTTGAATAATATTTGATTTTTAAATTTGGATCTTTATTGTCTTGAGAGAAATTAAAAATTTACAGTGACTTGTGAATTGTTAAAACTCTTTTAAACGCAAATAGAGCACGTTGAACACGAATCCGGTCTTAAAATCAAAGATTTTATCATCGAAAAAATTAGTTACAATAATTTTGTGACCCAGCTAATATTTTATTTTTGTATAATTTGCCACTATCCCATGATAAAGTATTGCTGAATTCAGTGGCAAAATGTGCTTATTGTTTTTCGTGTCCAGCGTGAAATTCTGAGTCAGAGCATACAAATCTAGAGATTCGGATTGGCCTGCAAAGTTGTCAATGACGCTTTTTTATTTTTTATATTGAATTTTCGGCACTTTTATAGTTCCCCACATACTCGGATTTTTCGAAAAGTGAACCAAATCCCTTCCCGAACTAATTTTTTCTGCTGAACACAATGAAAAGATATCTCTAAAGGCTTTCTGGTTAAAAAATAAAATTCGTCAAAAATTTTTGCCTCCCACTCCTTAAGCAAAGATGGTTATTATTCACCAATTTTTGGCCTTTTTAAGTCAAATAAAGGTAAAAAAAATAAATTTTGAACAGGTTTTCACTTTCTGTGGTCTACAGCATATAACTGAGTAGCGCCAAAACTCTGGTATGCATATGTGTTTATGCATTTAGAGTCACTTTTGAGTGATTTGTGTCTTAGGTATGTGGGTGTGCGCTCATCTCAGCCCAAGCCACCAAGGCTTGGTCGGCTAGAGATGCGCGCACAGAAAGTGTGACAAACCACCCAAAATAACCCTAAAATACCTTACAATGACCATCTACCCATGAGGGATGAGAGTCGATTTTTGTGGCAAAGTTCGAAATTTTCAAATCAGAAATTGTCTAGCAATATTCTCAGCCCGTAGATTATATCGGGAGGAGAAGAATGGGCCATTTCAAATTGGACCAATTTAATCTGGGCCATTTTCAAATTGGCCCATTTCAAATTGCGCCATTTCAAATTGGGTCAATTCAAATTGCGCCAATACAAATTGCGCCATTTCAAATTGGGTCAATTCAAATTGCGCCAACTTATTGGCAATTTTTAAACTGCTGTTTGATTCAAAATCGTGGCCCATTTCGAAATTTTCTTAATTTGCATTGGACCAATTTGAAAATGGCACAATTCGAAATGGCGCATTTTGAAAGTGGCTCAAGTTGAATTGGTCCAATTTGAAACGGCCCATTCTTCTCCTTCCCATTATATCATTTTCAAAAATAATTGTTACAAACTATGGCATCATAAATATTACAACCAATAAACAATTCCAGAAATCGAGGTTACTGAAAAGATGAAATGTATATATCCTCGACACAACAAAGGCCAATGTCCTAAAGGGTGTGAATGCAGACGGACTGGGTATTGCGGTAATTTTTGCATTGTAATTGGTTCTTCGTACCATAATTACCATTATTGAAAATAATTCATTTTGCATTCATGTGCTACCGCGCTTTTCCCAAGAGCTTCTTTTACAGTATTTTCTCTATTAATCCCCATGAGGGATTATTTATCAACCCCTAAAAATCGGAAAGGGCTTGTTTAATGACAGGGCTATCAGGTAAAAATAAATCTAAATGTTATTTTGGCGAAAACGCAGGTTGAAGTGCTTCAAAATATTGTTTTAGCACCGTAAGTTGTTCACAACGCGGTATTGCAATAAAAAAAACTTAGCAGGAAAACATTTAGGGTCAGCAACATCTATATCGTGAATGTCGTTTATAACGTTTATATCGTCTATATCGTTTATAAATAATTAATAATTAAATAATTAATAAATAAATAATTAATTAAATAATTAATTAATAAAATAATTCATACCATTCTTGTTGTTGCTTTCAAAGGGAAAGGCAGCCTTTCCATTTTCCTGTCTAGATTTTATTTACTGGTGATTCATCTCTGCTGTAGAGCTTTTCTGTGCTTTTCCTACAATATTTCTCTTTTCTCTGACTATTGATTGCTGATCGACAATGCCTAATTCTGCTGTTTCAACTTTTTCATTTAATACCGAAGATTTGGAGAAATCAATCCTGGATCTGACTACATTTTCTAAAAATGAATACATCCCTTATCACCAAGCTAGAGATGCTGCTCGTGATGTTCTTCTCGTCCTCCATAAATTACTTAGCCAAAATAAGCAGTTGCAAGAAGAGCTGGAAAATAATGATATGGACTCCAATGAAAGTATCAAAGAAGGTCAAGACGATATTTTGGAAAATGGCAAGGACACTCTCATCAACTCAACAACAATTTCCAAAATCATCACTGACACTATTGTTGCCCATAGAGACATGCAAGAGAAAAGCTGCACTGCTATTATTGAACGCATGCCAGAGATGGAGAATGAGGACAAAACTACCAAGAATGACACTGAACTTGTGAGAGCCATTGCGACTGAGATTGGAGTGGCTGGTGACCTTCGCCTATGGAAACTGAGACGACATGGCCATAAAAAGAATGGGAGACCCAGAATCATCAAGGTTCACTTTAGCAGCAAAGAATCTCGTGACACTTTTCTCTACTCATTCCGTAAGTTTCTCCCTAACTTTGCTAATGCCCCAGCAAACCTCCTTGTGAGGCGTGACATGACTGAAATTGAGCTAGCCAAACTCCATGCACTTAGAAAAGAAACCTTTGAAAATAACAAAAAATGTGGTCTCTTGAAGTTTTATGTATCTGATCTAACTGTAAAAGAAATCCATAATCCTCGCAAATTTTCGGTAGTAGTCTAAATATTGTCATCAAAAATTTTTATTAGCCAAATTTACCCATATTGTAAAATTTATCTGATCAAAGTTGAATTTTATTCTTATGCTGTCACTTTATTGAAAATTTCGTTGTAATTTTGCAAGAATCAAAACATCTAACTGATTAATGTGTAAGTGTAGCAGCCTATAAGGAGTGTGACATACATTTGCTTAACTTTGTACTTGTTTTAGTTGCGTGATTGTATTTAATACATTTGCGTATGAAATAAATAAATAAATAAATGCAAACTTTCATAGGTGGTGAAGGAGCATATGGCTCTAGCATTCATAGCTGTTATTTGTAGCTGTTTGAACTCTGCGGAACTAGAAGAATACTACTATTTTAGGCGGGCTTTTCGGGCTAGCTAGGCCTGGATTATTTTTAGCGCAGCCAAGGCTGAAAAAAATCCATGCTAATATCAAAGCCAAGCCCTGGCCGTGCTGAGGACGAGCAGGCCGCAAAAGCTTGTGCCATGTCGGTCCGTAGACAGGTCCGGGAGAAGGGGCGGTGCATTAAAAAAATCTATAGAAGATCTCGATGTCAGGGATCTAACTCATCCAAAAGGAATAGAGAAAAATAGGGGATTTCAAAACAGCACGTGCTTTTTAGCGTAGCATTTGATTCTCATTTTTTATTGCTAAAGACCAACAAAATCGCTGGGCGAAACCATTGAAATCAAAAATGGGGGTGTAACTCACAATTTTTATATTTTTAAGAGCCCTACAGCCTGAATGCCAAATGTTCAAAAGGATGAAGAAGCGCTTGTTTTTCACTGAACACTCAAACTAACTGTGTCTCTAATAAAGAGTATTTTATTTTCACTTTTCTTTAATTGTTTTAATTGTATAATTACCTAACTTGAACATAAAAAATATATGTAATGTTTTATTTTAAATCGTAACCGTTTTGGTCTATAATAGGGTTGGCGAAGCGATTCTTCGTTTTCGACTTTTTCAGTCGAAAACTCGGAAAATTCCGACTTTCGACTTTCGTTCCGAGTCGATTCTTCGAAAAAAACGATTTTCGACTTTCGTTCCGAGTCGATTCTTCGAAAAAACGATTTTCGACTTTCGTTCCGAGTCGATTCTTCGAAAAAAAACGATTTTCGACTTTCGATCCGAGTCGATTCTTCGAAAAAAAAAACGATTTTCGACTTTCGTTCCGAGTCGATTCTTCGAAAAAAACGATTTTCGACTTTCGATTCGAGTCGATTCTTCGAAAAAAACGATTTTCGACTTTCGTTCCGAGTCGATTCTTCGAAAAAACGATTTTCGACTTTCGATCCGAGTCGATTCTTCGAAAAAAAAAACGATTTTCGACTTTCGATCCGAGTCGATTCTTCGAAAAAAACGATTTTCGACTTTCGTTCCGAGTCGATTCTTCGAAAAAAACGATTTTCGACTTTCGATTCGAGTCGATTCTTCGAAAAAAACGATTTTCGACTTTCGTTCCGAGTCGATTCTTCGAAAAAACGATTTTCGACTTTCGATCCGAGTCGATTCTTCGAAAAAAAAACGATTTTCGACTTTCGATCCGAGTCGATTCTTCGAAAAAAACGATTTTCGACTTTCGATCCGAGTCGATTCTTCGAAAAAAACGATTTTCGACTTTCGATTCGAGTCGATTCTTCGAAAAAAACGATTTTCGACTTTCGTTCCGAGTCGATTCTTCGAAAAAAACGATTTTCGACTTTCGATCCGAGTCGATTCTTCGAAAAAAAAAACGATTTTCGACTTTCGATCCGAGTCGATTCTTCGAAAAAAACGATTTTCGACTTTCGTTCCGAGTCGATTCTTCGAAAAAAACGATTTTCGACTTTCGATTCGAGTCGATTCTTCGAAAAAAACGATTTTCGACTTTCGTTCCGAGTCGATTCTTCGAAAAAAACGATTTTCGACTTTCGATCCGAGTCGATTCTTCGAAAAAAAAAACGATTTTCGACTTTCGATCCGAGTCGATTCTTCGAAAAAAACGATTTTCGACTTTCGTTCCGAGTCGATTCTTCGAAAAAACGATTTTCGACTTTCGTTCCGAGTCGATTCTTCGAAAAAAACGATTTTCGACTTTCGTTCCGAGTCGATTCTTCGAAAAAAACGATTTTCAACTTTCGATCCGAGTCGATTCTTCGAAAAAACGATTTTCGACTTTCGATTCGAGTCGATTCTTCGAAAAAAACGATTTTCGACTTTCGTTCCGAGTCGATTCTTCGAAAAAAACGATTTTCAACTTTCGATCCGAGTCGATTCTTCGAAAAAACGATTTTCGACTTTCGATTCGAGTCGATTCTTCGAAAAAACGACTTTCGACTTTCGATCCGATTCTTCGAAAATTTTCGACTCCAATCGACTTTTCGATTCTTCTAATCGAAGAATCCGATCCTTCGCCAACCCTAGTCTATAAAATGTTTTTTCATGTTATTACATAAAGGAAAATTAATATCTGTTTTAAAGCACTGACGGTGCGATTAGGCTCAGATTTTAGTTTTGAAAGAATGGATGCAATAAAATCAATGAAAAAATCGGCGCTAGTTTAGAATACCAGTACGAGCACTCGTACCTGAGCTCGTACTTGCACTTAAAATTTCAATATCTAACGTTTTATAATCTCGACACAGGTATATTTTTGTGTAAAAATGTATCTGTGGTTGTTCTGAAGCCATCTAGTTTAAAACTTTTCAGAAAAAAGAAGAATTTCTAGGAAGAAAAATACAAAGTATCAAGTACGAGCAAGTACGAGCCAAGTACGAGGTCCAAACACTGCTCGATATAGTGACACTCCGATATACAGTCCAACCTGGATACAACACCACTCAATGCAACACCTCCCTAGGGTGATCTAGGCAAATCGCGCAGCCGGAATATAGCAACAATAAACAGCATTAAACATATCAGTATGGAGCAGAGTGATCGTTGCAGACGCTCTTTTTCATGTCGCAGGTTTGACCTCCACTCGAATCATTTTTTTACAATTTTTGCCGCTAATTCGAATAATTTTGGACAATTATCAACAAAACTCAATCTCACAATACCTTTACTTTTTTCAACGCATTTTTTATTGGCGATTAACAAATAAACAATGGCAATGCTTGTCCACAACAAAATGGTCGACTAAACTACGGTACGGGATGCAGCGAGCTTGCTTGGTTAGAGATGCGTGCACTCATTTACCTTAGACATGATTCCGAGCAAGATACTTGAGCAGAAAATGCACAGAAAATGCAATCACCCAAAACCAGAATATCAGTTTTAGTATCGAAAATTATGGTTAAAAGGCGTGCACTTAAGTGGATTGCAACCGTAAACCTCGGCTATGATTTTAAGATTTTCACTTTGGTTATTAAAAGGGTGTTTTAGCGTTCAGCAGCGGGAGCTCGGCGCCCAATTGACCACTGGGCTCCACCGCTCCACCGCTGCGAAAAAAAGTTCGTGTCACACAGGTCACTATTGTGCGCCAACTCCTGGCGCGTCGAATGAAAAAAAAATCGGGTCGATACAAGGACCGGAACCTGGCCAGCTGGGTATATGGCTGTTTTTAGTTGGGTACTCAAAACCGAAAATTCGGAAAATTCAAAAATTTGAAATAATATTTTTGTGGTCTGGAGAGGAATTCGCAATTCGGCGGGAATTCTTTGAATCTAAGAATTGTTTTTATAGTAAATCGACCATACTGAGCACGAATCCGGTGTAAGAATCACAGGAGTTCTGATAAAAAAAATTTAGTCAAAAATCGGTTGAAAAGTGGCTTTTTGAAAAAACCACAGGCGGGACCAAGGCATATTTTTAGTGTCACAGATTCGAAGCCTGGTGGTGGCTGGTGATAACAAACTGGCGCTCAATGCCCAATAAGAGCCAAATTGTCAGAAAAGGGAAAAAACGACCAAAGTATTACAAAATGCCCGAAAAGGGCGGAAACCATCGAACTATGCCAAAATGCCCGAAAAGAGCAAAAACGTCCAAACTGCGCCAGAATGACTGAAAAGGGCCGAAACCGTCAAACTCGGAGAAAATGACCGAACAGGGGCAAGATGCATAAGCTGGGCCAGAACGCCCTTAAATGGCCAAAACGCTTAAAAGGTCAAAAACGCCCGTTAAGGGCTAAAACTCTCAAACTAGGGCAAAATGGTCGAAAAAGGCAAAAACGCCCATATTATTCCAAATGCGCGAAAAGGGCCAAAATGCCCGAAAAGGGCCAAAACGCTCGAACTCGGCCAAAACGCCCATAAAGGGCCAAAATGCTTGAGAGGGCTTAAACGGCCAAACTGGGCAAAAATGCCCGAAAAGGACAAAAACGCGTAAACTGTGTCAAAATGCCCTAACAGTGCCGAAAAGCTCAAACTGGGCCAAAATGCCCGAAAACGGCAAAAACGCTCAAAATGGCCCAAAACGGCCTAAAAGGTCCAGAAATTCAAAATTCGGCGGGAAAAGGCCAAAAATCCTGGAAATGACAAAAGCCCGAAAGAGGCCGAACTGTGCCAAAATGGTTGGAATCCTGGTGTTGGCTGGTAAAAACAAACTGGCACCAAATGACCGAGAAGGGGCAAAACGTTCAAACTAGGCTGGAATGCCCGAAAAGAGCAAAAATACCCCGGGAGAGCCGAAATTCTCAAACTAAATTCTCAAACAATTACCAGCGTGAATCGGCAGTACACAGGTAGGGATGATGCGCCATCGGCGCAGTGTGCCTTCTAGTAGTATACACTAAATCAAGATTTTTGCCTCAATTTCAGGAAACCCCAATAAAAAACTTGTTAACAAGCAATAATAATGGTAATATCTAATAAATACATCAAAGGTTAGACGAGAAGTAACTAATTATTTTGCCTGTAAATTAACATTATCTCATATCTATTTTTATGGCTCTCTTAGTGAAAATATTCGTCCAATGCATCGGTAAGTGCTGTATAATCATTAGATTCCTGTTATATATAATAACTGACAGAAGCAAACGCATTCTAAGCTTAAAACTAGCTAGTTAGTAGTTCCACATTTACTCCTTTGGCTTGAATTGCCTGATCTGCCCCTTTCGCTCCCTTCGCTATATTTCTTTCAAGTTCTCCCATACTCGGCAAATAAAAAGAAAAGCATCCAAGAATTAAAGCTTATAGTTCATCGTACCCTCTAAACAAGCAATTTGGTTCTCTTCAATCAATGATGAACAACCTTGATTATTGATTTCTTATCGTTCACAGTGATTTCTCAAGTACTCATTGTTTAACTTAAAAAAACAGACAAATTCTCATTTAAGAAACAAAAAATTTTCCGCTATTCCATTGTACTGAAACACTGGAATAGCTTTGGGGAGGGGGGTTACAATGGAATAGTACCGAAATTTTGATGAAATTAGAAAATGTATACTATATCAAGAGTAGCTTCCTTTGTCGGGACCGAGAAAATCAAGAGTTCCACTGTATGGAGAGTGTGCTATATCGAAGGTATGGTTGCTTATGGCTTTAAATTAACCAACCAAATCGTGAAAAATATACACTGTATCGAGAGTTACACTATATCAAGAGTGCACTGTATTATGAATTACCGCTGTATATGTGTTCGCACCCTCCCAAAAATAAAGCTGGGTTCCCCTGTTGTTTTTTTGCAATTTTTTTTTATGATTTTTTTTGGTCTCCTCATTGTTTTTTTTTGTATATTTATACTATCGGTGCACACCAACGTCGATGGGGGCCGGCGCCCATGCAGCTATAGTCATAACTGCTTGAGACTTAGTCGATATTTGGAGAGAAATTCAAGAGCTATAAGACAGGCAAAGAAATCAGCACAAAAAATTAACAAAGATCATTCAGAAATTACAGGAAAACAGATAAAATCGGAAATAAAATAAAATCAAAATATGAAGGATTCTTTGAATTTGTTCTAAAATTTTTTATCGAAAATACTTCATCGAAAATAACTTCCGAATTCGATATAGTATTGATAAAAGCTAAATAAATTAGAAGGTGGGCTTTTTAGAAGATATACGGCAGGTCTGTGATAACACTTCAAAGTACTTCAAATCGCTCTAGTTTTCTAGAATTATTTAAATACAAATGCTGCATATCCACATCTAATATCAGCCTTTCTTTAGTAACTGGATTGTACAAGTCAAAACCATTAAACATTTGGTTCCATTGATCTCCTTCTGCTTGGCTTTTCCAGCTTCTTGCATCCCAACAATTTGAAGAGTCATGCATAAATGCAAAACTAAACTTATAGCTGAATTTTCTGTGTTTGGCTGCAATAAAGATCTGAAAATTATTTAAAATTATCAATGGTCATGTGCGATCTTTGAGACAGACATGTGCACGACTTTTGGCGGCCAGAAGCTGGGCTGATTTTTCAAAGAATTTCTCTGTGCCGGGATAAAAAAACCGGCTGCGCCGAAAAAGCTTGAAAATAGGAGAATGTTCTCTAAATTTTTCATAATCGACCTAAGAACACATCCTAAACTACTATTCCTATACACGATTGGAAAACACTTCTAAACACTTTCTCGACTAATTTTTTTTTACTTTATCGTATTTAACTAAAAAAATAGTAAGGGATGTGTTTTTGTGGGGTTGGGGTGAACGAAGTATGTACTGAAGTTTCCTAGCTATATTTATACCGTTTTCTCCGGTCGGGCCACAATGAAAAAAAATCGTGAGCGGGCCGAGCTGGTTTGGCACGAGAAATAGAGTTGCCATGCCTAGCCCAAAATGTGAGCCCGTGCACATGTTTGCTTTAATATCGCTGACTTAGAATTTGATGCTGAACACGATAATGTGTCGCTTTCAACATTTTTCGACAAAAATGTTTTGCTAGAGGCTTTTGAAATTTTTTTTTTATTTTGAGAAACTGTCATAGCTTTTTTCTATCTTCAAAGCCAAAAATTATATCTTATAGAGAAAAAGCAAGGCTATCTTTTGACTAGTTTATTTGCTTGTGTGCCATTGAAATTTTCAGCGAGAAAACTCCAAATACTATAATATCAACGATCGATAAAGACTCTTGACAATGACTTAGATTAGACAAAGTATCATTTTGCAGGAAATTTTAATCTGCAAAAATTCTTGTTCAGCGTAAATGATCGCTTATGTGGTTGCTTTTTTAAGAGTCACTGTCAAATTTTTCTTTCATAATTCTCATCAACCCAACAATTTTCAAAAATTGAAAAGAATTAAGGCGAAAACACTATCGTGTTTAGCGTAAAATTCTAATCCAGGAACTATAGAGATTATGAAAAGTTTTTTTTGTGACGTTCATTTACCTCTTTAGCAATTTCTATAGCTCTATATATCTGCTGTGGTCTATGACTATGAGCCTCGAACGTTAACTTCCTTAGCTTTTTGTTGTCCTTTTCAGTGGTGTAGTGCAGCCAATTCACAATTTCTTCAGCTCCATACATCTGTAGTGATTTTGAGTTAAGTTGACACAGAACATTAAACATTAAATTGTTGCATGACAAGATGGTTGGTAAGCTTAGCAGGCAGGGCTCGGCGTCCATAACTTCACTTAACTCACACAAATAATAAGTGAGATATTTCAAAGAAATTGATTTGATCATTAAAAGATGTGAATTAGAGGTCGCTCACCAAAAAAGCGCTGTTCTAATATATGCCCTTTAGAATCAATCAAAAAACATAGCCTAGGGATTCTATAACAGGGAATGTGGCTAAAATGCATAGTCTACCCTGGTCTTGAGATGACCAAAATAGTGTTTTTAGGCCATTTTACCGGCTTTTAACCAAAGAAAGCGACGAAAATTGAAAAAGAAAGATTAAAATTAAAGGGGCATGCTTGCCCTCGATGGGAATATTTTGAAAGGCGGGTACCAGGTCAATTCAAACAAGAATTCTTTTAAAATAAATTTTAGTTAAGTACCCTGCGGACAATAAATAATCATAAAGACTTTCTCTTTTTTATAGCTTCGGTGTGTCCTAGTGGATAGTGGCGGTGGACTGCGTAGCACCCGGACAAATGCCATTTTAAAAAGAAAATGTCGCGCGACAAAATATTTTATTTTATTATATTTTTGTCGCGCGACATTGGCCATTTTTTTGTTTTTTGTTGTGCTACATTTTCCCTTTATTTTGTTTTTTCGTCATGGTGCTAGTCTAATGTTTTCATTACTGGAATCTCTGCCACAACATCAAGGGGATCATGGAGGCGAGATCAGAATCATTGAGGTTGGATTGAGACCATCAATGTTGGATCAGGACCATTGAGGATGGATCGGGATCATTGCGGGTGGATCAGGACCATTGAGATTGGATTGAGGCCATCAATGTTGGATCAGGACCATTGAGGTTGGATCGGGATCATTGCGGGTGGATCAGGACCATTGAGATTGGATTGAGACCATTGAGGTTGGATTAGGACCACTGAGGTCGGATTGAGAACGTACCGTATTTCCTCTAATAGAGCCGTCCTCTCTGATAGAGCCACAACCATATCCCCCTCCCCCGGCCCCTTCTAATAGAGCCTCGCTCTAGAGGGTGAGGGAAAAATAAAGCCCCCCTCTCCAGCCAAAATCGTGCTTTAATGCCAAATCCGGTCCATTTCTCTCCATCAGGTCCATTCCCCTGTTGTTTTTTACAATTTTTTTATCTCTCTTGCTTGGTTTTTTTTGTGTATAAAATCTTTTTTAAACGATAACAGATCTCAGTATAAAATTTTAACCATGTGGTAAAAATATTTTCATATTCATTTTTTCCACATTTCATCGCTATGGACTGACTCAACGTAAAAAGCTTTTTCGGCGCAAAAATACGTTTTTTTCAAATTTTGGTTTTGTCTAATTAGCTTTAATTTTTTTATAAAGTGACAACACTTTAAGGTAGCATTGCGATTTTAGTTTCGGCTAAACTACCTCAAACTACCCCTGCCCCAATCGTGTTTTCTCAACTCCTGAGCATGTTTTACACGCTGAAAACAATAGAAAACGTGTTTTAAGGGCGCGGAAGGACATTTGTGGCACTTTCCGAAAAAGTCGAAAAATCAACATTTCACCTTGGTCCCCCCTATGGTTTTTTTATTTTTAGCAAAAAGCCTTTATATACATGTGGGTGCTGGAGCACTCACATGTATATAAAGGGTCAGCCCTTGGCCAGGACAATATACCCCCGAAGGGGCTTCCTATTGAATAAGGGTGCCTGCCGAAGGCAGTCAGGTAAAAGAACGCCTTTGTAATGAATAAACGCTTTCAAATGACAGAAACGAATAACAAAAAACCATAGGGGGACCAAGGTAAAATGTCGATTTTTCGACTTTTTTCGGAAAGTGCCACAAATGTCCTTCCGCACCCTAAAAACACGTTTTATATTGTTTTAAGCGTGTAAAACATGCTTAGGAGTTGATAAAACACGATTTGGGGCGGGGTAGTTTGAGGTAGTCCGGCCGCTATTTTTCTGACTTTCTTCATGCTTTTACCTTATTGTTTTACATTTAATAAAAAAATAATCTGATAAATGGTACTTCATCAAAAACTGTAATTGCAGATTTTTTTATGATGTTATCACTTTGAAAAAAGTTAAAAAATTCAAAGCTAATTAGACAAAAGCAAATTTGCCCCTAATAAATAAATTTCCACGAAAAAGCTTTGTCCTGATTTAACTTAAAAAATAAATATTTTTTCAGTAAACTGTAAAAATGAAGTATTCTGGCAGATAATTTAGTGCTTGTTTAACAAGAGGGTGAGAAAGATAAAAATGAACCAAATTCTGCAATAAGAACCAAAATCGGAGTACGACGAAAAAAATGGCGCTACCACGGTTCATAAAAAATTGATTCATTTTAAAGGGAATTCGTAAAAAACGGGTTTCATAAAAAATAGAATTCTTCGAAAATCGGATTTCGAAAAAAAATTAATTTGTTTCAGAACGGTTTGGCAAAATGAAACTTTACGATATTTTGATTTCATGAATCATTGTTTAAATACGTATTTTTGATAACTTTCTGATCGACATTTCTATTATAATTTTCATTGAATTAAGCGCTCCTGATGAATCTCGAAGACCAATACAGCAGCCCTGATGAAGCGAGCAGCTGTGATGCGAGTGAGCAAGGATCATTGGAGGAAGAGGAAATGAGCTCAAGCCAAATCCAACAGTCAAGCAGAAACGTCAAAGTGGGTCGAAAGCGGAAGCGTGAGCCTCAGATCATTACGGGTCTTGCCATCGAGTTTATTAAGAGCAAGAAGGGAAGGCGCATGGTGATTCTGGATGGTAGGCTTTTATCATAATTTCTAGTAACATTACAAGTACTGATCTAGGAGAAGTTTACTCTGCTGGTTACAAGGACAAGCAACAGATCACTCATTGGAAATGCGTGAAACAACAAGAAGGCTGCAAAATGGAAATGCAAACAAATTCAGATGATCAATGCGTTGGAAAAAGCTATGGGAATCACACTCATGCAACGTGCACGGAAGACATAGAAGTCAGGAAACTTCGAATGCAAATACCGGAGCTGGCCCGACAGGGGGATGTTAGTATTTTTAAGATATACAGGAAATATTTTGCATGGATTTTTTAGAGTGCTGGGCGACAAATATTCTCAAGCCTCATTGAGCAAGCATCAGATAAAGTTAAAGCTAAGATGATTCAGAAGAACGTGTCTGATATGGTCTGCTACCATCGCAAGGTATTTTCAATGTTTCATTCTCTTGGAAATTTATTTCAATTCGAAACATCTTCAGCTTCTTAACAACGATCCGAACACGCCATGTGATCCTGAAAACCTGGAAATCCCACCTGATCTTCTTAACTACAGAGGCATATTGTTTGTTATGCACGATACTGGAAAAGGAAAGCGCCGAATTATCATACTCTCTACTTCTAACTTGCTTGAGGTTAATTTTATGAAGTTTAATTATGAATTTTTTCAAACTCTTGTATAGTATCTCGAAGGGGCTGACTGGTGGGGAATCGACGGAACGTTCAGACTTGTTCCTAAAGGGTGGTGTCAATTGCTCACAATGCATGCTAAATGTGGGGAAACTTTCGTACCTTCGTACCAAAGAAGTCTATGGGTACGTACAACAAATTTTTCGCTATCCTGAAGCAGTTGATTCCGCAATCACAAGTGAGACATGTCCATACCGACTACGAACGAGGATTGCTTGGCTCTTTCTGTTCCGCTTTTCCATGTAAGCTTCTTTATAGCTGTGCAATATCTTAGTAAAAATTCCTTTTAGACGTCAATCAGCATGGTTGTTACTTCCACTTTGCTCAAGCACTCTTTCGGCAGGTTCAGAAGTTAGGATTCGTTCGTAACTACAAACAGGGAGGTCAATTCAGCCAACTTTTCGATCAGCTGAAATCTCTCGCCTATGTCCCTCCGACGGATGTTAAAGAAGCATTCGACTTGGTAATTCGCTACAACGCTCAGTGTCCAGATAACTCCGCCGAACGGAACTTTTTAAAGTACTTCCGTGAGGTATAGTTTTTTTAACAAATTCTCGCAGTTTCATGCGTTGACTTCTGTTATAGACATGGGTTGGAGATGTTGCACGTGGCGCAAGACCAATGTTTTCTGTGTTACTTTGGAATTGCTACCAATTAACGCTGGAAGGTAAGGCCAAAACGACGAACTCCCTGAAGCCTGGCACAATGCTCTTAAATACGCCATGGGAACAAAAGATGGTAAGAGAATTCGATTTTGGCGCTGGCTAGGCAAGCTGAAACAAGAGTGCTCGCTCCAAGAAGCTCATCTCATCTCCCTTCAAACAGGTACTCCAGTAAAGCAAAGGGCACAAGAGAAACGAATTTCGGCACAAAGAAAGAGCATCTCTGCGAGCTACAAAGTGGATCAGATTTATAAATATGTACAATCCCAGTCTTTGTTATGTGATCTGAACGGGTGATTTGTTTGATTACGTTAAATAAATGTGTAAGGGTTTGTTCGTAGTTGGTTCGTGTAAAGCTGTGTTTTAACTTGAGTTAGGGCACGGCCATATGGCGGAAGATGGCCGGTCATTTTACCAAATTGTTTACGTGCTAATGGTTGCATATTCTCCAGCTAGAAATTTGCAATTCTTAACTGTGAAAATTTATATTGAAGTAACTGTGAAAATGGTTATAATTCGACGATATATTGATGGTTTGGCCGAATTTACAATAACCGGCTAATTTTTTCTTTTTTCAAGAATTCACTGTCGCTGAGATACTTTTTTTATCCGGTTGTGAAATAAATTTGTCGAGAAATCTGAATAAACCTATTTATTGATGAATTAAATATTGATAAAACTATATATTTTTTAAAACTTCATTCTGCCAACCGTTTTGAAACAAATTATTTTTTTTTTCGAAATCCGATTTTCGAAGAATTCTATTTTTATGAAACCCGTTTTTACGAATTCCTTTAAAATGAATCAATTTTTATGAACCGTGGTAGCGCCAAAAAAAATTACTACGTTAGCTATGAATCTATCGATATTGATATTTAAAAAAAGTTTTTGATTGTTCACCTTTTAATTGTTGTTAAAACTTTTGAAAATAAAATATAACTTATTCAATTTTTACGGCAAAAAGATTTCGCAAAAATTCGCTCGATGGAGGGTTGGAAAATAAAGCCCCGGGTGCTCTATTAGAGGAAATACGGTAAGTTGGTCGTCGGTTCGATTCCCACTAGAGTTTTTATTTTTCCTCGACTTTTCCTTAATTTCGACAAATTAATTCTCGTTTGAATTTCGCTGGTACCCGCCTTTCAAAATATTCCCATCGGCGACGAGCATGTCCCTTTAATTCAAAATCTTATCAGGACTCAAATAGGCATAATATCTGTGCTCTAATTTGTGAAAATAATGTTTTAGTGTGGGTTTTTTTTAATGGAAAGAGGTCGCATAGTTACTGAAAAGGACAAAATAAAAGCCCTTTTATGTGAAATTTACTTTCGAATAATGTGCTCTGCCGCATGAAAAACTCTTCTATGCTTGCTTTTTCCATGCATTCAGAGTCACTTTGGGTTTTGTTTCTAATATACAGTGGCGGAAAAAAGTGAGTGTACATCTAAGTAGGGTCTAAACTTCTACTATTTTACCTGGAAGGCAACCAAAATCCTCTAATATGGTAGCTTTTGCTAGTCGGAAAGAGTGGTAGAATATGTTCTCTATAGAGCTGAATCATTTCTTGTCTGTTGCTGAAGTGACATTCACGGTATTGATAGCATAAAGAACAATCTAGCCAACAATCTTTAAGTTGTTTGAAACAGAGTCCACAATTCTTTGCAATTAAGAAATCCTGTTCTACCCAAACTTTTTTGAATCTCAAGTGTTGAAAATTATTTATTCTTGAGCTCGCGTCGGGGAAAAAAGCAGTTTTACTGTTCCTTATTTCGACATAAGCTAGAAAACACTGGCCAGTTGAGTGTTTGAAGATGAAACCAAGAAAAGGATCCTAAAAAAATTCAAAATAATTAGCTTTTTAAAGGACCATGGTTTTTGCGCGCAGTGGCATATGCGAAATTTGAATTGGCGGGGGACACTTCTCTTTCGTCTCAAACTTTACTCTTTGTACTAATGTCGAACGACTCCAAAGAGTAAAGTTTGAGACGAAAGAGAAGTGTCCCCCACCAATTCAAATTTTGCACATGTCACTGCGCGCAAAAACCATGGTCCTTTAAGATTTTTTCGATCCAATAACGCGGAAATTTGTATTTTTTCAAAAGTGACCCAAATAATTCACCCAAGTCTTTTTTTCCAGTCAAGAAACAATTAATAGACTACAAGGAAGGCGCTAGGCGCATTCGCGGCTTGTCCACACTCACCAAATCTCGACTATAATTTGTTAAATTTCACTGTCTGATAACTCATTTTATACCGGAGGTTCTATAGTTTTCACTATGATAAAACATCAACACCAACTTTCCTACAAAAATTGCTCTAAATTGGATTTGAAGTCAAAATTTCATCCAAAAATCCACTTAGAAAACAACTGAGTTCCGAACTTGTCTGGGTCAATTCGGCCCTTACACTTTTTCAAACCCACTGCTTGATAGATTTTTTTGTAGCTCAAATTCTCTTATTTTCACCATTATAAAACATCAACACTGACTTTCTTACAAAAATTTGCTCTAAATAATGTTCGAAGCCGAAAAAAAAACTGTCCGCGTCTTGACAGAAAGACGGAAAGAGTGCTTTAGTAGATATAGATGCGATTCGTGGTGAAGTAGGCCTGAACGCGAGAGAAAGTGGGGTACCGAGCAAAAATCGTGTTTTGACATTATATACCAAAATGGCTTATTAATTCTGAGTTCAGTTGATTTCACAGAATTTTAAACATTGGTCTATAAAACGCATTGGTCTACAAAAAATTTATGACGATTGGAAATTTTTGAGGATCATTTTAGAAGCAAAGAAGACTGAAAAAGTGTGCACCCAGGCGGATTAGAACCTTTGACCTAAGCGATGCGTATATAAAACAGGGCTGGGTGATGGCGAATTTTATTTTAATAGTCAGTGATAATGTGGTCAAACGTAATTTTACCAAAACAATTTCGCCAACAGCAATTTTGCTAACAGAAAATGCGGAACTCAATTTTTTCCATTATTGCTGTTTCTGAAGTCGGAAACACACCTTATTGCATGCTCGCGAAGAAATTTCGGTCCGACGAAATTATGTCCGTGTTCGCAGTTTGCCGCAATCAATTCTTCACGCTTTTTTGACTGATAAAGTTGGCATATTTTTGTGCTGAAAAATATCCTCGTTATTGCAAATGCTTTTCTAAAAATTTGGCTGGATGTGTATACACCGTCACAACTTTCTTCTACTTGCACCAAGTGGACATCCAGATTCACCAAGTGGTTACTTAATGAATACCGTACATGCTCTAATAATCTCCTCCTCTCAAATAATCAACCCCCCTCTATTTTTGACTAGGATTTCAGAGTTAGAGACATTTTCGATTTACAATTTCAAGATTTTTCAGAACTTGAAAAATAATTCCCCATGGGGATTAATAGAGCATACCGTATTTTCGTTATTAACGAACCCGAGTTCATTATTTTTCAGCCCCTCTCGGAGGGAAGTTCATTATTAGAGAGAGGTTCATCATTAGATAGGGGTTCATTATGTTACAAACGACTAGCGCGAAGTCACCGAAAATAATAATAGAACATAGCGTATTTTCTTTATTAACGAACCCGGGTTCATTATTTTTCAACCCTCTCGGAGGGGAGTTCATTATTAGAGAGAGGTTCATCATTAGATAGGGGTTCATTATTTTTAGAGATGATGACGGGACTGGACGGGACAATTCCGTTCCGTCCCGTCAATTTAAAAGAATCGTCTCGTCCCGGAATCCCGCCCGGAAATTTTTTGACACCTGTCCCGTCCCGGTGTCCTGTCCCGAAGAAAAATTATTTAAATTCCGTCTTGTCCCGTCCCGAAAAAATTCAATTTGTCAAAAACTACTTTCGACTTCTAATTACAGTCAACCCACGATATAACAAGTTGTCAACAAGTACCGAGGGACCGTTGTTAATAACAACGGCCCCTTAATAATACCAAAACAAAAATACCAAGTTGGTATAACGGTTCCGCACGGCCGGTCGCACTGCTGGCCGTTGGCTGTTTGAGAGATGAATAAAGCATATAGGATTGAAATTCCCGATCGGAAATTTTTATGACCGTCCCGAAAATCTTCCCTGTCCCGGGGTCCCGTCCCGATATAAATTTTGACCTGTCCCGTCCCGAAATTTTCGAATTTGAATCCTGTCCCGTCTCGTCCCGAAAAGCTAAAGCATCATCTCTATTATTTTACAAACAACTAGCCGCGAAGTCACCGAAAATTTTTGAGCCGTGAAAGTGTTGTGCAGGGTGGTGGTGGTTCATTATTAGAGAGGGATTCATTTTTTTCAACCTCCCTCAGAGAGGTTCGTTATTAGAGAGAAATTAGAAAATACGGTATACGGTAATTAGTTTCATAAATAATCAAAAAAAAGTTGGAGACAGGTAGTTTCAAATGAATAAAAGTGACTCCACTCCCATAATCTGCAACTACCCTTTTTCTAACTACTTAGGCTTTCGGCTTACGCTAAAACTCAGGGTAGGCCAGCGCACATTAGACGGGATTAAAAAATGTGTAATAGCTTTTCACGTACTTTACGAGTTCAAGTATGTTTGCGGGAATTTAAAAGAGAATTCGGCACTGTTTTTGTTCACGGCGTGTCAAACACGTCAAATCACCAAATCGGGCTTGGCATTCTGTTATAATGAAAATTCAAAATAGTTGTTTATTTTAAAATACCATTGACAAAAGTATGCTCAATTTTACGCACTAAATATTCATAAAACTATTTTTTTTAATTTTATATGTATACTTCTCGTCTAAAAAGTCTGTTTCAAATTCAATTTCCCCTATTGAAAGGGAGGACCTACTTTTATATACGCATTGTCTAGGTCATAGGTTCAAATCCGCCTGGGTGCATACTAGAGTCGGGTTAATTACCGGGCATAATCTTTCGCGGTAATATTACCGGTCATAATCTTTTTTCGGTCATATTCTGGTCATAATCTTTTTTATCATATTAAATTTTTTTATCGATTTATCTCTTTTAGTGCTTCAATTCCGACTTTCTTGCACTTCTAAACAAACTTTATCACTACCCTCAAATACGTTTATATATTAACTAAAATTCAAATGCTTTTCTATATCCAGCTACCATCCAGTACCCTCTACCTTGGTCACCCAACTCGAAAGTCAAAATTTTGTCAAAAAAAAGGTCGTCCTCTAACTGAAAACATGTTTTATTACACGTTTCAGGCCCTGAAACACACAAAAAAGTGTTACGAAACTCTTTTTTGAGGAGTTGGTGTACCGAACTCCGGCCCAATTTCCTGCTTGTTAAAAAAGAATATGAACGATTTTTCATTATCCGGTCATAATCTAGATTATGACCGGTAATGGAGGGTAATCTAATATGACTATAGCGCTGCTTGGTACGTCTGAAACGCTCAATTTTAGGTCACTTCCGGGCCACTTTAATTTTCAAAGTTGGTGTCCTCTGATAGGAAATCGGGCAGAGGCTCGCGATTGCGCTTATAAAAAATTGGGGTCGGTCTGGTGAAAAAAAATTTTTAGTCAAAAAGTCGAAATTCTGAAAAATGGCTAAAAAAAAATTTTCACTTCTAAAGCCCATTCGACCACTTTTTTGATTGTGGTTTGGGAATATTTTAACTAAGCTATAACTACAACTCATAAGCTTCAAAACAAGTATAAATTTGCCTTAGACAATGTTCATTAAAAAAAAATTTTTCTTTGTGACAAGAATCATACTCAGGATTTTTTGGAGATGGTCGAGTTTGAAAACGCATTTTCGTTCCACTTTTCGCTCACTTTTATTTTCAAAGTTGGTGTCCTCGAATAGTAAATCGTATGTGAGCTACCGAATGCGCACAAAAAAAGTTGAGGTTGGTGTGGTGAAAAAAAAGTTTTCAGTCAAAAATTTGAATTTTCCTCAAAATTTTTGTCATTTGAATTTATTTGAATTCCCGCATTTTCTCCCAATTTGTGCCGCTATTCAGTTTTTTTTGCATTCCTAGGCCCATTTGACTGATTTTTTATATGAGTTTATGAATGTTTTTAACTAAGCTATAACTACAACTCATAAGCTTCAAAATGAGTATAAACTCGCTTCAGACAATGTTCATTTAAATTTTTTTTTTCTTTGTGACAAGATTCATACTCAGGATTTTCCGGGTATGATCGGGTTTAAAAACCCATTATTGGTGCGCCTTTGCATACTTTTATTTTCAAAGTTAATGTCTACGAATAGTGAATCGTGTGCGAGCTATCGAATGCGCACAAAAAAATTCGAGGTTGGTGCAGCAAAAAAAGTTTTTAGTCAAAATTTTTGAAATTTATTGCAAAATTGTCATTTAATTTTTTTGAATTCGCGCATATTCTTTAGGAGACAAATATTTGCCTCTATTTATTTAGCTTCATTTAGTGTTTGTGTGCAGTAGGTTTTTTGCTGCGCGGTGTCGGATCGCTGGCGTTAATTTTTAAGTCTTATTCAAATTTAAAATCCTGTAGTTGACCACCCACAGTCACTGATTCTGTGGTGTTGGTTCGCCCAGATCGGAAGCTGTGGTGGTCGAAAACCCTCTGAGGTGAAAGTTGTCGCTCATTCAATTAATGTATGTTATTTTATTCGACTTCTTTCTAGGAATTATTGTCTTTTCGTTTAGGTTTGAAGTCTCATGTCTGATATTCGATCTCGCTGTCCGTTTCCTTGAAAAGCCATGGTGGTCCACGTGCTATTGGATTGTCTATGTATGTTGTTTAGTGTGAACTTTTTCAGTCATTATATTCTTTCCGTTCAGGTTCAAAGTCTCATGCCTGGAATTTATGCCTGGAACTCAGTGTCGTTTTTCACAGTCAGTAAGCCTTTCTCTGAGCACCTACAATCATCAGGTTTGAATGCTTGAAGATGCTGCAAGACGTGATGACTTCTCTATGGAGACTGATCAGGCGGTGTCGGAACGCCGGGATCAAAGGCTGTGATAGTACAATGTATGTTGCTTCGTTTGATTTCTTAAATATTATTCTCATCATATTGTTAAGGACTAAAGTCTTATGTTGGAAACTCGAGTGCGCGAGATTTCGAGGAAGCGTTGGGTCTTGAGAAAGGTTCATTGTTTTATATCCTTATAACTATTATTCAACTAGCCTATTTTCAGTCACGCAGTTCTTTAGCTGAAAAACCATAAATGAAAAAGATGTTTTAAGTTATCGTATTCACGCTGTCCATGGTGTCGGTACGCCTGGTATAGGATGCTGTGGGGCTTCCAGTGGTCATTCATTTGCTCAATTATGTAACCAAGTTGATGTTTATTTAGATTGGAATTACGTTTTGTCAGGTTTGAAGTCTCAGGTTGGAAACCCAAGCTCGCAAACACTTTAATCGAATGTCGGCTCTCAAGTAAGATTGGCTGTTAAATTCCCTATATTCTCATATGATCAGTTCATTTTAGTCACGCAGTCATCAAGATGAAGAACAGGCGATGGCGTTCGTACCAAAAAAATGTTCTAAGCTATGATGATAGGAGCACTAAACCCTCAATATCGAGCCCAAACTAGAAATATCGAGCCAAACCACCAATAAGGGCCCAAGCCACCAGGAAGAGGCTCAAACAACGTGTGCTCAGCCAAACCAGGAGTATGGGGTCCGAACGACGTTGCCACACCCAAACCATCAATATCGGGTCCATGCCACCAATATCGGCCAAACCACCAATATCGGGCCCAAGCCACCAGGAAGAGGCCCAAACAACGTGGGCTGACCAAACCACCAATAACGGGCCCAAACCACCAATAATGGACCCGAACCACCAATATCGGCCCAAACCAGCAATATCGGGCCCAAACTACCAATACCGAGCCTGAACCACCAATACGGGCCCCAAATCGTCTAATATCGGGCCCAAACCACTAATACCAGACCCAAACCAGCAATATCGGGCCTAAACCACCAATATCGGGCCCAAGCCACCAGGAAGAGGCCCAAACAACGTGGGCTGACCAAACCACCAATATCGTGCCCAAACCACCAGGAAGAGGCCCAAACCACGTGGGCTGACCAAACCACCAATAACGGGCCCAAACCACCAATAATGGACCCGAACCACCAAATATCGGGCCCAAATCAGCAATATCGGGCCAAACTACCAATACCGGGCCTGAACCACCAATACGGGCCCCAAACCGTCTAATATCGGGCCAAACCACCAATATCGGGCCCAAAGCACCAGGAAGAGGCTCAAACAACGTGGGCTCAGCCAAACCAGGAGTATGGGGTCCGAACGACGTTGCCACACCCAAACCATTAATATCGGGCCCAAACCACCAGGAAGAGGCTCAAACAACGTGAGCTCACCCAAACCACCAATAACGGGCCCAAACCACCAATAATGGACCCGAACCACCAATATCGGGCCCAAATCAGCAATATCGGGGCCAAACTACCAATACCGGGCCTGAACCACCAATACGGGCCCCAAACCGTCTAATATCGGGCCCAAACCACTAATACCAGACCCAAACCACCAATATCGGGCCCAAACTACCAATTTCTCCCTAAACCACCAATACCGACCCACACCCCCAATATCGGGCCCAAACCACCAATATCGGGCCCAAAGCACCAGGAAGAGGCTCAAACAACGTGGGCTCAGCCAAACCAGGAGTATGGGTCCGAACGACGTTGCCACACCCAAACCATCAATATCGGGTCCATGCCACCAATATCGGCCCAAACCACCAATATCGGGCCCAAGCCACCAGGAAGAGGCCCAAACAACGTGGGCTGACCAAACCACCAATAACGGGCCCAAACCACCAATAATGGACCCGAACCACCAATATCGGGCCCAAACCAGCAATATCGGGCCCAAACTACCAATACGAGCCTGAACCACCAATACGGGCCCCAAATCGTCTAATATCGGGCCCAAACCACTAATACCAGACCCAAACCAGCAATATCGGGCCTAAACCACCAATATCGGGCCCAAGCCACCAGGAAGAGGCCCAAACAACGTGGGCTGACCAAACCACCAATATCGTGCCCAAACCACTAATACCAGACCCAAACCACCAATATCGGGCCCAAACTACCAATTTCTCCCTAAACCACCAATACCGGACCCACACCCCCAATATCGGGCCCAAACCACCAATATCGGGCCCAAAGCACCAGGAAGAGGCTCAAACAACGTGGGCTCAGCCAAACCAGGAGTATGGGGTCCGAACGACGTTGCCACACCCAAACCATCAATATCGGGTCCATTGCCACCAATATCGGCCCAAACCACCAATATCGGGCCCAAGCCACCAGGAAGAGGCCCAAACAACGTGGGCTGACCAAACCACCAATAACGGGCCCAAACCACCAATAATGGACCCGAACCACCAATATCGGCCCAAACCAGCAATATCGGGCCCAAACTACCAATACCGAGCCTGAACCACCAATACGGGCCCCAAATCGTCTAATATCGGGCCCAAACCACTAATACCAGACCCAAACCAGCAATATCGGCCTAAACCACCAATATCGGGCCCAAGCCACCAGGAAGAGGCCCAAACAACGTGGGCTGACCAAACCACCAATATCGTGCCCAAACCACCGGGAAGAGGCCCAAACCACGTGGGCTGGCCAAACCACCAATAACGGGCCCAAACCACCAATAATGGACCCGAACCACCAATATCGGGCCCAAATCAGCAATATCGGGGCCAAACTACCAATACCGGGCCTGAACCACCAATACGGGCCCCAAACCGTCTAATATCGGGCCCAAACCACTAATACCAGACCCAAACCAGCAATATCGGGCCTAAACCACCAATATCGGCCCAAGCCACCAGGAAGAGGCCCAAACCACGTGGCTGACCAAACCACCAATAACGGGCCCAAACCACCAATAATGGACCCGAACCACCAATATCGGGCCCAAAGCACCAGGAAGAGGCTCAAACAACGTGGGCTCAGCCAAACCCGGAGTATGGGGTCCGAACGACGTTGCCACACCCAAACCATTAATATCGGGCCCAAACCACTAATACCAGACCCAAACCAGCAATATCGGGCCTAAACCACCAATATCGGGCCCAAGCCACCAGGAAGAGGCCCAAACCACGTGGGCTGACCAAACACCAATAACGGGCCCAAACCACCAATAATGGACCCGAACCACCAATATCGGGCCAAAGCACCAGGAAGAGGCTCAAACAACGTGGGCTCACCCAAACCACCAATATCGGCCCAAACCACCAGGAAGAGACTCAAACTACGTCGGCTCACCCAAACCACTAATATCGGGTCTTAACCTTCAATACCGGGCCCAAACCACCAATATCGGGCCCAAACCACCAGGAAGAGGCCCAAAGAAGGTGGCTCACCCAAACCAGGAATATGGGGCCCGAACTACGTCGGCTCACCCAAACCACTAATATCGGGCCTTAACCTTCAATACCGGGCCCAAACCACCAATACCGGTCCCAAACTACCAATATCGGGCTCAAAACTCCAATATCGAGCCCAAACCACCCATATCGGTCAAAAATCACCAATAACGGGCCCAAACCTGGTGGGCTCACCCAAACCAGGAACATGAGGCCCAAACTACGTGAAAGGGGTCCTAAACCACCAATACCGGGCCAAAGACACCAGGACGGGACCCAAACCACGTCGACTCACCCAAATCATCAATATGGGGCCCTGACCACGTTGGCACACTCATAGCCCAAACCACCAGCGCAAGTCTCAAACCATGTACAAAAACTGTGTCAATGCGGCATCTGCCGCATAGGCGCTTTCTAGTATTACACTAAGACTCAGACGGTACTGGATTAGGCAAAGGTTAGCCAGCGTATATTCAGACTGACTTAAACATGTTAAAAACTCATGTTTAAGCTTTTCCTAACATACGCTGGCTAACTTCTGCTAAGACTTTCTGTGAAAAATAAAAAAGAGTTACAAAAACAACAGGGGGGACCAAGGCAAAATTTTTTTGATGTTTGGGGGGGGGGATGTCTCAACAAAACAGTGTCAGAAGTTTGAAATTTTGTACCTGGACTCATCGGGAAATTTGAAATTAAGAGTTCGTGCTTACAAGAAAGCTTAGGAAACGCTGAGTAGGATAGATAATAGATTCCCTTCACTTTTCTATGTAATTCGCCGAGCTATGGCCTCCCAAAGTTAGGAGCTCAGAAAAACGCATGTACATTTCTTAAGACAGTTATTTCTTAATAAAACATATCACGAACTGCAAAAAATAAAAATAGCAAAAAACCGAACTCCCACATTTTTCATCTGCAATATTGCTGTTTGCGATAAAGTTTTGGAGAAATCACTATGACCGATAATGCTACTTCAAACGTTTCTGGCAAATATTTTAACAAATCAAAAGACACAATATGTAAGGATGGACCAGTGCCTGGCCATGACAGAAAAATAAATTTCTTTCTTTTGTTCCTATCTTGTAGCTTGAAGTCTGGGGAGCTCAAAACAACAGGAGTTTTTTCAAAATGATAGGAGCCAAGCAATAACCGTTTAAATCTGGTAAGTCATTTTTTTCAATTTTCATCTTCTAAGGCCTCTTGCTGCAAGTTTTCACAATCAACCACACACTCATAATGTCTTATTTTACTTTCCATCAAAGAAACTTTCTAATGTGCATGAGGGTTTTTTTTCAGAATTATCTCAAAAATGTTGAAAAATGGGCTAAAGTTCGAAAAGTTGTGATTTTGAAAATCGTTAAGTTGAGAAAGAAACTTTTTTCGACCTCCATATTGAAAACTCACTTTCAAAAGAACGCAAATGAAGGGGTCGAAAAGAGTTTCTTTCTCAATTCAACGATTTTTAAAATCACAACTGTTAAAACTTTTTCCTATTTTTCCAGATTTTTGAGATAATTTAGAGAAATCCTTATACACATCAGAAAGTTTTTTGATGAGGAGTAAAATGAGCCATTATGAGTGCGGGTTGTTTGTGAAAACTTGCAGCAAGAGACTTTTAAAGTTGAAAAGTGAAAAAAAATGACATACCAGCTTCAAACGGTTATTGCTTGGCTCCTATCATTTTGAAAAGACTCCTGTTGTTTTGAGCTCCCCAGACTTCAGGCTACAAGATAGGAACAAAAAAAAGAAATGCATTTTTCCGGCATGGCCAACTCTTCTCGAGAAGTGGTCTATTTTTAAAAATTATTTTTTTAAGTAAAAACCTGTGAATTATTGTATTTGGGTTGCAGATTGATTTCAAATGATGTTATGATATGTAGATTGGGCACTAAAATAGCTCCATCAAAAAATTGGCGACAAACTAGCTGTACATTCTTAGCTAGTTCTTTTCTCTTCAAAAATTTTAGCACGTCTAGTAAAATATCTTTGATTAACAGTATTGGCTTTTTTCTTGTAATTCCAATAAATTGAAGAAAATTTCGTTTAGCATGTTTGTTGAAAATCCGTTTTTTGGTAAAAGAGAATACTGACATTTGTAAAAAATTTATTTACTAATACATTTTTCAAATACATTTTTAGTTATGAGCATGCCAGATTAATAAATGCAAATCGCTGTAAAAGAAAAGAAAATTTGAAAAAGATTTTTCAAATAAATGAAAGATTGTTTATGATTGACTTGATTGAAATTTAGCCAGTCGAAGCAATTCAAATGGGTGGATTGACGAGTCCAGCCAGTTAATATACAGGGTGATCAAACTTTTTCTCCCACATTTGTTTTGCCCATAACTTTTTATTCAAAGGTTAAAATTTTGTGTTCGAAAACCCATTCGAAAGCCCTAGAACTGCCATTTTGTTAAAAAAACATAGAGCTTTTGCCCAGTGGAACCCAAGCTGCAGCTATTTTATAAATTCTTGAAAAATTCAACAAGTTATCAACAAAGGTTTATTCAAAGAACAACAGCAGTATTTTTATTCATACAATGCCCAATGAGCATCCCTGCAATCCCCAATGAGGTAGAGCACCATCTAGCATAAAAACAAGTTGTTCGAAATTCGGCCATTGTCGAACAGCCGAAATAGCTTGATTTTGGAGCATTATCAAACATTGAGGAGCATTAACATTTCCTCCAAAGAAAAATGGCCCAACGACACAATATTCACCAATACCCGCCCACATAGTCGGTATACGACATTGCTGAGATATCAAAAGAATTGAATTTGGTAAATTTAAAAAAAAGCTGCAGCTTGGGTTCCAATTGGCAAAAGCTCCACGTTTTTTTAACAAAATGGCAGTTCTAGGGATTTTGAATGGGTGGTCGAACACAAAATTTGAGCCTTTCAATAAAAAGTTATGGGCAAAAGAAATGTGGGTGAAAAAGTTTGATAACTCTGTACATTTATATTCATATTTACACAGATTGGATTCAAATAGACAAAAGGATAAAAGATTAACACTCTGCTTCCCGAGCGTAGTAATTGCTAAATTGAAACAAAAAATTTTACTGCACATGATGGTTGGGCTTAACTTCACTATATCGATGTGCCACAAAAGCGTTTTTAACCACTTTGAAGGCAATATTTGGGGCTAAAGGGCTAAAGTGCTAATCAGGCTTCAGGCTAAAGTGCTAAAGCAATATTTGGACGCGAAAACGATGGGAAACGTGTTTTTAGGCGCGGAAAGTCATTTTCAGGATTTTTTTCGGGCCAAATTTTGACTTTTTGCATGGTCCCCAAGGCGATTTCATCTGAGAGGGCACCTGGATGCCCTAAAAGATGGAATCTGAACATAGTTTTGGGCCTATAAAAAGGGCTTGTAAAGAAACTCTGGTCCTTCGTTTTCTATCTTTTCCGCAGCCTGAAATTGCCTTAAAAGTACGTTTTTTACGTATGGTGAAATCCAGGCGATGGTTGTTTGCAAGTTCAACGATGCAGATCTTTCCAATTTCTATCATTGATAAATTTTAGTTTTAGTTTTAAAGAAAGCGCAGATTACGAAACTACGAACTTTTGACTGACATATTGTTGAAGAGTTTTTGTTAGTAAAATGTAAAAATTTTAATCAATAGAATCAAAAAAGTGTCACATCTTAAAAAACATCGTTAACACCTGGATCTGCAAAATTACAAGTGAGAAGGCCTCTCGTTCAGACAAAATTATATACCATGAGATGGAGAAACAAAAACTATATCTGAAAGTGATTTAAAGTAGTGTTTCGAGTGGGAGTCGAACCTGTGACTCAAAATAGACACCCGGGAGTGATACCACTGCACCACGCAAACACCTGATTGCTTGTCTATTTTTTTTAATAAATTTTTCATGCTAATTTTGCAACTTTAAAATAGAACTTTCAAAATCGAAATAGCGTGCATGTTAGTAACAAGCTTGTTTAGGGCTATCTTTTGGTATAGAACGTTCAGTGATAGGCCACGGTGCAGGTGTGCTTTTTCCGTGTTAGAAAATTCAAAATTTCAGGCTAAAGTGATGTTTGAAACTTTTTTTGAGAATATTGCAAAAGACTGCAGAAGCTCGTTTTGTCTCGTACGAATAAATTGTCGGCCCTAGGGAATCAGAAATCATTATTTCTCCGTTCCTCGGTGAATCTAAATTGTGATTAAATCTTTTGTGCTCTCGATTATTTGGGATGAGTCAAATCTTTGGAAAAACTCCTGATGGAGGTACTGTTGTGTGGGTGGGTGAATTGCTCAAGCAGCTACCCTTAATGGGAGCGACCGCTACCGAGCAGATTGCTGACCGTTTGCGTGAGATCCGGGAAATACTTGAGCGAGGCGCACCCGCCATATTCGTGACCGATCAAGTAGGACCGTTGATTAGGGCTGAGTCCCGCACCGTTGGTGATAATGTGTTTGTGGATAAGGGTTCGATTGAAGTCACCCGTACCGTTGATAGTGAGAGCATGAAGCCTGTGTTTCGTACCGATAGTCTGGGCGATTGTAAGTTTAGTGCATGTGACCCCGGTTCTAAGCCAAATACCGTTCCGATCTTTGGTCTTCGCGACATGGGTACCTGCAGCGACGAAGTGGCGGATATCGACTGGATCCCTGCACCTCATGGAGTAGGGACACCTGCTCAGCAAGAAGGATGGACTCGCAGCACGCTCCCAAATCAAACTGTGCACGGCCTGGCTCTGGATGGTCGGAAGACGAATAACAGCATGTCGACCCGCGACATGATCACCCGCAGCCGAGCAGCAATGAACCGAAGCAAGTGGACTCTGAATGGGGCTAGCATCTACCTGGAAGCAGCGAAGAAGTCTCTGGCCATGGGCCGAAGTGAAGTGGAAGAAGCCAAGAGCCTCATTTTAGTATCTCATTGTATGCCTCGTCTTGTTTGTGGTGTGTTGTCAAATAAAGAGTCGACTGCTGTGTCTTCCCCGTGCGGTGCCGGAGGAACAATTAAAAACCTTACGGTTATTAAAAATCTTACTAAAGCGCTTGAAAATTTTGAATTATGGACTAAGCAAGCCCGAAGTTGTTTGTGACCAACTTTCTAAACAGCCTGATTTACAAGTCATTATAAATAATAAAATGAATAACAACAAATGCACGAAAAAATCGATTCGCAAACATCACTACGAATTTAAAATTTATATAAACTTTATAGTCCTTGAAAAATATCTGTCATATTAGTTTTGTAAAAGTTAAAAAGTTTGAGGCAGTATTGCACTATACCATCTAGCTCAAAATTGCCCTATATCATGTTTTTTCAGCGTTTCAACAGCTGAAACACGCTTGAAACATGTTTTAAGGTGGCGGTCGACACTTTGCAGCAAAAATTTTTTTTACTGAAATTTGACTTTTTGCCTTGGTCTCCCAAGTCATTTCACCCAGGAAGGTACATGGATGACCAGAAAATGGTTGGGTTATTGTTATTTTACTTCGTTTTGGTAACCGAAAGAGCCTCTATATGCATTTTCTGCTCAAGTGTCTTGCTCGGAATCATGTCTAAGGTAAGTGAGTGCGCGCATCTCTAACCAAGCAAGCTCGCTGCATCCCGTACCGTAGTTTAGTCGACCATTTTGTTGTGGACAAGCATTGTTATTGTTTATTTGTTTATCGCCAATGAAAAAGTCGTTAAAAAAGTAAAGGGATTGTGATATTGAGTTTTGTTGATAATTGTCCAAAATTATTTGAATTAGCGGAAAAAAATTGTAAAAAAATGATTCGAGTGAAGGCTGAACCTGCGACATGAAAAAAAGCGTCTGCAACGATCACTCTGCTCCATACTGACATGTTTAATGCTGTTTATTGTTGCTATATTCCGGCTGCGCGATCTGCCTAGATGACTCTGGGGAGGTGTTGCATTGAGGTGGTGTTGTATCCAGGTTTGACTGTATATCGGAGTGTCACTATATCGAGGTTTGATTGTAGGTCAAAATTGTAATAGCTGTTTACCTGTAAAAAAATCGTAATTGATTTTTTGACCGTGGTATAGAATATCCCCCCCCCTCGCCATTTTTTTCTTTTAAAACTTAAGTGAAGAGTACCCAAATATATGTCTTAGATCCCAGAAAAAACGGCGTAAACTATTTATCAGTCACAACTTCCGTATGCTGGCCTACCCCTAAGCCTAAGGGCTAAGCCTTTAGGTGTTTTGAATGGGTAGTTACAGCGATTTTGAAGAGGTCCGATTCATGGGGGGGGGGTATTCTATACTAGCGCCGATTTTTTCATTGACTTTATTGCAGCCATTTTTTAAAAACTAAAATCTGAGCCTAATCGCACCGTCAGTTTTAAACAAACATTAATTTTCCTGTATGCGATAACATGAAAAAACTTTTGTAGACCAAACGGTTGCGATTCAAAATAAAACATTTTATATATATTTTTTCTTTTTAACTTAAGTTATTATACAATTAAAAAGATTTAAAAAAATAAAATAAAATTCTCTTTATTAGAAACACAGTTAGTGTGAGTGTTCAGTGAAAAACAAGCGCTTCTTCATCCTTTTGAACATTTGGCATTCAGGCTGTAGGGCTCTTAAAATATAAAATTGTGAGTTACACCCCGATTTTTGATTTCAGTTGGTTTCGCACAGCGATTTTGTTGGTCTGTTTTCTTTCAGCAATGAAAAATGAGAATCAAATGTTACGCTAAAAAGTACGTTCTGTTTTAAAATCGCCTATTATTCTCTATTCGTTTTGGATGAGATAGATCCCTGACATCGAGATCTTCTATAGATTTTTTTTAATGCACCGCCCTTTCTCCCGGACCTGTCTACGGACCGACATGGCACAAGCTTTTGCGGCTTGCTCGGCCTCAGCACCGCCAGGGCCTGGCCTTGATATTGGCATGGATTTTTAGAGCCTTGGCCGGGTTAAAAATGTTCCAGGCCTAGCTAGCCCGGAAAGCCCGCCTAAAATAGTAGTATTCTTCTAGTTCCGCAGAGTTCAAACAGCTACAAATAACAACTATGAATGCTATTGCCATATACTCTTTCACCACATATGAAAGTTTGTATTCACGATATAGATGTTGCTGTCCCTAAATTTTTTCCTGCTAAGTTTTTTTATATTGCAATACCGCGTTGTGAACAACTTACGGTGCTAAACAATATTTCGAAGCACTTTAACCTGCGTTTTTGCCAAAATAACATTTAGATTTATTTTCCCTGATATCCCTGTCATTAAACAAGCCCTTTGCGATTTTTAGGGTTGATAAATAATCCCTCATGGGGGATTAATAGAGAAAATACTGTAAAAGAAGCTCTTTGGGGAAAACGCGGTAGCACATGAATGCAAAATGAATTATTTTCAATAATGGTAATTATGGTACCAACACCCGACTAATAATGCAAAAAATTACCGCAATATCCAGTCCGTCTGCATTCACACCCTTTAGGACATTGGCCATTGTTGTGTCGAGGATATATACATTTCATCTTTTCAGTAACCTCGATTTCTGGAATTGTTTATTGGTTGTAATATTTATGATGCCATAGTTTTTAACAATTATTTTCGAATATGATATAATGGGGAGGAGAAAAATGGACCAATTCAATTTGGACCATTTTCAAATTGGGCCATTTCAAATTGCGCCAATGCAAATGCGCCTTCTCGAATTGAGCCATTTTCAAATTGGTCCAATGCAAATTGGGCAAATTTCGAACTTTGCCACAAAAAATTGACTCTCATCCCTTATGGGTAGATGTTCATTGTAAGGTATTTTAGGGTCATTTTTGGGTGATTTGTCACACTTTCTGTGCGCGCATCTCTAGCCGACCAAGCCTTGTGCCTTGGGGCTGAGATGAGCGCACACCCACGTACCTAAGACACAAATCACTCAAAAGTGACTCTAAATGCATAAACACATATGCATACCAGAGTTTCGGCGCTACTCAGTTATATGCTGTAGACCACAGAAAGTGAAAACCTGTTCAAAATCTATTATTTTTACCTTTATTTGACTTAAAAGGCCAAAAATTGGTGAATAATAACCATCTTTGCTTGAGGAGTGGGAGGCAAAACTTTCGACGAATTTTATTTTTTAACCAGAAAATCTTTAGAGATATCTTCTTCATTGTGTTCAGCAGAAAAAATTAGTTCGGGAACTGATTTGGGTCACTTTTCGAAAAATCCGAGTACGTAGGGGAACTATAAAAGTGCCAAAAATTCAATATAAAAAATAAAAAAACGTCATTGACAACTTGGCAGGCGAATTCGAATCTCTAGATTTGTATGCTCTGACTCAGAATTTCACGCTGGACACGAAAACAATAAGCACATTTTGCCACTGAATCCAGTAATACTTTATGATGGGATAGTGGAAAATTATACAAAAATAAAATATTAGCTGGGTCACAAAATTATTGTAACTAATTTTTTCGATGATAAAATCTTTGATTTTAAGACCGGATTCGTGTTCAACGTGCTCTATTTGCGTTTCAAAAAGTTTTAACAATTCACAAGTCACTGTAAAATTTTTAATTTCTCTCAAGACAATAAAGATCCAAATTTAAAAATCAAATATTATTCAAAAATTAACAGTGACTTATAAATTGTAAAAGCTTTTTTAAAAGCGAATCGACCACGCTGAAAGCGAATCCGGTTTTTAAATCAATGCATATATTATCAAAAAAAAGTTACAATAATTTTAGGACCCAGCTTTTGTTTCATTTTTTATAATTTGCCACGATTCCATGGTAAACTATTGCTGAATTTAGTGTCAAAATAACATTGTGCTTATTTTTGTGTAGAGGTTTTAGCTAAATATTATCTCAAAACAAAGTTATTGCTGGTCGAAAGTCAGAGCAGGGCATCTTAAAAAACACTAGCCAAGCGTATAAGCGGTGATTCATCTCGACTTCATAAATTGAAACAGGCTATGCTCAGTATCAGTAGAAAGCTGAGCTCTTAGCGGTCATTTTGGTGTATCATCAGTGTGGCTGCAGTCATGCCGTAGTACTTGAAAACTTGTGGGTATTCAGCTGGATTTTGACCACCTACGACTTGTTACTTTTCAGACGCTTTTTCATATACTCAGTCAATGATTTCAGCGGGAAGGACCCGCGTCATCATTTTCAGCGTAAAATTCCGAGTCAGAATATGCAGGTCTACAGATTTGTATTGGGCGTGTTAAAGGACCATCGTTTTGTGAGTAGCAGCGAAACTTGTGCGAAATTTTTTCATTTGACGGGCAGTTTTCTTTTGCCTCGAACTATACTCTTTGGAGTTGTTCGAAATAACTGCAAAGAGTACGCTGCTAGACGAAAGAGAACTGTCTCCTTTTAATTCAAATTGCGCACATGGAGCTGCACGCAAAAACCATGGTTTTTTCAAAAGCGACTTTTAGTTTATTAAAATATTCTTAGATACCCAAGATTGAAATATTGGCCGCCGCGGTACTAAAATCGCCCTTTTCATTTATTTTATATAGGGGATACTTAGTCCATACGTACCGTATTTCCTCTAATAAGCGCCCCGCTCTAATAAGCGCCCCCCCTCCCCCTCGACTTTGAGGGTCTGGATCTCAGTGTAGAAGCAATATTTTGCAAAGCTGTTTGATGCATTTTCTTAACTCCCACAAGCTCTACCGATTCCACTTTTGAGATTTTGGTTGAGCACCCAAAATCTCGAAATCGAATTCCAAATTTTCCGATTTTTGGGGTTCGAAAAATAAGCGCCCGGGCGCTTATTAGAGGAAATACGGTATTCCTCATATGAATGGTCATATGATAGTGCAATTTTTCGGCGCCCTCTATATTAGGTTATATTTTTACCTAAAAATCTGTAGATCGACCTAAAATTTCTTGTTTTTTGAGGTTTGAAAAATATAAGACCCCGGTTTTTTGTTTGATGAAGTCCACATCTGGGTCGTTTCCCTTCGCATACCAAAGCGCATCTTGAATTGACTGAAGATGTCCAAGCAAAGCTCCATCAGATGGAAAGGCAGCAGCTGACTTTTCCCTCCACTCTGAAACCAAGGCATGGATTCTTTCTTCAGATTGCCTCTGCATAGGACGTATATTTCGGAATTCTTCCTCAGGTTTTAACTGGTGTCTGATGATAGTTTTGAAAATAAGTTTAGCAAAGAAACAAAAAAAACCTTACCGTAAAATCGCATGACGAACAGATTCTTCCTCATCCATTTGGTGGCGAATCACTTTACTTCGATCAGGCTTTCCACCGCCCGGAAAGTGCGCATTGTACTCCTTGTTCCAGCTTTCCACGGCGTTGTTCGTAACTGGCCACTGGCGCAATAAGTGTTCGTTGACATTCCAAAGCTCGATGTCGTATAGAGAAGGGCGCACATCATCAATGGTGCCACGATAAAGAAATGTCTGTCGCACGTACTTGAGAAAGGCTATAACAAGGATTCAAAAGGATTGGCTATGAAATCTGTAAATTACCATCAACTTTCGATTGTTCCCTAGCATCGACTACGCCACATTCCATCAGCCTTTCATGCTCCTTCACCAAAGCATCATATCCAATGAGAACATCTGAGACAGGAGATACGCTAGCTTAGAGAAAAGGATTATCCATCGCTTGAGCTCACTGACTGCATAGTACTTTGCCAGGCCATGAGATCTTGACGAGTGCAGTGGAAAAACGACACACCTTCTCGCTTTCTGCTATCCTGAAGTGAAGTTTTTAAGATAAGCGACAAGAAACATAGCTATTACCGCATTGTGTGTGTAAGAAAAACCATTGGCCCAAATTACACGCTTTCCAGATCGTCCTGTGCCCTCCTTTTCGATTGATTCAGCCTCCAAGTATTCGAGATCGTAGTCATCTTCGCTATCGCTGCTTGACATTTTCGCTTCCTAAATTATTTCATAGTCAACAAAGAGTAAAATTTGTTGCAATGTCGCCCGACAAAGAGCAAAATTTGTTGCATTGTCGCCCGACAAAGAGCAAAATTTGTTGCATTGTCGCGCGACAAAGAGCAAAATTTGTTGCAATGTCGTGCGACGAAAAACTTTTTTTGTTATTTTGTCGCACGACGAAAAGCATACGACAATGCAACATTTTTGTTGCATTGTCGCGCGACAAAATAGTTTCGTTGTTGCTTTGTCTGGTTGCCGTCAATCCACCCATTTGAATTTCTTCGACTGGCTAAATTTCAATCAACTCAATCATACACAATCTTTGATTTATTTGAAAAATCTTTTTCAAATTTTTTTTTCTTTTACAGCGATTTGTATTTATTAATCTGGCATACTCATAACTAAAAATGTATTTGAAAAATGTATAAGTAAATGAATTTTTTACAAATGTCAGTATTTTCTTTTACCAAAAAACGGATTTTCAACACACATGCTAAACGAAATTTTCTTCAATTTATTGGAATTACAAGAAAAAAGCCAATACTGTTAATCAAAGATATTTTACTAGACGTGCTAAAATTTTTGAAGAGAAAAGAACTAGCTAAGAATGTACAACTAGTTTGTCGCCAATTTTTTGATGGAGCTATTTTAGTGCCCAATCTACATATCATAACATCATTTGAAATCAATCTGCAACCCAAATACAATAATTCACAGGTTTTTACTTAAAAAAATAATTTTTAAAAATAGACCACTTCTCGAGAAGAGTTGGCCATGCCGGAAAAATGCATTTCTTTTTTTTGTTCCTATCTTGTAGCCTGAAGTCTGGGGAGCTCAAAACAACAGGAGTCTTTTCGAAATGATAGGAGCGAAGCAATAACCGCTTGAAGCTGGTAGGTCTTTTTTTTTCACTTTTCAACTTTAAAAGTCTCTTGCTGCAAGTTTTCACAAACAACCCCGCACTCATAATGGCTCATTTTACTCCTCATCAAAAAAAATTTCTGATGTGTATAAGGATTTCTCGAAATTATCTCAAAATTTGGAAAAATAGGAAAAAGTTTTAACAGTTGTGATTTTAAAAATCGTTGATTTGAGAAAGAAACTCTTTTCGACCCCTTCATTTTGCGTTCTTTTGAAAGTGAGTTTTCAATAAGGAGGTCGAAAAAAGTTTCTTTCTCAACTTAACGATTTTCAAAATCACAACTTTTTGAACTTTAGCCCATTTTTCAGCATTTTGAGATAATTCTGAAAAAAAACCCTCATGCACATTAGAAAGTTTCTTTGATGGAAGTAAAATAAGACATTATGAGTGTGTGGTTGATTGTGAAAACTTGCAGCAAGAGGCCTTAGAAGATGAAAATTGAAAAAATGACATACCAGCTTCAAACGGTTATTGCTTGGCTCCTATCATTTTGAAAAAACTCCTGTTGTTTTGAGCTCCCCAGACTTCAAGCTACAAGATAGGAACAAAAGAAAGAATTTATTTTTATGTCATGGCCAGGCACTGGTCCATCCTTACATATTGTGTCTTTTGATTTGTTAAAATATTTGCCAGAAACGTTTGAAGTAGCATTATCGGTCATAGGTGATTTCTCCAAAACTTTATCGCAAACAGCAATATTGCAGATGAAAAAATGTGGGAGTTCGGTTTTTTGCTATTTTTATTTTTTGCAGTTCGTGATATGTTTTATTAAGAAATAACTGTCTTAAGAAATGTACATGCGTTTTTCTGAGCTCCTAACTTTGGGAGGCCATAGCTCGGCGAATTATATAGAAAAGTGAAGGGAATTTATTATCTATCCTACTCAGCGTTTCCTAAGCTTTCTTGTAAGCACGAACTCTTAATTTCAAATTTCCCGATGAGTCCAGGTACAAAATTTCAAACTTCTGACACTGTTTTTGTTGAGACATCCCCCCCAAACATCAAAAAAATTTTGCCTTGGTCCCCCCTGTTGTTTTTGTAACTCTTTTTTATTTTTCACAGAAAGTCTTAGCAGAAGTTAGCCAGCGTATGTTAGGAAAAGCTTAAACATGAGTTTTTAACATGTTTAAGTCAGTCTGAATATACGCTGGCTAACCTTTGCCTAATCCATAATTTTCACAAAAACGACAGGCGGACCAAGGCAAATTTTTTTGATGTTTCAGGGGGTCTCAACACACGGCGTGTCAAACACGTCAAAAAACCAAATCGAGATTTTCGTATAGAGACCAATTCGTTTTGAAAAACAATTTGAATTCAATTTTTTTTGTTTTTTTTAGCATATTCTGTTTTTGATTATAACTTTGTTTAGGTAAGCTGTGTTCATTTTTTGATACCACAGGAAAGCTCTAAATTTACTCTTTCGATTTGAAAAAAAATCAAGCTCTGTTACAAATGTAAAAAAGTTAAAAAATTAAAAGTTCGAATTTATCGGTTTGGCAGAGTCAAGTTGCTAACTTAAAAAAGTTATTTCTTAATAATTCTCTGCTGAAAAAATTTTCTGTCTGGCACGATCGTAGTACGTTCACTCAGCTTTCTTATGCACATCACAGTTATTCTAAATGTGCAGTTCTCATCGAGAAAGTGGACCATTTTTATCAAAAGAAAAATCCCAGGTATTTCAAGTGGATTATGGCCTGCAACTCAGTCATGATTATCCTTAAACTCTCTGCTGATGGTCTTGTTGGATAGCCAAGAGAGCGAAGATCATTTTAACACAAACTTGTAAATAAAACATGAAAAAATGGGGTAAAAAATAGGGTATGCACTAGAGTTGGGCAACGGTAATATTACCAGTAATATTACCGGTCATAATCAAGATTATGACCGGATAATGAAAAATCGGTCATATTCTTTTTTAACAAGCAGGAAATCGGACGGAGTCCGGTACACCAGCTCCTACACAAAGAGTTCGAAACACTTTTTTGTGTGTTTCAGGGCCTGAAACGTGTAATAAAACATGTTTTCAGATGGAGGACGACCTTTTTTGAGTAAATTTCAAATTTTAGAGTAAATTTAGGAAAGTTGGTGTTGATGTTTTATCATGGTGAAACTATAGAACCTCCGGTATAAATGAGTTATCAGACAGTGAAATTTAAGAAATTATAGTCGAGATTTGGTGAGTGTGGACAAGCCGCGAATGCGGCCAGCGCCTTCCTTGTAGTCTATTAATTGTTTCTTGACTGGAAAAATTGGGTGAATTATTTGGGTCACTTTTGAAAAAATACAAATGTCCGCGTTATTGGATCGAAAAAATTTTAAAGGACCATGGTTTTTGCGCGCAGTGACATGTGCAAAATTTGTATTGGTGGGGGACACTTCTCTTTCGTCTCAAACTTTACTCTTTGGAGTCGTTCGACATTAGTACAAAGAGTAAAGTTTGAGACGAAAGAGAAGTGTCCCCGCCAATTCAAATTTTGCATATGCCACTGCGCGCAAAAATCATGGCCCTTTGAAAAGCTAATTATTTTGAATTTTTTAAGGATCCTTTCTTGGTTTCATCTTCAAACACTCAACTGGCCAGTGTTTTCTAGCTTATGTCGAAATAAGGAACAGTAAAACTGCTTTTTTCCCCGACGCGAGCTTAATAAATAATTTTCGACACTTGAGATTTAAAAAAGTTTGGGTAGAACAGGATTTCTTAAATTGCAAAGAATTGTGGACTCTGCTCAAACAACTTAAAGATTGTTGGCTAGATTGTTCTTTATGCTATCAATACCGTGAATGTCACTTCAGCAACAGACAAGAAATGATCAGCTCTATAGAGAACATATTCTACCACTCTTTCCGACTAGCAAAAGCTACCATATTAGAGGATTTTGGTTGCCTTCCAGGTAAAATAGTAGAAGTTTAGACCCTACTTAGATGTACACCCACTTTTTACGGCACGGTATATCAGAAACAAGAAACCCAAAGTGACTCTGAATGCATGGAAAAAGCAAGCATACAAGAGTTTTTCATGCGGCAGAACACATTATTCGAAATTAGATAAACATTTTCACATAAAAAGGGCTTTTATTTTGTCCTTTTCAGTAACTATGCGACCTCTTTCCCATTAAAAAACCCACACTAAACATTATTTTCACAAATTAGAGCACAGATATTATGCCTATTTAAGTTCCTGATAAGATTTTGAATTAAAGGGACATGCTCGTCGCCGATGGAATATTTTGAAAGGCGGGTACCAGCGAAATTCAAACGAGAATTAATTTGTCGAAATTAAGGAAAAGTCGAGGAAAAATTAAAACTCTAGTGGGAATCGAACCGACGACCAACTTACCGTATTTCCTGTTATAGAGCCCCCGGGGGCTTTATTTTCCAACCCTCCATCGAGCGAATTTTTTGCGAAATCTTTTTGCCGTAAAAATTGAATAAGTTATATTTTATTTTCAAAAGTTTTAACAACAATTAAAAAGGTGAACAATCAAAACTTTTTTTAAATATCAATATCGATAGATTCATAGCTAACGTAGTTATTTTTTTCGTCGTACTCTGATTTTGGTTCTTATTGCAGAATTTGGTTCATTTTTATCTTTCTCACCCTCTTGTTAAACAAGCACTAAATTATCTGCCAGAATACTTAATTTTTACAGTTTACTGAAAAAATATTTATTTTTTAAGTTAAATCAGGACAAAGCTTTTTCGTGCAAATTTACTTTTTATGGGCAAATTTTGCTTTTGTCTAATTAGCTTTGAATCTTTTAACTTTTTTTTCAAAGTGATAACATCATAAAAAAATCTGCAATTACAGTTTTTGATGAAGTAGCATTTATCAGATTATTTTTTTATTAAATGTAAACAATAAGGTAAAAGCATGAAGAAAGTCAGAAAAATAACGGCCGACTACCTCAAACTACCCCGCCCCAAATCGTGTTTTATCAACTCCTAAGCATGTTTTACACGCTGAAAACAATAGAAAACGTGTTTTTAGGGCGCGGAAGGACATTTGTGGCACTTTCCGAAAAAGTCGAAAAATCGACATTTTACCTTGGTCCCCCCTATGGTTTTTTGTTATTTGTTTCTGTCATTTGAAAGCATTTATTCATCACAAAGGTATTCTTTTACCTGACTGCCATCGGCAGGCACCCTTATTCAATAGGAAGCTCCTTCGGGGGTATATTGTCCTGGCCAAGGGCTGACCCTTTATATGCATGTGAGTGCTCCAGCACTCACATGTATATAAAGGCTTTTTGTTAAAAAATAAAAAACCATAGGGGGGACCAAGGTGAAATGTTGATTTCTCGACTTTTTCGGAAAGTGCCACAAATGTCCTTCCGCGCCCTAAAACACGTTTTCTATTGTTTTCAGCGTGTAAAACATGCTTAGGAGTTGATAAAACACGATTTGGGGCGGGGTACTTCGAGGTAGTTTAGCCGAAACTAAAATCGCAATGCTACCTTAAAGTGCTGTCACTTTATAAAAAAAAATTAAAGCTAATTAGACAAAACCAAATTTTGAAAAAAAACGTATTTTTGCGGCGAAAAAAGCTTTTTACGTTGAGTCAGTCCATAGCGATGAGATGTGGAAAAAATGAATATGAAAATATTTTTACCACATGGTTAAAATTTATACTGAGATCTGTTATCTGTTATCGTTCAAAAAAGATTTTATACACAAAAAAACCAAGCAAAGAGATAAAAAAAATTGTAAAAAAACAACAGGGGGATGGCTGATCCTTTATATACATGTTAGTGCTCCAGCACTCACATGTATATAAAGGCTTTTTGTTAAAAATTTTGGCTGGAGAGGGGGGGGGCTCTATCAGAGAGGGGGCTTTATTTTTCCCTCACCCTCTAGAGCGAGGCTCTATTAGAAGGGAGCCGGGGGGAGGGGGATATGGTTGTGGCTCTATCAGAGAGGACGGCTCTATTAGAGGAAATACGGTACGTTCTCAATCCAACCTCAGTGGTCTTAATCCAACCTCAATGGTCTCAATCCAATCTCAATGGTCCTGATCCACCCGCAATGGTCCCGATCCATCCTCAATGGCCCTGATCCAACATTGATGGTCTCAATCCAACCTCAATGATTCTGATCTCGCCTCCATGATCCCCTTGATGTTGTGGCAGAGATTCCAGTAATGAAAACATTAGCCTAGCACCATGACGAAAAACAAAAAAAGAGAAAATGTAGCACAACAAAAAACAAAAAAATGGCCAATGTCGCGCGACAAATTCCAGAAAAATGGCCAATGTCGCGCGACAAAAAATATAATAAAATAAAATAATTTGTCGCGCGACATTTTCTTTTTAAAATGGCATTTGTCCGGGTGCTAAGCAGTCCACCGCCGCTATTCCACTAGGACACACCGAAGCTATAAAAAAGAGAAAGTCTTTATGATTACTTATTCCCCGCAGGGTACTCAACTAAAATTTATTTTAAAATAATTCTCGTTTGAATTGACCTGGTACCCGCCTTTCAAATATTCCCATCGGGGGCAAGCATGCCCCTTTAATTTTAATCTTTCTTTTTCAATTTTCGTCGCTTTCTTTGGTTAAAAGCCGGTAAAATGGCCTAAAAACACTATTTTGGTCATCTCAAGACCAGGGTAGACTATGCATTTTAGCCACATTCCCTGTTATAGAATCCCTAGGCTATGTTTTTTGATTGATTAAAGGGCATATATTAGAACAGCGCTTTTTTGGTGAGGGACCTCTATTTCACATCTTTTAATGATGAAATCAATTTCTTTGAAATATATCACTTATTATTTGTGTGAATTAAGTGAAGTTATGGACGCCGAGCCCTGCCTGCTAAGCTTACCAACCATCTTGTCATGCAACAATTTAATGTTTAATGTTCTGTGTCAACTTAACTCAAAATCACTACAGATGTATGGAGCTGAAGAAATTGTGAATTGGCTGCACTACACCACTGAAAAGGACAACAAAAAGCTAAGGAAGTTAACATTCGAGGCTCATAGTCATAGACCACAGCAGATATATAGAGCTATAGAAATTGCTAAAGAGGTAAATGAACGTCACAAAAAACTTTTCATAATCTCTATAGTTCCTCGATTAGAATTTTACGCTAAACACGATAGTGTTTTTGCCTTAATTCTTTTCAATTTTTGAAAATTGTTGGGTTGATGAGAATTATGAAAGAAAAATTTGACAGTGACTCTTAAAAAAGCAACCACATAAGCGATCATTTACGCTGAACAAGAATTTTTGCAGATTAAAATTTCCTGCAAAATGATACTTTGTCTAATCTAAGTCATTGTCAAGAGTCTTTATCGATGGTTGATATTATAGTATTTAGAGTTTTCTCGCAGAAAATTTTAATGGGACACAAGAAAATGAACTAGTCAAAAGATAGCCTCGCTTTTTCTCTATAAGATATAATTTTGGCTTTGAAGATAGAAAAAAGGCTATGACAGTTTCTCAAAATAAAAAAAATAAAATTTCAAAAGCCTCTAGCAAATCATTTTTGTCGAAAAATGTTGAAAGCGACACATTATCGTGTTCAGCATCAAATTCTGATTCAGCGATATTAAAGCAGACATGTGCACGGGCTCACATTTTGTGGGCTAGGCATGGCAACTCTATTTCTGGTGCCAAACCAGCTCGGCCCGCTCACGATTTTTTTTTTCAGTGTGGCCCGACCGGAGAAAACGGTATAAATATAGCTAGGAAACTTCAGTATATACTTCGTTCACCCCAACCCGACAAAAACACATCCCTTACTATTTTTTTAGTTAAATACGATAAAGTAAAAAAATTTAGTCGAGAAAGTGTTTAGAAGTGTTTTTCCAATCGTGTGTAGGAATAGTAGTTTAGAATGTGTTCTTAGGTCGATTATGAAAAATTTAGAGAACATTCTCCTATTTTCAAGCTTTTTCGGCGCAGCCGGTTTTTTAAGCCCGGCACGGAGAAATTCTTTGAAAAATCAGCCCGGCTTCTGGCCGCCAAAAGTCGTGCACATGTCTGTCTCAAAGATCGCACATGACCATTGATAATTTTAAATAATTTTCAGATGTTTATTGCAGCCAAACACAGAAAATTCAGCTATAAGTTTAGTTTTGCATTTATGCATGACCCTTCAAATTGTTGGGATGCAAGAAGCTGGAAAAGCCAAGCAGAAGGAGATCAATGGAACCAAATGTTTAATGGTTTTGACTTGTACAATCCAGTTACTAAAGAAAAGCTGATATTAGACGTAGATATGCAGCATTTGTATTTAAATAATTCTAGAAAACTAGAGCGATTTGAAGTACTTTGAAGTGTTATCACAAATCTGCCTTATCTTCTTAAAAAACCCATATTCTGATGGCAGAAAGTCAAATTTTAATCAAAAATTTTTTTTCTCGAAAATGGTCGACCGCGCCCTTAAAACATCGAACAATCAAAAAAATCAATTTCTGAAATACCACTTATAGCTAACTACTGTATTGTTTAGTCAGATGTCTTTTTTTAACTTTTAAAATAGTTTCTCTACGGTACTCTTCTATATCCATTTTGCAAATCTGTTCTCTTGTGCCCATACCCGCTAGTATGCTTTTAAAATCAACAAATATTTTTTATCAATTATAAAAACTTTAGTTCTGTTTCTGTCCTGCAGTTTCATTATAGACTGGATAGTGCCATGGCTTGATGAAAAGCTTGATGTAAAATAGTTAGCTGTCGAGACAGTGCACCTGGTCTTATTTTCGACCCAAGCACTTTTTTCCATGATATTGAAATTACATTTAATTTTTACTTTTAGGCTTTTCAAATCAGCTTTTCAAGCTTAATCCATATCTGGTCTCAGAATTTCAAAATTAGGGGTATGAAGGGGTTAATTGACCTTTTGAAGTTGGCACGCTGAAAATCACACGTCCCATATTGATTTACCATTTTTTTTGTCATATTGTGATGGTTTACATACGTTCCAGAACTTGTTTGAAAGCTGAAATTTTAAGCTTTCTAATGGCATATTGCTCAGATAATTAGCATTATAAAATGTTATGGCTTTGGTCAAAAGAAACTATTGTGTGGCTGTTAGACTGCCCTACGACTCGATACACATTATGACTCGATACAACGACTCGATACAATTACGACTCGATACAACGACTCGATACACTTTCTCAAATTCAAACATTTATTCAACTGAAATCAAAGATTTTCTACCTGCCTGCCTTCGGCAGGCAACCTAATTCAATAGGAAGCCCCTTTGGGGGTACATGGTCCGGGATAAGGGCTGACCCTTTGGGGTACATGGTCCGGGATAAGGGCTGACCTTTGTGGGTACATGGTCCGGGATAAGGCTGACCCTTTGGAGGTACATGGTCAAAAAGTCAACACATAGTCAAAAAGCCACGGGGGGTCAAACGGCCCAGGCGGTCAATCGTCCAGGCGGTCAATCGGCCCAGGCGGTCAATTGTCCAGTCGGTCAATTGTCCCGGGCGGTCAATTGTCCAGGCGGTCAATTGTCCTGCTCCCAACACCAGTGAAACAAAACGAAAACAAATCAATGAAACGAAGGAATATTAGCAGGGTTTTCAATCAGGATGTTTTCAAAGGAGCTTCAATAGGAGCTTTAAAAAGTGTATCGAGTCGTTGTATCGAGTCGTAATTGTATCGAGTCGTTGTATCGAGTCATAATGTGTATCGAGTCGTTGGTATACCGGCTGTTATTATTAGGTTGTGTCAAAAATACGCGGAGTTTAGATTCATTGATACAAGAACAATATAATTTTAAAAATTTTCAGATTAAAGTAATAATATAACATTCAACTATTCTGTATGGTTTGCTAACGAAGAAAATGTTAAAGCCAGTGGTGTAAATGGCACCGTTGGCGCACTGGCCGGACCGGCAACGCCGGTGCCGGGAGCTGAGATTTTAGATGTCTTTCAGCCTGTTTTGGAATCCCTCTTATTTACCATAAATTGAGTTCTCAAAGTTGAATGGGGTATTTTCGTGCGCATTTCACTTATGGTAACTTTCACTTTGAAGAACCCATCACGTCTTTTCAAAACGAGCGAAAGAGGCCGATACCTGAGTGTGGTGGGAACTCAAAAAGGACTGCTTTTTCTCAGGGATTCGGATATTTTTGAATTTTAGTTGTGATTAGCGGGTATTTTTACTTTTCATGATGGCGCATATGAAAGCCCAGCATTATTTTTTCCTTGAAAGACCGTTGCCTTGTACGACATCGATTGCCTTCCGCCAATTCAAAAAAATTATTAATCATTAATCTTAGGTACGGGTTTTTCAGCTTGGTTTCTAACGAAAAGAAGCCTAGAATTTAATTTTGCTTAAATCAGTACAGAACTTTAATGATTATGAAATTTTTAGAATCGGCGGGGTTAATTAAGAACATGTGGCCATGGTCCTTCAAACACCATTTTTACATATTATTTGTTTACATATTGAGTTTTGCTTGGCATTTTTTAAAAAGTTGCTTTTTTCATTAAAGTCGCAGATTTATGTGCTTTAATTACAGTCATTAGGTTTTTTAATTTCTTAAACCAGTTTTAGAATCTTTTGCAAAAATAAGAAAAGGTGGCCGTTATAGTGCCTTTATGTTTACAAAATTTACAGCTGCAGACTATAATTTAAATTAAAATAACTGTTATAGCATAAATAAGTTCAACACAAATTGATTATGAAAGTTAGTTTTTATAAGACAAGTAATTATGCTGACTAGATAGATAAGTAAAACTATTCATAATAGGTTCATACATACTTCACCGAAACACGTCTACCGAAACAATCAGAAATTGCTTTGGCTTGGAAATATTTTATTTATTTTTCTAAAAAGTTTTATACTCATAATGATTGACATGAGTTTGTGCTCATTTTGGTGATAAAAACTTTCCGGAAAAAAATAAAATTGTTGAAGATCAAGTCAATGAAAATGGTGTTTCGGTATGTTTCCGTTAAAATCCACCGAAACATACCGAAACACCATTTTCATTGACTTGATTACAAAAATTTTATGTTTTTCCGGAAAGTTTTTATTACCAAAATGAGTACAAACTCATGTCAATCATTTTGAGTATAAAACTTTTTAGAAAAAATAAATAAAATATTTCAAAGCCAAAGCAATTTCTGATTGTTTCGGTAGACGTGTTTCGGTGAAGTATTGGGTTGTGTAAAAAGTTTTGACAAAAAGTACGCGGTGAAAATTCAAAAAATATTTTTCCGAAATATGTCTTGAAACGACATTTCTAGGAGTAAAATGACACGCTGAGCACGAATCTGTGCTCAGAAATGCCGTGCAACTTATGAAAAGCTGAGAAAAGAGCCATTTTAATTTTTCTCTTTCGTCATTTTTTCTCTTTCGTCATGCCTGTATAACGCTAAATCAAAAGTAATTGCCTAAATGGTACTTTTATCGCCGTTTGATAAGCTTCGAGCCATTTCTGAGTACAGATTCGTGCTCGGCGTGTCATTTTACCCCTAGAAATGTCGTTTCAAGACATATTCGGAAAAATATTTTTTGAATTTTGACCGCGTACTTTTTGTCAAAACTTTTTACACAACCTAATAATAAAAAACGAAAGTATAAGAAAATGTAGAACATAAAAGAACAAATTTTTAGCTTCCAAGTTATTATTCGTACCTTTTCGCCAAAGAAAAAGAGTACCTATTTAATTGAAGGCTGTGAATTACATCTATGGGTACTTAACTCTTGCAGAAACTTTTAAACTTTAATTTTTTACAAATTAGTCAAACAATCTTTGAGCCCGCCTCATACTCTGACCTAATACTTATGGAATAATAAGTGTTAAAGGAGGGGTTAAAGCTGCTGAAGGGGCATGCCCACGCTAATAAGAGGTGGTGCCCGGAAATTCAATTTTTGCCTAATCATTGAACTTCTGCACGGATTTTTTTTACTTGGTTTCTAACAAAACAAGGCCTAGGAATTGATTTTAGGTGTAGTTTTGTTAGAAACCAAGTTGGAAAATCCGTACAGAAGTTCAGTGATTAGGAAAAAATTTGAATTCCCGGGCACCACCTCTTATTAGCGTGGGCATGCCCCTTTAAGGAGATAGTCTTGATACGAAAACAATTTTTGTGTTTTTAAAATGTGCTTTTAGAGCGTTATTTGTTGACAGCTTAATGTTGTTATCTCGAAGAAACTTGTGCAGAATAAGAAGTTGGATGAGCATGATAAATATCAGCATTTCTGAATTCCTTCAAAAAATGTCCTAAAGTTGAAATAAAAAAAGTCACCGAAAAAAGATCGATCGGTCTTCTATTGTATTTCGATTTTCAAGGCATTTATTAAAAGAATTCGAAAATTCTGGTATAGATGATGCATCATCTGTTTGGTCCTAAAATCGAATTCTGATTTTACCAGTCTTTTTTTCAAAATCATACAATTTTCTCATGCAAATACCTAAAACAGCTCCTGGCGCACTGTCCCGTATATGAAACAAACTTCAAACAAATTTTCTCAGCGATCACCAAAGATACCTATGTTCCGTTTTTTTAACAATCCAAGCCTCATGCGTGACTTTTGCCATTTCAGAAGCAGAAAAATTAAATTCACCCGAAATTCGTAAAATGTGAGCTGTTAGTTATTTTACAAAATGCCCATAACTTTTAATATATCAATTTTTTTGAAAACATAATTCAAAGCATCTGAAAGGACACATTCTGTGCTGCAAATGATGTATTAGGCATACGGACGTTAGCGGTTGACGGGACAAATCTCCCAAAAACCACTAAACGTCACACCAAACGCCAAGCTTTTTTAGATGTTTTTTAGGCTTAGGATTAGGCTTTAGGCTTGGGCCTTAGGCTTAGGCTTAGAACAGAAAAAAACATCCGAACATCCTCAAAGTAATGATAAAAAGAGCTTGGCGTTTTGGTGTGATGTTTAGGAGTTTTTGGGACATTTGTCCCGCAACCGCTAAACGTCTAGGCACCGATGTATTACTTTATTATACAAGCCTTTCAGACCAACTCACAAAACAATGTTAAAAGTCCCACTGGAGGATATAAGGTTTTTGAGGATTTTGTTTTAAATAGCATATTCGTAAACACTGCAACTCTGTCATGACAATTGATAACTGCGTGTTCTTTAAAGTATAAAAAAATCATTTCTCACCGAAAAATTCGAAAGGCGCACATTTAAATTTTCAGTCAAAAGTTCTAGTGATTCTGTGTATTTTTGTTCATATATTTGAGCATTTTCATAAAAAAAGCTATCATATATGGCTGGTTTTGTAGCTACGTTAGCAGGCTTTATTTTAAATCTAGCATCGCCGTGGGCTGATGATCTGAAATCTGAGCACGCTATCGTGTTTCCCATAAAATTCTGCTTCAGAAATAGCAAAAGTCACGCATGAGGCTCGGAGTGTTAATGAATAGTGCATGGCGGGCTGAGCAATTTTGTTTCTGGAGAAAAAAATTCATGATTTCGCCTTTCGAACATTGAGAAAAATATTAAAAAAGCATGAGTTTTGGCCTTTTTGGGCAAATTATTTTTTTTTAAAATTTTGAGTAACGTTGTTTATTCTAATCTTTCTTGAAAATAAATAAATTTAAATAAAATAAAAAATTCCAATAGGTTTGGAATTAAAAAGCTGTCCCCTCGAATTCAAAAACTTAGCCAACATTCAAAATATAGCCGTAGACAGCAATGGTCCTTTAAATAAATGAAAAAGGTTGTAAATAAAGTTATAGTATATACATAATGTCACATTCAGTAAAGAAAATTGTTGTAACAGCTTCTTTTAAATTGCCTTAACTAAATTTTTAATTGCCGCAGATCTCAATTTTTTCTAAAAAGAGAATAAATTGAATCATGAAAAAACAATGTTCAATATATTCATGTCACTACAGTCAACCTTCGCTATAGTGACACCCCTCGGAACCGGCCTTAGGGTGTCACTATAGCGGATGTTTTCAAAAAACTTCTTCAAAAGTGTCACTGTATCGAAGGTTTTGCATATGGAAATACAGTTAACTGTCAATTTAATGTTTGTTTTTAAAATTTGTCAAAGAAAAATAGTTTTAAATTTAATTTTAAAATTTGTCTTATATATGGGACAGTGCACACTTAAAGGTGAAGACCAAATTTTTCAAAAATTAAACCAATCGTTCCGTTTCGAGACATCCACCTAATGTTTTTCACAACCTCCACCCTAAAAAGTCAGTGATTCACTTTTTTTAATCTACTAACCCAAACAGTGAAAATCTTATTGACTGAGCCCTTGTGCTAATTAATGCCAAAAATAAGATACAAAAACACGTGGAGTTTCAATAATCACTACCGTATTTTCTCTATAAAACTCCCATGGGATTATTTTTCGACCCTCGTAAAAACCGGAAATGGTCAATCAAAAATGGCCTTGACTCTGAAATCCTAGTCAAAAAATGGGGGGGGGGAGGTGATGGATTATTAGAGAGTGGGGAATTATTAGAGAAAATACGGTAAATTACAAATCAGTTACTTTTATTTCAAAAAAGAGGGAGGGTGCTCCTGGTATTTTTCCATTTTTATCTTCCAAAACTAGATACCTGAAACCAGTGTTTATGTTGAACAGACGCAGCACTTTCTGCCCTATTAACTGTCCTTCTTCGTCACTTATTACGAAGTGGGCAAATGTTGTCTCTGGACAGGCTATCTACATAAATTAAAAAATAACTAGTGTACGAAAAGTTTGGTCAGACCTTGACTTCAAATGCCTTATTACCAGTGAATCGAATTTGAAGAGGGTCCATTAGCTCTGCCTTAGTAGCAAAGGAATGGCAGTCTTTTGGCTCACCAATAAAGTCTAGCTTCACTTGAACCAACTTCTGGTCCTTCTTCATCAAAAAGCCCAAAAAGTTCCCAGAGATTATCTATCATCAATATATAGATCATTTCAGCCCTTGAAATGGAGTTTTATTCTACCTCGATGCTTATAGTTTTTGAAGTGAATGCTGGTTGTAGGGGTTGAACTCGATATTTGGCCGCCTCATCACTGATGGCTTTAGCACATACCCACTGTTCCCATTTGTCTGAAGTTGATGAGAATTATTTTTAACTTCAACTGAAGCTACCTTAAACATGGCATTATTGATCAGCATGGCTAAATCTCGGGCTTGGTGGTTGAGTGCAACAAGCTGACACCCACTGCTCCAGAAAACGTAGGCAAGAAATTTGTCGATGTGATCCTAGACGCCATTGGTATATCCTGAGTAGCTGACGCTTGCAGTGGTTAACGACCAATGGACCATTTTGCACCATGAGCTTTCTTGCCTTGTTCTCATTCAAGCTATATAAATAGCTGCTTTGGTTGAGATCTTAAAAAACGGTTTTGTTTACTGTAATTTGGTCAGACCGCTCAAAAGATTGACCAAGTGCAAGACTAAGAATTAAATGTTAGCTTGTAACTATCTTATCTTAAATCCCTAGTTGGATGGCACTAAAAAAATTTGAAAGTGAAAATTTTACTCCAATTTCCGCGTTGAAAAATAGCGTAGGTGAACACTTGGGTCTTAACTGGTTGGTGCTTCGAAAATGTTAGTAGTTTTTTATTTTGGAGCATATATTAAAAAACTTTTACAGCAAAATCTATATGTAACGCACTCCAGAGAGCTACTCTATGGTCCATCCTATAGAAGTGTTGTTAAAATAGAGCTGCCTTTATTGAGAGGTCATTAGAATAAATAACTTGGAAGTGTCGTTGTACAAAGGCTTTTTCAAAATTAAATTCAAAATAAGCTTTTATACTCAGAGCCTTTTAAACTTTCAAACCATATTTTCATCTAAAACTACTCAAATTTTTATTATAGCTTTAAAACAACACCCGAGTTGGATGACTTAATGAATATTTGATGTCTTTTAACATCAAAGTCAGATTTTTTTATTGGTTAGAAGACAACAGCTTATTTTTTCAAGAAATCAATCAAACTTCGCCATTGTTATTTCAACCAGCATCTTTATCCACTTGACTATGGGTGCTTACCTACTTTACAGCAAAAGATGATATTGGGTGGGGTTATAACACTTTATTTTTATCTGAAACTTATTAAAAATCGAAGCTACACGACCGTACTTGCATGCTGCGTCAGCGGTGTGCCGGCTCTGCACTAGCGCCGCCGCGCCGTTTAAAAGGGTTTAGGTTTAGAAGTTAACATAACGCACCAGACTTATTTCAGTACTGTGCGAATTCTATTAGTTGTGAAAATACCTTGTTTTAATGGTTACTACGTATTTGAGCCCTTTTGATTTGAGCCCCGCATTTGAGCCCCATTTAATTTTGGTTAAGATTCTTCTCCTTCTACCTGCCTGCCTTCGGCAGGCAACCTAATTCAATAGAAAGTCCCTTTGTGTGTACATGGTCCGGGATAAGGGCTAACTTTTTATATACGAGCTCTATATTAGCATCCATCAGATTGCTAAATTTTTACATTTATAGTAAATATCGATTTTCAAAGAAAAAAACACAGAAAAAATGAATAAATACAAAATCGGACTTAAAAAAATAAACAGATAAGGCGGTGAAATGACCCGGCGGTGAAATGTCCGTGTCCCGATTCAGATGTCGGCTTTTGCTATGGGGCTCAAATGCGGGCTCAAATGCGGGAGCTCAAATACGGGGGGGGCTCAAATGCGGGAGCTCAAATGCGGGGGCTCAAGTACGGGGGGGGCTCAAATGCGGGGCTCAAATCCAAAGGGTTCAAATGCGTGTTAACGGTTTTAATGTAAATTTTATCATGTTTCAAAACAAAATTCAAAGTTTACCCTATTATTCATAAGCCCGCGCCGGCGCGCCGTTGTCAAAAAAGAACATCTGATAAGGCGCCGGCGCAAAAAATTTTAATGACCTAGCGCTGCAGCCGGCGCCGGTGCTGTGGATCGAAAAGCGCCAGCGTCTTTTTTTGGCGAGCGGCAAGTATGTACACGACTGTAAAATAGGTTGAGGACGACAAGAATATACGAGGTTGTCTGAATTCTTTGACCTTTTTTTACCTTTTTTTTTACCTTCCAGTAGGGTCAAACACGTTTCTATGACTTCTTTTATCTAAAAAGAAAATATCTGGTCGGGATAGCGCAGTTTCGTAAAATTATGAGCAAGAAAAGATAGTTCAAAAAATTCGGACCACCCTGTAGTATGAAGTCAGTCTTTAATAAAGTTCCACTTTTCATATAGTCAGTTTTTGAAACTTATTGGGTTGGGGGCGGGTTTTTTCACTTATTTAAAATAGCGTTTAAACGACTCTTAAGTAATTTTTATATGCTTAAAACGATAAAAAAGTTATTTTCTAACATTTTTCCACACAAAAAATGGTATTTTGAAAAAAAAATTTGACTTTTTGCCTTGCGGGACCAAGGCAAATTACCTTGTATCGAAGTATTCTACCCCAATTCGGTCACTGGAGCTGGGCAAAAAAGTCTCTTTATGCATTTTTCATTAAGAGTCTCACTTGGAATCATGCCTAAGGTAAGTGAGTGCGTGCATCTCTAACCAACCAAGCCCCTTCAGGGGCGCAGGGGGCTTGATTGCTTGGGGTGGAGATGCGCACACCCACATACCTTAGACACAAATCACTCGAAAGGGACTCTGGATGCATAAAAATGTATGCATACCAGAGTTTCTTTATGCGGTAGGTCCCAGTCAACAAAACTATGTTCAAATTCCATCTTTTTGTGGTATCCAGGTAGCCTTTCAGGTTGGATTGCCTTGGTCACCCAAGGCAAAAAGTCGAATTTTAGTCAAAAGAAATTTTTAATCTATTTTTGTGAGGAAAAATGCCAGAAAATAACTTTTTTATCGTCTTAAGCATATAAAAATTACTTAGGAGTCATTTAAACACTTTTTTTAAATAAGTGAAAAAACCCCCCCCCCCCTCCCCCAACCCAATAAGTGCCAGTTTTTTTGCTCAAGCTACCATAGTAATGAGCTTATCGTTCTGAACATCAACTACTTCGCACACTTCAAAGCTGGGCATCTCTGAGACCGCTCTGGTGTAGTTGACTATGTCGGACATCGTTACTTGCTGATCCTGAAAATTTCGAAGTCTTAGTACGCTGTTTCATATTTTCTAGAATGTATACCTTTTTCGCGCTGCCACAAGTTGTACCTAGAGCATGTAAATTTCTGAAATTTATCAACTCAAATTTTGTAAAATGCATTTATTCCTACCCTTTTCCTCTTTCTTGTTTTTTATTAGAATCTTGTTTAAAAGAGCATCAAGTGGTGGTAATTGAGCACCTTCTTTGATCTCAAGAACTTAATGTGGAAATTTTTATGAGTTTAGTGAACTTACAGGCCAGTTTCTCAGAGGCTTCTGCAATAGATGGTCACCCAGAATATCGACACATAAACGGGCCATCTTCCTCTGTTGCTTTGCGTTACCTGAAAATATATGAAAGCAGGAGCCGAGAGAGGCATAAATATAAGTTACAGTGGTTTTCAAACGAGAGTATCACTGGTAAAGCGGATGTAGTAAAGGCTTTTGCTTTGATTGCTGTCAGTACATCCTAATATTTATTTATAAGTGTATATATAAGTGAGTTAAGAATAGTTTACGCGGAAGAGGACCGCCGAACATAGGGTGTTACCGTGCTTGATTATCGGCTCATTATCAGGCCCATTCCAGATGTCTAGTTCAACACACTTGCACCCTCTTCGAAGTAGGATTCTGTAGACAGACACGGAAGCATCAGTAAGCACTTGTCGGCCTTAATAAACGTGAATAATTAATCATGAAAATAAAACAAACAAAGCTCACCTTTTAAGTAAGAATTGTGAGAGCTGTTGATGAAGTAGTGTGACAAGGAAAAGTTTAGATTCTTTTCCACTTGCTTAGAGTCATTAACGAGCAAAGAATTGAAATCACTGAGCAAAAAGTAGACAAAGCCGGAGATGTCAAGTGCAACTATTTTAAAACATATGAAAATAAATTAATAAATCAACACTCCGAAGGCTGAGAAGCGCATTTAAGTAGTTTAAATCAAAATAAAATCTTACAGCCCAAGAAATTTGCTTTAAAACCGTCTACAGTCAAACCTCGATATAACGTACCCTTGATATAACGTACCCTTGAGACTTTTGGTTGGATTCATTTCAAATTAGAATAAGTTCACCCCCGCTATAACGTACCCTTGATATAACGCACCCCTTGCAGATAACACTGATATTTTTGCTCTTTTTCTGCTTCTGCAACATTTCTGTAGTCATCAAGTTTTTTCATTTTTACAAAGGAACATCAACAGTGGGTAACGCTGCTATAGGTATGAGTAATAGACCATTCGATAGCCCAACTCTCGCTGAATCACGTGGTTAATGCCTTTTCGTCTAATCTAGAGAAGAATTCTTCTTACAGTCAAACCTGGATACAACACCACCCAAGGAAGCGACCATAGGGTGGTGTTGTATCGAGGGTTCATTTGACTACATTTTAGTCAAAGCTGACCAAATCGGTCCGTTTTTGAGTCGTGTTATATCGGGCGGTGTTGTATCCAGGCTCTACTGTAGCACAGGAAATTAAATATGTTGATTTTTTTATAGGTATATAGCCAAAAATGTCAGGAAAAATCAGAAAAATTTTCGAAAACACTTTTCTCAAACACTGTTTTAGATAAGGGATGCCTGAGGGATTAAACCCAGCCTCGTGACTTAAATTTTTTAAAAAGGACATTTGGGCTGAAAAAAGACGTTTTGAAAAAGGGCATTTCATCCAGTGCTTATGGCTATTTATAAGCGAATATTTATAAGCTATTGGCTATTTATAAGCGAACCCTCCTGGTTGAATCTGCCCTTGCTTGTGGTGCATTATCGGCATTATTGTGCATTATTTGGGAAAATATAGAGCAATTGAGTGTGCTTTTGGAAGTTTAGTTTCGGTTTAACCGACCCCTGGTAAAACTTACCCTATATCTAACCGATGGGTATATTCCTGCAATCAAGTTCGGTTTGGTATATCATCAAATTTGGTGTACTCCCAGCACTCAATCAAACAACAGGAGGGACCAAGGAAGACAAACCCTTGATATAACGTACACCTGTCATCTATTTGGTTTGTGCCCTCGATATTACGTAGCCTTAATAAACGTACCCTCGATATAACGTACCCCTTTACCGGCCCCAGGGGGTACGTTATATCGAGGTTTGACTGTATAAACTTTTGGTGAACAGTTAAGTTTAGAAGGCTAGAAATGACCTTGAAACCTGGTGGGCTTCTCAATCAGAGAGCTTTTAGCAGAAAACTTTTTTTCAGCGTACTTTCTGCTTACAAAACTACTTTTCGAATACTATACTGGGTAACACTATAGAATGCCCCCCCCAGCTAGCGAAAAATTTACTTTTCCTGAAGGGGAAAGGACCCGTCCCATTTTGATTCTCGTGCTCTGAATAGGCACGGAAACACTTTGGTTTCCGAAAAATCGAAAAAAAAATTTTCGATTTGCCTTGGTCCCCCAAGGTAAAAAATTTAAGAAAATTCAAAAAAAATTTTTTTTGAATTCCGCCAAAAGATTTTTAAAGGGAATTAGGGCTGTATTGGAGGGGAAGGGAAAAAAGGGGCCACTTTCATGTCAAAATATAAAAAAAGTGAATTCTGGACTATTTCCGATGTCCTGCCATGTTTTTCAACTGGGCCGTTGCAAAAAGAGACTCTATATGCATTTTATGGTCAAGAGTACTTCTCGGAATCATGTCTAAGGTAAGTGAGTGCGCGCATCTCTAACTCTCAAGCCCCCTGCGCCCCGAAGGGGGCGCAGGGGCTTGGGGGCTTGGAGTTGAGATGCGCACACCCACATACCTTAGACACAAATCACTCGAAAGTGACTCTGGATGCATGAAAAAGCATGCATACCAGAGTTTATTTATGCGGTAGGCCCCAGTATTCAAAACTATGTTCAACATCTTCTTGTTAGTGGGCTCTGTGTGCTTAGTGGCCCTCTTTTATCCCTTCCCCTCCCAATACAGCCCTAATTCCCTTTACAAATGTTTTGGCGGGAATTCAAAAAAATATTTTTTTTTGAATTTTCCTAAATTTTTACCTTGGGGACCAAGGCAAATCGAAAAAAAATTTTTTTCGATTTTTCGGAAACCAACGTGTTTCCGTGCCTATTCAGAGCACGAGAATCAAAATGGGGCGGGTCCTTTCCCTTCAGGAAAAGTAATTTTTCGCTAGCTGGGGGGGGGCATTCTATAGTATAGCCCTATACTGTATTGTATATATCAAATTTTTTTCTAGACAAAAAGTATTCAAAAAGTAAAATACTTTCTAATTTGGGTTGGGTGATGGGTAATTACCCGGAGAAATACTCATCGTTCAGACATCTTTGAGTATTTCTCCGGCCTCGCGTAATTACCATCAATTACCCGGGTAATTACTTCAGAAAGTATTTTTCCGGAAAATTACCCAATCCTTTTGTTTAATTTAAATTTTTTTATCTCGAAAAGAATTTGAAATAGAACAGACAATATAATATTCTAAAAGTAGTTTTGTAAGCAAATTGGGTACGCTGATCACGGATCTGGTATCGAAATCACCAGTTTTACGTGTGAGAGAAAAGTTTTTCGCCAAGTACTACAAACTGGTAAAGATTTAACAACGGCGTTTAATTCTAGTTTATAATACGCAAAATCGTGTTCCCCAGGTGATGCTACCCAGGTACCATTACCTAAGTAGTATTATCAACGCAGTAGTGAATAGATGGGGTGATGATTCAGGTACAGTCGACGCTCTCCATTGCGTCCCCCAAAAAGTTCGTTCCCACCTTGGGTCCGAAACTTTTTTTAGCTCAATTTTTGAAGTATCTTTTCACAACTGATTCGTCAGTCTGGTCGTAAATATCGCAAGGATTCCGATTTTGCCGATCGTTTCTCGGAAACATGATAATTTTGTCATTTAGACCCGCAACGCTCTTCATTGCGTCGCCTTTTTAGGATTTAAGGCGACGCAATGGAGAAATAGTGAAATAGTAAATACCGCAAATAGTGTTTTTTTAAATTCACTATCGTGTTCAGCGTGAAATTCTGCGCCAGGATGTGCTCTTAGGACAATCAGGCATTCCAGTGTTCATAAGGAAGACTGATCATTAGAAAAATTGACGTTTTTTTTATTATTTGACTCATGTGTTCGGTTCTATTTTTGATTACCGTATTCACTCTATTAACTCCCCATGGGGAGTTATTTTTCAACCCTCAAAAAATCGGACAATTTTGAGGTCGATTTCAAGATTTTCGGGTGCTCAACCACAGTTTGAAAACTGAAATCAGGTAATCTCGTAGTAACTAAGAAAACGCAAAAAACAGATTTGCAAAATGTTTGCTTTAGGCTGAGATATGGGGTCCGTAGGGTGGGGACTTATTAGAGGGTGGGGAGTTAATGTAGTAAATACGGTATTCGATTATTTTGACTATTATATACCTTTTTTTACTAAGATTTCAGACTAACTTTTTTGATTGAAATTTTTTGATAATTTCAAGGCGCTTCTATGAAAGGGAATACGGTGTTTTAGATATACCGAGATTAGAAATTCAAAATGCCATATATCTTCTTATAAGGTTCCATGTCAAATTTGAAATTGGGTGAAACTTTTGACTTCATTAACTTTTCGAGCCCTATAAAAAGTGCCTAATGGAGTTTTCGAAAATCTAACAGAATTTTTTTCACAAAGCTCAAAAAGTTAATGATAAAAAAATTTCAGACCACCTACTGTTTAAAAAAATGAAGGCTGAAGGTAAAAAAGAAGGTTAAAGAGACATTATTACAAGATACAGTAAGAAGGAAACACTAAACTTTTTAATTTTCAGTTGAATTAGTCGACGACTACTGCCTTAGAGCTAATAATATACTCAAATGGCCGCGACGAATCAAGCCTTCGAATAGCCATAAGAACTGGCTTTTATAATCTGTGAAGTTAAAATAAATAACCACTTTTTTTTGAGTAGAGATGTTAAAAATTCTATAACTTTGCTTGCTACAAGCCATAACTTCGTGTAGAGATGACATGTAGCTGAATGTAAATAAAAGAAAAAAACGACCAGGATCTTAACTTGAAAACAACTATCATAAAGTTGTGACAGAACAAAATGAAATGAACAAAATTAATATGTTTATATATAAGTTGCAACATGATTCAATTGCAACACGAAAAAATTTCTAACAATTTTTTTTCTGCTAAAAAACCCTCGATTCTGACAACATATTCGTGTTCCTATCGACGAATGTGGTGAGGGCACAAACCAAATTACAGCGACAAAATTCGAAGAAAAAATATATATATATATATAGAAAAATAACTACTTTGATGACCTAGCGCGTATCAATGGTATCAACAAACAAACCAATTCATATTCTCTGTTTTTAGCATTTGCACCACTAGGGCTGTAGTCGAGTTCGATCCGCATTCCTCCATATTTTTAATTTATAATGCAGTGCTTGAAAATGATTTTTGTATTAAAAAGTAGTTTCATAGCAGTTTGAAATCATGAATTGCCTCGGTTTACATCTTTTACCTCTTGAATTACCTCCCATCCCTGTCGAATAATTGCATAATTGCAACGTCAGAGCAAAGTTCCTATCATTGATTCACACAATTAATGTTGAACGGATTTACTTATCCGTTCAATGATTTTTAAACTACTATAAAACTATTTTTCAATTCGAAAATTGTTTTTAAGCACTGTAGAATGTAATATGATAAAAAAAACAGAAATTAAAGAAATATTAGAGCACTGCGTAATCGAACCCGAGAGCCTCTTCGCACCCTGTGCCACTAACCACTCAAAATCACCAACAACTCAGCCAACCACACATTTAGCTCAAGCTTACCTACACTTAAACTGAATTCGCAAAATTTTCAAACGCATTTTACCCCCTTGAATTTACTCCATAGCAGAACAGGATAATTATGTCAAATAATTTTTTTTATTATGCTCTATTGAATGGTATATAGAGTTTCTTCATGTGCGATGGACACTACCATACGTCCCCTTGTCAGAAGAATATATTTTGCCAAATTGTATGATTAACTCACCTCCTTGTGCGGCATGAATGTTGTATACCATACATTGCTTGATAATATCTCTGGCATGCTGCTTTGTGTGCGGCTGTTTCTTGTGGTTTGGGAACTCAAGGTTCAGAAGATGGTGGAACTTTTCAAGGTGAAGAAAGGTGTCATTTCCAAATCTAAGTTCGAATTTATTCAGCACTGAAGTTTAAAGAAACTACTGTACTGTTTCTATTCACAAACTGGCCTACTTTTTTGAAACCTGAAGAAAATTCGGAAGGTTTCCTGTATACGTCTAGATTTCTAGTTGCTAAGTTAAATCGATAAAGAAAAGCTCGTGCAAGTGAAAAAACACAAAAAGCAGTTCTGAAAATATTTGATCTAGGCTAAAATTTAGGTAATATTTGAATTCGAACAATATGGCCTTTTCAAAAATTGGCTTGGCTGTACAATCCCACCCCTTCCCCCTCGCAGAGTGCTCGGATGGAGAGATAACCTCATATTCGTGTTTCTCGAACCCGATTTCATCAGTAAGCCGCGTGTTGTTTTGATTCTGAGCAAAAAAATTTATAACAACAGGGGGGGCATGGTATTTTTCAGTCGAAATACGAAAAATTTAAATTGGCGTCTTTTGAATTTTAAAGGGAATAAAGGGATGTATTGGGAGGGGAAGGAAATAAAAGGAGCCAGTATACACACAGGGCCCACTAACAAGAAGATGCTGAACATACTTTTGAATACCGCATAAACAAAATCTGGTATGCATGCTTTTTCATGCATACAGAGTCACTTTCGAGTGATTTGTGTCTAAGGTAAGTGAGTGCGCACATCTTTAACTCTCAAGCCATCTGCGCCCCTTCGGGGCGCAGGGGGCTTGGAGTTGAGATGCGCGCACTCACTTACCTTAGACATGATTCCGTGAAGCACTCTTGATCATAAATCATTGTTTTTTGGCACGCCAAAGGTTAGGCCATTTCAAATTGGGCCCAGTCAGATTGGTCCAATTCAAATTGGACCAAGTTAAATTAGGTCTTCGGGGGTTGGCGATTTTTTCACTTATTTAAAAAATAATGTTTTTACGACTCCTACGTAATTTTTATATGCTTAAAAAAATAAAAAATAAAGTTCTAACATTTTCTTACACAAAAAATGGATTTTTTGTTGAATTTTTTATTTTCACTAAAGCTTGACTTTTTTGCCTTGGGAACCAAGGCAAATTACTTTGGATTAAGGTATTCTACCCCATTTTGGTCACTGGAGCTGGGCAAAAAGAGTCTCTTTATGCATTTTTGATTATGAGTCTTACTGGAATCATGCCTAAGGTAAGTGAGTGCGTGCATCTCTAACCAACCAAGCCCCCTTCAGGGGCGCAGGGGGCTTGGGGGCTTGGGGTGGAGATGCGCACACCCACATACCTTAGACACAAATCACTCGAAAGTGACTCTTGATGCGTAAAAATGTATGCATACCAGAGTTTCTTCATGCGGTAGACCCCAGTTAACAAAACTATGTTCAAATTCTATCTTTTTGGGGTATCCAGGTACCCTTTCTGGTTAGATTTCCTTGGTTCACCAAAACAAAAATCCAAATTTTGGCCAAAAATTTTTTTTTCAAAAAAATCCATTTTATGTTGGAAAAATGTCACAATTTTTTTTATCATTTTAAGTAGGGTTGTACAAATGCGCACATATTTACAAATGTGCAAATATGCGCGCAAAGATGCGCGCGCATAGTTAAAAATGCGCGCATATTTGCGCATATTTACATGTTGTTTGGGATAACTGATTATTCCAGCTTTTATTGATAACACGAATAAGATAAACTAATCAGATTCAAACAATAAATCATCCACATACAAAAGATCATTCATTTCACTATTCCTTCGGTGGCTTCCATTTCTTGTTCGCTTTCTGCTTCCTCTGATTCATTTTCCTGACTTGACTTGACTCGACTGAAGAGATCCTTATGCTCCAGCAAAAGGTTGTGCTTGATAACGTCAGTTTCGAAGCCATCTCGACATCCAATCTACAATAAGAAACTTGCAAAGAATCCACATCCACTTAAATTAATTTACCGATTGCGAACTTTGGTGTGAATTGCACCACGAAGCGACCAGTTCCTTTCTGTTGGAGCAGCAGTTATTTGGAGTATTCGAAGCGCTTTGTAGATCACTGAGAGAACCGAGTCGGAGTAGAATCCCGTCCAGAAAGTGAGACCATCAACTGGCGGCGTTGCTTCCAGAGCGTCCCATGCAAATTTTCGCTGCCCTTCTGCGAATTTACCCGTTCTTCCTCTCCATTGTCCCAACTCGATCATTACCTAAACGTGCATAAATGAATTTCGCTCAAATAATATACAGGATGAAAGGCACCTGATTTTCCTTGGTGATAAATGCCGGATTCTTCAAGATCTTGTTTGCCAAAAGTTGCATTGCTGCTTGCACCTCTTCTTCAGTCAGATCCTCGCCGCGGTCACTCGGCTCCAGCAAGTCAATTAGGTAAATTATCTTCTTGCAAGCTTTTTTTTCGAGCGCATATTTTGTCAAAAATGCGCGCATTTTTGCGCGCATATTTAGCCGGGAATATGCGGAAATATTTCCATTGTACAACCCTAATTTTTAAGCATATAAAAATTACTTAGGAGTCGTTTAAACACAATTTTAAAATAAGTGAAAAAGCCGGCTACCCCCACCCGAACCCAACGGTTACTACTCATATGGCCGCAACTCATTTGGCCGCACTCATTTGGCCGCACTCATTTGGCCGCACCTCATTTGGCCGCCATTTCCAATTTTTATAAGAAAATTACCACTGCTCTTAATTTTGACCTTTCATTGACGAGAGGTAGTTAAGTCATTAACTAAAGGCTATTCTACTCCGTTTCGGTCACTGGAGCTGGGCAAAAAGAGTCTTTAAATGCATTTTTGTTTAAGAGTCTTGCTCGGAATTATGTCTAAGGTAAGTCTGTGCGCGCATCTCTATTTCGGGGGCGCAGGGGCTTGGTTGCTTGGGGTTGAGATGCGCACACACACATACCTGAGACACAAATCACTCGAAAGTGACTCTGGATGCATAAAAAATGTATGCATACCAGAGTTTCTTTATGCGGTAGGCTCCAGTTAACAAAACTATGTTCAAATTTCCATCTTTTAGGGCATCTGGGTACTTGTTTAAGTAAATTTACTTTGTTTTCTTGTGCAAAAAATCAATGTTCGGTTATATTTAAATTTGAATTTACAAATTACAAAAAATTCAAAAATGTGAAATGGCGGCCAAATGAGGTGCGGCCAAATGAGTGCGGCCAAATGAGTGCGGCCAAATGAGTTGCGGCCATATGAGTGTGTACGAACCCAACAAGTGCCAAAAGGTGGTCGAATATCCTACTCAGAACATTGTAGGCATCCCCTATGCCAAAATACTAAATTTCCCATTTTCTGAGGGATCTGACCAAACTACAAAATTATAGAACTTTTCCTTTAAATTGTTTTTTCGAATAAAGGGTAAGCAGTAAGCACATAAGCACATTTTCTTTGTAAAATTAGGTCAAATTTTTTTTTTGCCTTAGTCTTTTAAGCTTAAGTTGACCCCATACAGTCGAACCTTCCAATAGTGTACACCCCAAAAGTTTGTTCCCGCCTAGGGTCCGACACTTTTTTCATCTCAATTTTCTAATTTTTTGCTGATTCTGTTTTTACAGTCTGGTCCCAAATATCGTAAGGATTCGATTTTGCCGATCGTTTTTCATTTGCCTATATATTTTTTTCTTTAAAATAGCAAAACCTCCCAATAGTGTATACCACTTTGAAAATAAGATGTACACTATTGGAAGGTTGTGCTTTTTTAGAGAAAAAATATATAGAAAAAATATATAAATGAAAAACGATCGGCAAAATCGGAATCCTTACGATATTTGGGACCAGACTATAAAACAGAATCAGCAAAAAAATTAGAAAATCGAAATGAAAAAATTGTCGGACCTAGGCGGGAACAAACTTTTGGCGTGTACAATATTGGGAGATTCGACTGTATGAGGTTAACTGAAGCTTAAAAACTAAGGGAAAAAAATTTTGACCTAATTTTTACAAAGAAAAATTGCGTGAAAGTGATTGAAGGTGACTTTTTTTGAAAAACGTCGCGCTAAAGAGCTTGTCCTGGGTCAGGAATAAGGCCGAAAACCTATAGCTTTATGATCTAGGGCCTTTTCAGAAGCTATCTTTCTGCCTCTTATGTTTATCCAAAAAATGTGAGCTTTTTTTTGAATATTAGCATACCTTCTTGTGAAGAATTCTGTCTCCGCTTTGCACTCAATGATAGTATTGTACAGATCAAACACGAATTTTTTTTCACTCAGGTAGTCAACCGTCATTTGCCCCTAAAATGATTTTTTCATATAAAGGCTTGGTAGATAAACTAACTGAAAGGAATGGCATGTATCTGAATAGTTTAGAGACTAGGCGACTTCTTCGGTTGATGTTGAGAAAGGGAAGCAGGAATTGTAACAGACTGGAAAAGTAGAAATATGATTTTTACGTACTCACTCTTATTAACACACCGGTAGGTTGGAATAAACCTACTTTTCGACCTCTCGATAATCGGAAAATTTTTAGGTCAATCTCGAGATTTTGGATGGAAAGTCAGAAACTAAAAAGTGAGATCAGGAGAACTTGTGTTAGATAATTAAACGCAATAATCAGCTTTGCAATACAGGTCCTCAAACTTGAAAGGTTTTTTTAAATTGGAGAAAATATGGTAAACAATAATGAGCAGGCAATTAAAAGTGTAAAATACGGTCTACTTTTCGCATGGGTTCCCCTGTTGCTAAACAAGCACTGCATTATCTGCAGCAAAAACCACATTTGCACATTTTATGAAGCACACATTTTTTCATCCAATTATACACAATTTTATCCAACGCGATGCAATGGGTGTTCGGCAAGAAAAACTATGAAAAAAGTGAATTTTCAAATTTTTTTGAACAGTTGGCTAAATTTTTTACTTTATCGAGTTTATAAAATCAAGTTAAAAACACCTGAAAACAACAAGTGGCACCAATACGAAAAGCACTGCATTCATCACTAGTACCAAATTATGCTACAGTCGAGTCTCGATATAGTGGCACTTCGATATAGTGGCACTTTGATCACGGCTAGTTTGGTTTCGGCTAGCGGGAAATGACTAGAGTGATACCCTCGATATAGTGGCACCCTCGGTATAGTGGCACCTGATGGTCAGCCCCGAGGGCTGCCACTATATCGAGACTCGACTGTACTTGAAATAACCTACCTATCCAAAGTGAAATGAACACCTTCGTTTCGACAACGAAACAAGCTGATCCTTCTTTCCCAGCAAAACATAGGTGACAGACATCGATTTCTTGCTTGCATAGATAGATCAGTCAAAGCTTTTGACCAAATATGCGCATCTGAAGCAGACTTTGCAACCAAGACCCACTGCTGCAAGTTAGATATATCAAGGCCATAGATGACTGTCAATGTAGATGCGGCCGATTGCTGAGAGAAGCAGGGTTCAGATATTCTTCTGACTTTACTGTCCAGCTGAAAAAATTTGCTGATTAACACTTGTTACATCTTATTTCGGATCAAATTTTAAAAAACTTCATTAAACTTAAGGTTTTCATTGAGAAATTGTAGAAATCAATTTTTTTTTCCTACAATATGATTGTAGCACAAACAAGAAAATTGTAAATAAGACCAGGATTGTCAAGCGCTCAAACTTGTGTTTTAAGCGCTCAAATTATGCTACCGGGTGGATAAAAAATTACCGAACTACTTTTGAGTAACCATTTAGACATCGAAGAAACATAGAAATTGATTTTCATTAAATTATTTCGTAACCTTAATTTTTTCAGATTTAGTTTGGATTATTCCGGATGAGTCACCATTTGGCTCCAAACACTTGTGAGGTTTTCATCACTTTAAGTGATCAAATGTTGTAAAACATTTTGAGCGTCACGATGACATCTTATCACCATGTTGTAGCGCTGCTCAAGATGTACAAAACCCATGTTACATATTTGTTTTTGAAAATCTGAGTTTGGAGATAGGGACTTTAAAAAAAAACTTCGTTTAAAATAACCGAAACTCGAAAAATTGAAAATCACATTTGATCACTTTAAGCGACCAATCATTTGACAACTTCTCAAAGTAACCTCACACGTGTTTGGAGCAAATTTTGACTTATCCGGAATAATCAAGCTGAATCTAAATAGATCGAGGTTGAAAAATAGTATAATGGAAATCCATTTTTCATGTTTGTCTTTTTTCAGAAGAATGTTCTACAATGTTTTTCATTGTTTTTTTTCTTTAATTAAAAAACAATTTCTTTTCATCAAATCAAAAATTTTGTGATTTAGTTTTAATTGCACGCAATTTTTTTGAACCCCTAGAAAAAGTATACCCTTAGTGGGAATCGAACCGAGGATCAGCTTTCTCACTACGCCACTTGGTTACCACTAGACCACCGACGCTATTATACACTGACAATGTTTTTGACTACTTATTTCCCGCAAGGTACTCAACAAAAAAGTTTTTTTTAATAATTCTTTTTTGAATTGACCTGGTATCCTCCTTTTAAATATTCCATCGACGACGGGCATGCCCCTTCAAATATTATATTAAAAGCCTATATATTAATTCTGCAGAGGTTTTTGTTTGATATTTATTCTTTTTTTTTTAATATTTTTGTTAGCACAAGAGTTTATAACAGTCTTTTTCAAACAATTTATTTTCCAACCTTTTCAGTTAACTGACTAGCCTTTAAAGTATTGTTATATAGTTTTTAATTGTTAAGCTATTCTACAGGGTGAGTCACAAAAACTTTTGGAATTTTGAAATTTTCGCTGCGGATGGAAAACGATTTGAATGAACCTCTGAATGTTGTTCTGCTGAATTTCCTTTTTTTTGTGTATAATAAATGTGCGCTGTTCACTTTCTTGACTTTTCAACATCTATCAAGAGACGTTGAAACACGAAAAAGCCAAATGTAAGTGTAAGGGGAAACTCTCTTCGAATTTTCTATTTTAGCGACAGTTTTTATGACTCACCTCTTAGTCAACCCCTGATTAACGTAATTGCTAAAGACAGGCACCAGAGTTGCGTTAATTAAAAGTTGCTGTATACATGCATTTGAACTTTTTTCAAGTGCCAAAACAATGAAGCACCGAAAACAGTGAAAATCCAAAAAACGGCACTTTTTTAGCGAAAATATTTCACTTTTAAAATTAACCAAGGTTTTTTCGTGTTTTCAAAAGAAATTTGAAACATCGCAAATCTTTAGTCTTTAGCCAGTTTCGAGCATTTAAAACTCGTTTCGAATTATGAACAATTCTTTTACTTCAGAATTTCATGTAATAAATAAAATTTTTTAGGAAGAATGTTTGTTAGATACTTCTTGTTCTTTGTTGTTTCTTTTTATTTTCTTCAACGGTAAGATATTTATAACACCAAACACCGAAAAGTCTAAATATGACTAGTTATTGTGGTCGTTGTCAAACTAAGAGCCAGGACCCAGGTAACAAGTACCGATTTAAAACAGTCATCATTCAGCTCCGAACATTTTTTAAAGTAATTTTAAGCAGTTGACAATCATTTTCATCATTTTAACTGATCGAAAGTTCGATAGAGTAGTAAGCGCTGCATACAAATCTCAGCGCTTTAGATATGGTGTCTCCCCTGTGGTTCGAACAATTTTTTTCCCTCAAAATAAAAAAAACAGCCGGCTTTCACATGAAACCGAGGTCGAGAAACACGATATGGAGTATATCTTCCATCCGAGCACTCTGCGTGGGGGGATTTTATACTCAAGCCTTTAAAACTATGTGAAATAATGTTTTCTTATACCAACAATACATAACTCAAAAAATATTTTTGGAGTAAAAAGGTGTCTCGCGCGCATTTGAATTGCCAAATTCTCATTTCATCAACAAGTATGGTCATTTAACACTCTGAAGACGGCTCTTTTTCGACCCCCTCTATTTTCTTGTCTTTCAATAAAACTTGATTTTTTTTACAGAAATTTTACATCTTAAAAAGGATCAAGATTGACAAAAAAAAGTTTTGCGTGAAAAAAAATTTTTCGAAAAAATTGCCTTGGTCCCCCCTGTTGTTTTCGAGCCAAAATTTTAGTAAGGGGGAGACCAAGCAAAAAAAGTGATTTTTGGTAGAAGCCTCCCAGCCAAAAGTTTTTTTGTCAATCTTAATCCTTTTTGATATGTACAACTTCTGTAAAAAAAAATTCAAGTTTTATTGAAAAGACAAGAAATAGAGAGGGGTCGAAAATGAGCCGTCTTCAGAGTGTTAAATGTCGAAAAAACATGATTGGCTGTAATTATAGTCGTGTTGAGAGGTCAACATTTTAGGGTCAACATTATTGAAAGTATTAAAATGTAAATTTTTTGAGGGAGAAGTGCCAAATCTGATATCTGTGACTCCTTTCACTTTTTGAGCTTTACAAGATGGCATTAGCAAAAATTCGACATCTCTGTTTCTAGAAAGTTTTGACAAATCTCGATCCCTATGTTGACCCGTGTTGACCCCTCAACATTTTTTACTGACCGATTTTTTTACGTCAAAGTTTCATAAGTCACTCGGAAAAAACTGCCCAGATTTTTGTGTAGAACTCAAAAAGTTGCCATAGGGTCATAAATATTAAAGTAAACAAATATTAGGAATATCATTGACATTTTTCCAATTCAAGAAAATATTGACCCTATATGTTGAACCCGACTCTAATTACGGTCATTAAAAGTGTTTCTGAGCTAGGCGGTATAGTGTACTCCATCATTTTCAGGGTAAAAAATGCTAGAAAAAAGTTGCCTTAGCCCTCCAAGATGTTTTAATGAATGAAACTAATCAGCTTAGAAGATCAAGAATTTTTTTTTAAATATTTTTCACAAAAAAAATTTTAAACTATGGAAACGAAAACATTTGAGGTTTTGAAAGAAAAAAAATTGATAAATATAAGTTTATATTATTTTAGAAACTTTCCAAGCAAAAAGTGATGTCGAAGGAGAGACAGGAAAGCCTTGCTACAAAGATGAAGAATGTCCAAATGGCTTCCATTGCCAAATGATTTATGGTTACGGGGTGGAAACTGCGAGCCAAGATAAATATATCATGCAAATCTAAAGCAAGAAAAAATTCGTGTCTTTAAAAATGTTGATGAATAAAAAACTATTTATTCTAAGGAAGTGAGATACAACTGTTTGTTCAGCGAAATATACATGGTATGTATTACATATCATTCAAAGAAAAGTGGGCCGAAAATGTTTAATGTAAAACAAAAGAAAGTCTTTAGAATGCTTAAGCATAGTTTCAAACAAGCTTAAATTTTTTTGAAAACATTTTGTCGGAAAACTATTTCCTCGCTAGACTAACCTGCAATTCTGAGACCGGATCGTGTTGAGCATGGTCGATTTGTTTATAAAAGTGCTCTTTCGAAAAAAAAGTCACCGTCAAAGTTGAAATACCGTTCGAGACAATAATTATTCAATATCAAATTTAAGTGAAAAATTGTCGAAATCTCAAGTCAACCAGCTTTTTCGAAAAAACAGTTTGCAGATTCACATTCTTCATGAAATTCTGCACCAGAACCAACCGGTCTTAAAGTCAGTCCGCAACGTGTTAAAGGAGGGTTCTTTAAATATAAATCGTTTTGGCCAATGAAACTTTTGCCAATGAGATCTTTTCGCCAATTGCATCTTTTTCCAATGAGATCACTTCGCTAATGGTATGTTTTCGCTAATAGCTTCTTTCTCAAGTATTGTTATTTCTTTGTCAGGCAAATTATCACTGATTTGTAGCCAGTGAGATGAACTACCGAATGAGGGTAATTGCCGATAAGAGGAATAACAATACTTGAGATAAGAAGCCATTGGCGAAAGGATGGTATTTTTTCTCACCGCAAAACACTGAAAATCACCGCAAATTATTTTTTCTCCGCAATTTGATCTTCCCGCAAAATACTTTTTTCTCACCGCAAAAATACTTTTTTCCACCCGCATACCTAATTCTGTCTAAGACCAACCAAATTTTGCATATTTGCAAGAATTCAAATTTTTAATCATGAAATAACTTGATCCTTCAGATCCCACCCCGGAATGGCCAGAAGCCCTTGAAAGTTGGTTTTTTGTGGGTCTACTAAAGGGGGGGTAAACTTTTTGCGAAAATTCGATTGAGCGGATCAGATTTCGGTCCGATCGGCTCAATCGCCCACAACTCCACCCTGAACCACTCGAAACCACCATAAATCTATAATTTTGAGCGATTGAGCCGATCGGACCCGAAATCTGATCCGCTCAATCGAATTTTCGCAAAAAGTTTACCCCCCTTTAGTAAACCCGAAAAAAACCAACTTTCAGGGTCTTCTGGCCATTCTGGGGTGGGATTCTGAGGGATCCAAGTTGTTTCCCTGACTGAAAAATTCAACTTCTTGCAAAATTATGCAAAATTTGGTTGTCTTAGACAGAAATTAGGTTTGCGGGGGAAAAAAGTATTTTTGCGGTGAGAAAAAAGTATTTTGCGGGAAGATCAAATGGCAACCGGACATTTGGCATAATTTGTGGAATTTATCCGCGGACATTTGGCATAAATTTTCGGTATGATTTGGTTGTTTTGCCCGAATCATACCGAAAAATTATGCCAAATGTCCGCGGACAAATTCCACAAATTATGCCAAATGTCCGGTTGCCGATCAAATTGCGGTGAAAAAAAAAATAATTCCCGGTGCATTCGCAGTGTATTTGCGGTGAGAAAAAAATATTATCCATTGGCGAAAACATACCATCGGCGAAGTGATCTTTGGTAAAAAGATGCCATTAGCGAAAAAATCTCAATGGCAAAAGTTTCATTGGCAAAACGATTACGCCGCAAATATAAACATTTTACTGTATGAAGATTGAAGGCCATCACAATGGCCATGTTAAATATACAATTATTTATTTTATTTATTTAGAGTTTTATATAATTTCGGGCCAAATTGTTTATTTTTACTAAGAATTATAACTTATGAATTTTAAATTCAGTGTGAAATGATAAAAGTTCTAACCTTTGGATTTTTGCTATTGTTAGAATTTCCAACGTACACATCTTGCACTTCGTCCAAGAAAATAGCGTATTTACAAGCCTTCAACGATTTTACGGAGCAGTCTCTCAGGTAGAAAATAGATTTATCTGCATCAATATTAAGCTGGACAGAATGTCCAATAGTATTGCTTATGACGTTAAGGCTCAATTTCCGGAGTTGCTCTTTTCCTATAAAAGAGAAGTTCTGTAATTTTGTAGTTTTGTCGAACCCCTCATGAAATTGAAAATTGAGTTTTTGAGCGTAAATGAAGGCCTACGATGTGCTGAGTACGATAACACCAAGTTCGACAAATTTTTCTCACTAATTCGCCGAGCTGTGGCCTCCCGAAGTTTGGTACTCAGAAAAACCAGTACATTTATTAAAACATTTTATACTTAGTGAAATATTATGATGTACACTCGTTTAAAATTTTGTTTGACGCAGAATGAGCTGCTCTTTCTAACAAGTACGAAAACTCAATAGTCTGTAATAAATTTGGCGTAAAAAGTGTGTTTTTTCAAAAAATCAGCATTTTACGAACACCAATTTTTGGTGAAAAAATTGCTATAAAAATCGGAAATCGGCGTGTACCCTCTTAAATTCTAGCGCATTCAAAAACGCATTTTATAAGGTACCTTTGGGCAAAAAACCAGAAAAAAATTGGGAGAGGTGAGACGAAAAAAAACTTTTGAAGTTGACTGGTCATCACTAACTCTTTTCAGATTTTGACGTAAAAAATTTTTGTACCAGGAAATCTGAAATTCTGACACCGGGTTTGTGATCAGCGTATCTGATTTGCTTCTAAAACCACTCTTAGAAGTGTACTTTGAATGTCATATTTCAAATTCCTTCCAGGACAATAAATATTTGAATTACTGTTCAGTTGTATTCTCAGACAAGATTTCAAAAAGTGACATCCAAAGTACACTTCTAAGAGTGCTTTCAGAAGTAAATCAGATACGCTGATCACGAATCCGGTGTCAGAATTTCAGGTTTTCCTGGTACAAAAATTTTTTTACGTCAACAGCTGAAAAGAGTTAGTGATGACTAGGTTAGTGATGACCAAACTTTTTTCATCTCACCTCCCCCAATTTTTTCTGTTTTATTCGCCAGAAAGGTGCCTTATGGAATGCGTTTTTAAATGCACTAAAGTTTAGGAGGGTACACGCCGATTTCCGATTTTAATAGCGGTTTTTCACCAAAAATTGGTGTTCGTAAAATGCTGATTTTTGAAAACACACTTTTTACGCCAAAATTTATTACAGACTATTGAGTTTTCGTACTTGTTAGAAAGAGCAGCTCATTCTGCGTCAAACAAATTTTTAACGAGTTACATCATAATATTTTCACTAAGTATAGAATGTTTTATAAAATGTACTGGTCTTTCTGAGTACCAAACTTCGGGACCACAGCTCGGCGAATTAGTGACAAAATTGGTCGAATTTGGTGTTATCGTACTCAGCACATGTAGGCTTTCATTTAAGCTCAAAGACTCAATTTCGAATTTCTGAGGGGTCGAGGTGGCCTTGATGAAACTACAAAATTACAGACTTCTCTCATAAATCTTTTATGAAACAGTTTTCAACAGAAAAAACTCAAAGCTCATCAAAATGTAGAATGTATTTTTGCAAGCTTCTGTCAACTTTTTCACTTCTTTTTAAAGATGAAAAAGCTAACGGAAACTGAAAACGGAAAACTAAACTACCAGTAACAGAATCTGAAAATCGATGCATCCAAATTTCTGCGTGGCCTTATAAAAGTTTTTTCAAAGAGGCACTCCGTGCGTTTAAAGTTTGAAAAAGACGGCAAGACAGCAGTTTCTTTTTTGTTGAAAATTTTTATCTGTGTGCTCATTGGAGTTTTAAATGTCTGTCAAGTTTAAAAAAACTAACTTAGGTCACCAAATATCAGATGGAATAAAAATAAAAGTTTAAAAAATATTTGGTCCACTTTTCAAGGTGGAATCTTTAAGATAACTTCGATGCAAAGGCTTACGTACACAATGGTGGATTAAACTGTCTTTATAAACACTAGTATATCACGTAACAAGGGTTCACTTAGTTTATATCAGAGATTAAATTAAAACCTACTTCTTCTAACAGAACATTTTTGTTGCTGGTAGTCCTGATACATTAAATTATCAGAAGAAATCAGATTGTAGTTTGAGTCTTTTTCTTCTATCTTTCTAAGGATATTCAGGCCAAAGCCACAGGACAAGAAAAGGGTTACTGGCACAGGCAAGCAATAGCATAAGTTATCTAGATCAAAGTAGTCACTTGTAACATTAGCTTCAAAATATCACTGAAATTTACGTCCTGTTATTTTAGTAACTATTATTATGTATATGATGAAGCTACTTCAAAATCAAGGTAATAAAAGCTGGCAAATCAGATAGCACGAAGTAGGCTGTGCAAAAAAAATCAAAACTAAAACTGTGGTTCTTTTTTCCTGTTTATGTGGTTATCTGCTTGCGTAGAAATTTTCTCCAGCTGAAAAAAAGCAATGTTAAGTGATTTGGGTTTTAATGCTTTTGGTGCCGGCACAGTTGGCACCGGTGCCGGTGCGGTGCCGTTCACTACCCTTGGTGCCGCGCTAACTTTTAGATATTTAAAACACCGCGTAAACGGGCAAAGAATTTAAGCTATTTCTAATAGCTCAACCGGGTGTTTTTTTACCCCTTTGAAAATCAAAGAATTTCGAGGTTGATCTCGAGATTTTCCGTCTGTCGAAAGCATATCCTGATCATCACATTACTTTTATTTTTCTTTATCTGTCAGTTTCTTTTTTTTTACTTTGCATTTTAACCTTTGCTTTCTTGTGAGCTCAAAATTATTTCTATCAATAAAATTGACGAAAATCCGCCCCTTGAAGATGCATGATCATAAATCTGGACTTGGATGGTTGAAAAAGGCGGATGCCCGCAGAAACTAACTTTTTTTGAATTTTTTTTCACCATCGTATTCACTGAGAAATGGTGTTGTTTCTGGCAATCAAATCGGTACTGGTGCACAATATGCGCCACATTTTTTTTTTTTTGAAAAATGCCCTGGTCCCCCCTGTTGTTTTGAAGGTCCTCCCTGTCCATTGAGTATATAATATTGTGATCATGTGATTATGGTTACCATGACACCTTGACATTAATCACCTTCAAACAACAGGGGGACCAGGCATTTTCAAGAAAAAAAATGTGGCGCATATTGTGCACCAGTTCCGTGTTTCTGGCAATCACTGCACTTGGAAGCTTTACAGAATATAGTCATGTCTTCGCGGTTTTCCTCATCTTTTACTTTTTATGTTTTCGGTTCGTTGTTAATGAATGTCATAACATGTATAATAATCCAAATAAACAATATTAGGTCATAATTTAAGATATTGACTTTGCAAATTCGATTTTACAGTCTAATGTTTCCTTATTACGAAGATTTTATTGAAAAAGAGATGAAAAAATGAAAAAAAGGTTCAAAATGGACGGCTATTTTTATTTAAATAGTTCACCTAGATCGCGATCACACCAACATGTGTTTCGATGTTAGAAACATTTTAAAAAACTCACATTTCCAAAGTTTAATCCACACAGGTATTGAAAAAACAAGAGTGAGAATCAGGGGCACACCACAAGTCAGTGAATCTCCACCAATAAATACACCTTTTCAGAGCGTTCTTGCTCAAGCGAGTAGGGTGCAAAAAGCTTCTTTAGTGTCTTAAATGAATTTTTTATTTGCAAATCAGTACAGCACATTTTCAAAAAAGGAGCCTCCTACGCAAAGTTAGAAAGTGTGCTCAAATTAAAAGATCGTGGTCACACGTTCTAAATTGTACCCCGCTAATTCAAAAAAAATCCTAATTATGAACCTCTATAATTAGGATTTTTTAACTGATTTTCAACGAAACTCAATTGAAATCAAATTGCATCTTACGCCTTGCTTTGATAACAACCAATTAAAAAATCCGTACAGAGGTTTAATGATTAGAAATTTTTTCGAATTGGCGAGGACAATTGTTGTCGTAGATGGCAACAGTTTTTTTAAATCAATTATAAGTTTTGAAACTATTATCACTACTTTTCTGTGCAATGTTATAATTCTCAATATAAAAAATGAATGGTATGAAACTATATTACAGTTTATACAGAACGAAAATATAATAAAAAAATCTATAGTTGATTTTAGGTATTTTTTTTCACTGTTAGGGAATGGCACTATATTAAAAAAATAAACAAGATTATTTTAAAACTGACCATTCAACTCAAGAACTCTATAAGAAAGTACAAAATTAGTACAGAAAATTCCACTGAAATCCAGATGCTCACTAACACCATAACAGTGTTTTTTGATGGAACATATAATTGACCCACGTCTTGGGTATTGAATTAAAATATACCTAAAAACTGATGAAAGAGTAACCAACAAAAAATATTAATATTATACCTGTGAATGCAAAAAAAAAGAATTCGTCATTGTTGATGACAATAAGAAAGCTGAGCCGAGTAGTAGGAAAATTGGCACATGAAGTCTGGGAAAAATTCCAGGCAGTTGAATCATATAAAATCTGAGTCCAGATCAAAGAGCTGTTCGATATCAAATATCCGAAATCAGCCAGAGCCTACATATATTTACAATATTTTTAAGACTCGCGGTCCTATATGATAATGGGGGGGGGTTGCCGTGGTCCCCCTGTTGCTTTTTTTGTGATTTTTTTAGAATTACCGTATTTACTGTATTAAATTCCCATGGGGAGTTATTTTTCAACCTTAAAAAATCGGAAAAAAAAAATATTTCAATTTTGATATTTTTGGGTGCTCAACCAAAATTTAAAAAGTGGAATCAGGTAAACTCGCGGCAACTAAGAAAACGCGAAAAACAGACTTGCGAAATGTTCGCTCTAGGCTGAGATATAAGGTCCGTAGGGTGGGACTTATTAGAGGGTGGGGAGTTCTTAGAGGGTGGGAGTTAATACAGTAAATACGGTAACCTTATGCAAGGGTAGGCCAACGTATGTTGGGCGGACTTAAACACGAGTCTAAAATACGTTTGAGTCTGTCCTAAATACCCTAGCCTAACCTTGCATAAAGCCAATGACTGAAAAGTCTTTAAAAACAGCAGAGGGACTAAGGCAAAACCCCCCCCCCCCCCCCCCCATCATCATAAAGGGACAAACTTGCTATAAGTTGAAAATCTTACTTGGGATAGGATTAATAAGTTCATAGAATTAACCACTTTGAATAAACAGTAAATAAAGTGTATCCAATTAAAGATAGATTTCCAACTATTCCAACAACACTTGCGCGGCCCACAACCCATAATACAATTGACATAGTTTGATATCGTTAGTTTAAAAAAATAACTTGTATCTAAAAAAATAAAATATTGCTCAACCATACAATGATTAAGGCCACTAAAGTTTAAAATTCAAAAATTATTAGTTATTACATTTTTCAGCTTATTCACAATAGCAAAAAAAGGCCGGTGGCGCTCTATCAATTTTTCCGAACTACACCTTTGTTCCAAAAAGAATGATTCATATTCCTTTTTTGTTTTTTTATCAGAAATATTTCACTAAGAAAAAATTCATACAAAGTGTTCATCTAACTGGCTAATGTTCACCGATTTTTGTTGTCACGATTTTAAAAAGAGCATTTACTTGAGTAATGTTTCTTCACAAATTTCTTGATTCCTGCTGCTCCTTGCTTTTTTTTAGGATGGCTACTATCATAGGGCTATGCTATCGTTGGATTAAATACGGTATTGCAGAAGACACTCGTAATGAAATGAAAAACAATGTTCAAAAAATAAAGAGGAAAGTCTGTAAACCTTAAAAAGCTTAAAAATGTGATTTCATAAGGTTGTCAAAATGCCCAGATTTTATCACCGTAACAGTTTTTTTCACAACCACTTTTATGATAAAATCGATTATTTTACTCTAAACAATGAGGCTCTACCCCGTTGGGATAATAAATGTTTCATAATTAACGTGTTTGGTAAAAGTCAGGTTGGCCCAAATAATTAAATTGATCAATAATTGGTTTAAATAGACGGTATGCGCCCAGTTGGATTTGAACTAGCATCCTTAAAAATCACCCCTTAGAATCGCTCGAACTCCATCCAGAATGACCAAACCAAGGTGCGTCCACTTGGATAGAATTTATTTTTACGTTTTCGGGGTTGCTTTCATGGGCTTTCTAATAATATGTCGCTTGCCTATATTAAAAACAATTATCATGGTGAAAATTTTAAAGAATCAAATTACCGTATTTCCTCTAATATAACCACCCGCTCTAATAAACCCACCCCCTCAACTTCCAGTGTCTGTATCTCGGAACAGAGTAAATATTCTCCAAAGCTGTTTTTTGCGTTTCTTAGTTCCACGAGCTCTACCGATTCCGCTTTTTGGATTTTGGTTGAAGCCACAAAAAATCTCAAAATGACTCTAAAAACCCCACCCCTCAGAAGGGTTTGAAAATAAACCACCGGTGGTTATATTAGAGGAAATACGGTAGGCCGTTTTTTGATTTAGTACCCCACGAAAAGTATAGAAATTTTCACAGAGGATTGCAGCCATAAAATGGTCTCCATATTCCGAATCGGCATTAGAAATAGCACCTGATAGTGCTTTGAAGTCTATATAAAAGGGACTCTGGACTGTGAAGACAAGTAGAAAAGACCGAAAAAGGTGTATTCAAAAACAGTTTCAGGTTAATAAACTAGCAAATTCGGAATTTTGACACCGGGTTCGTGCTCAGCATGGCCGATTAACTTAAGAAAACTGCTCTCAGAATGAATAGTTTGTCGTCAAATTTGGAAATTCCCTTCGAGACAAAAAACATTTAAATTTCAAAAAATTTATGTTAAATGTTTTTTGTATCGAAATGAATTTGAAATTTGACAGAGCAGTTTCTTTAAGTGAATCAGTAATGCTAAACACGAACCCTGTGTCAGAATTCGAGTTTGCTAGGTTTTTTACGTGAAAATTTTTCTGAAGACACTTTTTTTGGTCTTTTTCCACTTGTGCTTCATAGTCCAAAAGCCCTTTTATTAGACTTCAGGGTATCAGGTGCTATTTTATGCTGATTGTGAATTCGAGATATTTTGATGGAAAAAGCGTAGGTCCGACGCAGAATGAAAAGTTGGGTCGATAAGTTACAAACATCACAGTCGGCCGATCTCTTGTTAAGTTGCCTAGAAAAAACAAATTTATTTTTGAGTTAAAATTCTGTTTGAAAATCACTTTTAATTATTTTCTACAGCACTTTGAGATTTGTTTATTCTGAT
>SADC01000096.1:0-200593 GCA_004194705.1 Ditylenchus dipsaci
TTTAATCTATCTATTAGCGCTTTCAAAAAGAGCATGCCCACACTATTATAGGTGGTGCCCCCTCCCCAATTCCAAAAAATTTCCGTACGGATTTCTGTACGGATTTTTCAACATGGTTTCTAACAAAACCATCTCTTAAATTAAATTCCAGGCCTGGTTTTATTAAAAAACCAAGTTGAAAAATTCGTAAAAAGTGGATGACTAGGAAAAAAGTTCGAATTGGTGGGCTCCATCTGTAATAGCATGGTCATGACCCTTCAAGAGATTTCAAAATAATAATACAAAATATTTTCAGTTAAAGTTTGCCCAATATACGACTGTTACAAGATAGGAAAATTAAGCAATATTTACGAAAAATCGATTTTTTGTTTTTTCCGTTTTTTTAATTTGATATTATATGTCAGTCATATATGAATAAATTATAATCTGTAACATAAATCGGAAGTTCTTAGCGCACAAGAAACCCGTTGCCGATATTTTTTAGTAGTGTACGTAATTGTGTAGTTGGACCTTCATTTAATATTTTATTAGGCCAAAAATCTTCATATATTATTTTAGAGGAGTGACGCTCGAACTTTTACACCTCCGTTACCACGCTTCAATTGTAGCAGTTTTCTAAAATAAAATTAGGGTCGCTCAACATGATGGGCGCATCAGAATTAGGTCATGGGTTCAAATTCTTATAATTTTCTTTATAAATCAAAGAGTCGGAAAAAATTGTCTAAAAAGAATCATGAAACTTAGAAAAGCAAGTTAACGACCATGTACTATGTACCCTCTCTGAAAAGCTATTCGACTGATGATCCTATTTACCGAGGTGGTGGTGTCAGGGATGTAGCACTCAAATGGGTAGCAATCAGGTGTACATAGGTATTGGTTTCCATTGGGTTATCCAAATGGTGGTTAATAGTACTCAGTTGAGTAGTGCTAAAATGAGGGTATCCATGTGGTGCTGTTACTCACGCAGTGGTGACATATAACCACCTTGACCATCGAGCACACCTTACAGCACTTTGAACACATGGTCACATTAGTGGTATCTGATGATAGTTGGTGGTGTTGCGCAGTTGCGCAGGAGCATATTCCAGTTTGAAGGTGATGAAGTTTGGCAGGCAGCCATCTGAAGTATAGGTGGGGTAGGGATGGTAAGTAAAAAGAAGGGACGCTGTTACTGGCACACATAAAAACCCATAGTTTTTCGAAAGGCGCCTGTTTAGGAGCCAGTCCCCCTAGTAATATAATAAGAAACACTTTCCATAACCCAAACCCTCTCCAGGGCCCTTTTTATTAATTCATCGGGCCTTTTATAGTGTATGCGTGAATTGCATTGTGAAAAATATCCAAATTGAACAGATTTCACACTGTTATAAAAGAAAATTCACGGCTACAAAATGAATTTTTTGGCAATGAATTTTTCCATAGATTTGGCCTATGTAGCTATTTTCAAAAACGGCAAGGACTTCACTTGATATAAATCGCTTTAAAGTGTAAAATACAAATTTAAATAAAAATAGGGTGCAAAAAGTTTCTCGAACCTTTAAAGCTAAATTTTGAAACGTTTAAAATTAGGATCACCAGTCTGCAAAACTTTAGGCGAATATTTTTACGCTCTATTCAAAATTTTTACCTATATTATCTTGTGCATCAAAAAATCCTCATCAAAATCTGATTTCTGCTGAATCGAAAAAAACATCATCTTGTTGCTCTATTTCATGGTCTTATTTTTTCTAAAATTGTGGTAAAAAGAGTGGATTATCTTCAAGGTCTATAATTATAGTTAAGGGATGGGATCGTACTTTATAAAAATATTTGTACTTTAGTTTGGACCTTGAATCTTTTTTATTTTGGAAGTTTTACGTCAAACAAATTTTTGGCTTCAAAATAGCAATAATAACTGGATAAAATGGCACTTTTTGACCAAAAGTGACCAACTTGTACTTTCTCGCCAAATGTAGTTTTTCCAAAAAAATTCATTCCCATCCCTGTTATAGTTCAATTAAAAAAAGCTACTTAATTTTAATTTTCAATAGAACATTAAAGTAGCATAGGGTCATCAATGTTATCTTTGATGCAAAACGAGTAAAAAATAGGCGATACAAAAAAAGTTGCTGATCCCCAGTTTTTTATTTGAAACGCACGAGCATCCCCTTCAAAATTTTTGGCTATATTCCTTAATAAATTTTCTTTCCTGTCCAGGGTTACTATCATTAAGAAATTTTTCTTAAATTCGAAAAATTTGCTATATTATTTTAATTTATTTCTATTTTGTCTTTTCGGCGTTGTAGAATAAAATTTTGGTGAGAATAAGATTTTAGTTTTAAAATAAAGAATTGTAGTTTTTTTATTAAAAGTTTATGCTAACCAGTTTTTGAAGCAAGTAACACTGAAGTTTCTCTTTTTTCCTGTTGTTTTTTGTTTTCAAGTCCTTTAGTAACTTCATCATTCACTAAAAAATAATAAATAGTTAGACTAATTTGCGACTCTATGGCCTGACAATTGGGTTAAAATTTTTAAAGATTTGGAAAGTAAAAAAATTTTGGTTAAGCTGTAATTACTGTCACATTATTAAAAATGGTTTTCTATAAATGGTTCTTATCATTTTTTCTACGTTATGGCGCTTTTCTTCGCCTTTTCAACAAGCTATTATTTGTTTATCAATGATGAAATCAAAGGGTGAAAGTGCTTAACACGGGAGTAGTACTGAGGCCAAGTTTTCGCACTTGAAAGGATCGCCTTTGTGCCCATACCTATGGGGCACTTTAAGAGAAGCCCATAGGTGTAGGAGCTCTTAAGCTCCGCCCCTTTTGACCCATACTATAGGTTCATTTCGAATATAGGTCAAACAACAGCTGTTACATATTTCGCAATACTATTTCGAAACATATTTGCGAAAATGAAACCTATTAGGTATTGGGTCCAAAAGGGGCGGAGCTTAGAGCCTCCTACACCTATGGGCTTCTCTTTGAAAGTGCCCATAGGTATGGGGCACAAAGGCGGCATCCTTTCAAGTGGCGAACTTGGCCTCAGTACTACTCACGGGAAAAGCTGTACGTCCTGAATTTTTCTGTGCAAAATTTCATGCTAAAAAGGGATATTAAAAAATTCTAAAAAGTCAATCTATGGCGGTCAGCTGCCTTTGTGAACCATAGATGTCATGATTTTTTCGCATATGCAGCTTCAAAGAGATGGAACATGCCACTTTTTTACTGATTTACTTTCATGTGCAAAAAAGCGCAAAGGCAGCAGACCAACATAGAGTCATTTTATTCAATTTTTTGGAAGATTTGAAAAGAAATGAGGTGCAAGAATAGTTAGTTTAGGGGGCTTTAACTGGTCAAAAGTACTTTTCAGGCTTCATCGCTTCAACGATAATTGAAACTATCATGTAGCGCATAATTTTCTGACAGATAAGTTTTTTTCAAATCGAAGTGTTAAGAATATGGCCTTCACATAAAATTAAATTCTTTAAAATGACTAAAAAATCTGATTTTTACAATTTTCGTCAATTTCAGTCATTATTCAAAGAAATTAATTTTTTCAAAAGTCCATATCTCAAAACTCAGATTTCGAACAGGCATTCAAAAATATGGTTTTCATAGCTTTTAAGCTGCACTACAACATTATTATAAGATTTATTAAAAGAAAAAAATTTTTGAATAAAAATTTCTAAATAAAAAGTTTGACCAGCTAAAGTGATGAAAAACCCCCTAAACTGACTATTTTTGCACATTATTTCTTTTGAGCTCTTTTATCATTTAATAAAAATAGCTTTGTTAAAAGCCAAGAAAAGCGCATCAGACGGTTTTTGGCGTAGTGAAAAATGATTAGAACATCTTGAACCATTACTAATAATTTCTTTTTGACGGACGAAGAAAACATTAATAGGTATGTGCATCTCATTATAGTATTTGATATGAGTCTGTGCAAGCTTTTTCAAAATTCCCCAAATATATTCTTTGATTTTGAACAGTGCTAGGTTGAGCAGTGATAAAGCTTTCATTCATGCCATTTATACAGCAAAGAAAGCTATTTCGCTGCTAATCACGAGATCAAACCCTTTTTTTTATATTTTTTTAGCAATTTTTTATTATTAGCCTTTTTGACGTAATCGAGTAGCAGAGATAGTCGTGAAAGTCGGATTTCCCCCTGTCTTTTAAAAATTTGAGATCAAGTCGTATGAAAGTTTGAACTTCTCGTCAAAAAAATCTAAATTTATCTAAAATTTTGCGCAATACCTTGGAGCTGTTCTACTTCTTTGCTTTTATCTTTTTTATCCTGCTTTTTTCTTTCGATTTCTTTTTGGTTCCTGAAAAACCTTAGAATTAAAGACAAGTCTTACTTCGCATACCGTATTTTATCAACCGCCACATCCACCATCAACCGGTGATTGATTCCGGGAATTTTCTTTTGAAAGCACAGGGTTGCAGCTTCTAACCTTCCTCTTTCAGATGGCGTTTTTAATTTTTGCGTTGGAGAAAATTTTTATGCAAATTTTTAAAAAGAAAGAACACACCCGAACACATGATTCACAGACAACATTTGATATCCTTGCTTTTTCGTTTAAATTTCAAATAAAAATATGAACACAAAGGGAAAGTGAACATCCCATTTTGAAAAGGGAAGAAAAAGCTACAAATCTGTTATTTGGAGAATAAATATTGATAAAACTGTTATGCATATATCAAGCATGTTCTTTTTTGTTTTCAGCAATTAAAATTTGTTTAAATGTTCTTCAAGTTTTATTTTTGGGTGTGTTCTTTCTTTTGAAAAAATTTGCATCAAAATCTTCGCCAACGCAAAAACCAAAAACGCCATCTGTAAGAGGAAGGTTCGAGCTACAACCCTGTGTATTTCAAAAAAAAATTCAAAATAATTTTCTCAAAAAAAGGACGGGAACTTTTGAACCGCTCGGTATTAGCAAAGAGATATTTTCGCTTTCGATTTCTTAACCTTAATATTTTTTTAATAAAACATACCACTTGTGGAGGCAGTGTCTGATTTTTTTGTCAAAATTTTTTACATCTATCTTTTGGATGATTTTCCTTTTTGGTTCGATGATACCTAGATATATATTTAATATAACAATGAACCTTGTCAAAATACAATTACGGCACTTGTTTACTTGGGGGTTGGGGCGGCAGTCAACCGTTTCGATTAGGCGAAGTTTTAGGCGGGGTATGCTAGCGTATTTTAGGACGTAATCAAAGTTTTGTGTCAAAATATGTGTCTTTTAATTTTTTCCCGGTCATAAACGCAGTGATTTACTATAGTAAAATCATGATTTTGTATTGGGGGCTCACCGAAGTAAACAAGTACCCAATTTTAAATTTTTATTATCATCATTTAAACCCAAAAATTGTGTATCCAAAAATTAGATTTTTGCAAATTTTCGAAGCAACTAAAAATTTTGGCGTTAGTTTCTTTTATTCCTGGCTCAAAAAGTGTTTTTTAAAAAGTACTTACTAAAAAATTATTAAAAAATAGGCGGGAGCTTTTGGACCGCCAGTTTTACAATAAATACGGTACTTTTCAATCTAAAGCTTGCTATAAACGTACTCAGTTTTGTCTTTAATTTTTTGATTTTTTAAAAATTAAATATGGTTACCGTATTTATTTCAAGACGTGTCCTTTCTTGTTTAAACATGTTTATAACCATTTCTACATCTTCTTGAGAATTTGCTTTAACAAAAAAATTTAAATAGCTTGAAATTTTAAATAGCTTTAAAAGGGGAGAGCCATTTAGGTCTGAAAAGTGGCTTCTTAAGCAAAGCGTTTGCGTTTTTTGGCCCAAAATGGTGTTACATGTTCGATCCCACGTGGTGGCATGCTATTTTTTTTTTGGCTTGTTCGACCAGTTTTAGGGGTAACTTGGGTCGCTGATTCCGAACCTGGTGTCAAAAAGTCTAGTTACCCTAGAACTGATCAAAGAAGCCAAAATAAATAGCATGCCACTACGTGGGATCGAACCTGCACCACCATTTTGGGGCGAAAACGCAAACACTTACGCACTGCGTCATGGAAGCAACTATTTAAACATAAATGGCTTCCCGCTTTAAATGGTTAAATGAGCATGTTCGATTTATATTTGGTAAAATGAAAACTATGATCTTCGCAGAATTAAAAATAAGGTTGACGGAAGTCATAGTCCGCCGTTCTCGTGTCAAGCAACGGATGGATAACAACAACAAGTAAATGGTTCGTATTTTGAAAAAAAAATTAAGTTCTACAAAAAACCAATTTGAAAAAGATTTTTAACTTAGTATTTTCGGAGTAAAAAGCTGTCCTCCGCAAATCAGAAAATTCAAAATTGCTAATCAACAGCAATAATCATTTGAAATTATTAAAGGAGGGATGAAAGCTGTTAAAGGGCATACCAGCGCGTTACACCGCAAATTAAGGCGGGCACCAGCCAGTTTTCAAAAATCGTCCTTATTTTCACTCGTCTCATGTCAATATGATATTTATGACCTTATCCTACTTTTAAAAAGTAGGCAGAAAACTTTCGTCGGATCAGGCACAACGGTTAGAGAACAGTCATGAGAAAAATAAATTGCTGATCCCCGCCTTAATTGCAGTGTAACGCGCTGGTATGCCCCTTCAAAAAATAATATCGACACGGAAGGATTATACCAAGTTTTGTGCTTTTTTTAATGAATTTTTAGAGCCGTATTTTGTCGACAACTCGGTGTTGCAATTTCAGACATACTTGTGCAGGTTTAAAAGTTGGATTAGTATTATGATTATCAGAATTGCTAAATTCCTTCAAAAAATGCTATAAAAATCGAAATGCAAAAAAAAACCCCCATCGAAAAAAGGTTGATTAGTTTTCTATTGCATTTCGATTTTTATGGCATTTTTGAAGAAATTTAGTAATTCTGATAATACTATCCAACTTTCAAATCTGCACAAGTTTCTCCGAAACTGAAACACTGAGTTGTCGACAAAATATGGCTTCAAAAGCATATTAAAAAAACACAAAACTTGGTATAATCCTGTCGTGTCGAGGCTATCTCCTTAACAGCTTTTACCAATCCTTTAAGTTTTTTAGCTAAAATACTTACGATGTTGCCAATTCACTTCAAGTAAACCTGTTTCCACTTTAATAACTTTATCTTGCCTTTTAAGTTTTTGTTCTTTAGATAAGTATGCTTAATAAATATATTTATTATTATTTTTTGCATATAAAATGTTAACTAAAAAAAATTTACCATAATTTAGTTCAATGTCATGCACGGCGATAAGACGAATATAATTATCCCGAAATTAACATAAAACATTAGTTTATGAAGTTCAAAGAAATCTTTAGGAGCTTCATCTTCATGCAAAAATTTATTATCCTTATGCTCAAGAAAAGCGTCGAAAATTTCAATCACGAATTTTTTTTGTAGATTCATTTTTTTCACAGTCACTTTGTCTAAAATTATTAAATTCTATACTTCAAACTCAAAATTTTCGAGTACTTGACTCGACTCGACATTCGAAAATTTTCGAATAATACTCGAAATTGCTCGATTTTGAGTACTTGACAACCCTACGTATTTAATAAACTCGTAAAAGGCGCCTGTAAGGCCCCGATCACCTTGAGAATTCATATTTAGTAGTGGTTCCTACCAAAAATTTCTCGTAATAGTCCATAATGAAAAGACGACGCGGTTTGATTAGGATCGCTGACCGATACAGCGCAGTTTGATTTGAAGAACATACCTAGAGAAGAAGCATATGAAAAAAGAAAATCTAGTCCAAGGCGCTCCAGAATACTATCTAGTTTTTTTTTTGTACTCCTCATTATAGTTAACTAAGAATCTATCATCTTAATAATGAAAAATCGCGTTAAAAAGTACTCGTTAAATTGATAAACAACCTGTTCTATACCATTCCTTCCTCGCTCTTCGTATTCTAAAAATTTTAGAGTAGGGTTTTTGATTCGGTTGACAGTTTCTGGTATTTAGACCGAAAACTGTGAATAAATAAGTATGAAAAAAGTTTACCTAAATGTTTTTCCAACTTATTTCTTTTATTTTTATAGGTTTTCAAAATTGATGCAGCTTCCTTGTCTGTTTTTGCTATAAAAAAACGCATTTATTTTTTAAAACATTTAACTTTGAAACATATAATTGTGCAAAGTATTACATGGCGAATGCTGCCAAAAAATGAACACATATGAAAATGTTCGGTAAAATAATTAAGTTTTTGGTTGTTAAAAGTTTTGAAAGATACACGGTGTGTCACAAAAAAATTTGTATACAGTCCAAGGGACTAGCCAAGATGGGACATATTAACGAGCGGACCTTATATAGAGCGTCGTTATAAAGAGAGTCTTCAAAAATTTATCCGCGGGAGGTTATATAGAGTTTGTGCTAGTCTTTTCTTTCACTGTTACAGTCAGCTTTCGTTATAACGTCTTTTAAGGTGCCGACCAAATCCGGGTCGTTATTTTCCAAATACTTACTGACCGGCCGTTACACCGAGAGTCTACCGTAAAATGTTCAACTTGTGTAGTTAAAAAGGTAGGCTTAGAGAAAAATACCCTTTGCAGTGCGCGAGCACTTGGGCTTTCATGGCTTCAGACCTACTTTTTGTCCCATTTTCAAAACTTTGGAGAGGAAGGGGTGGAGGGGCGGTAAATGGGACAAGTACCCGCAAAATCACTTTACAATGTTTTAGAGCAAATGCTGACTTTCTGATATAATCCAGTCAAATTTCATAAAACATTTTAACAACTAAACAAAGTGATAACAGCTGTGCATTTGAAATATTTCTTTGTAGCACGTATGTTAACAAAAGGGTTGCTGAAGTTCTGCGAAAGTTCCTGTCAAAAAAGAATTTTAAAACTTACGATACTTCTTGAAGCCAAGTTCTAGTAAATTTATTTTCAGATTAATTGCATCTATGATTTTATCTACTTTTTTTTCTATTTGATTTTCTTCAGACAAGAAAGCTTAAATGAGTAAAATGATTTCATAAAAAATATTTTGATAATTCATAGCTTACAGTATAATTGTTCAACTTCTATTTTAGCAATATAAGAAACGCAAAATCTAATCACAGGAATTTTGAACAACTTTGAATTTGTAAGCCTGTTATTTTTTAATATTCTATCTTCTATAAAATTATGCAGAGGGTCGCTTTTATTTATATAGCAGTCAAGAGCTGTAAACAGTAGCTCTCTGTGGTAACTATTTTTCGTTCAAAATAAGTATCTTCATCTGAATAACAGTGATTTAAAAATTTCTTTTAATAATTCTGCGCATAAACGCGATTTCTAATTTTGCTATCACATTTTCATAGGTTGGTCATTTGTTTTACTCTATTTTTAGTATTTGCCCAAACCTTTTCTGACTAGTACAAAAAATGTAATAGTTGCAATTTTAGTTTATTTTCGCAAAGTCCTGTAATTTTGTATTAAGACCCTCGATTCTTAGAAAACTGAAGTCCTATTTTTTAAAAGTGACAAAAATGCGCGACTAAGAGCGACTTATACTGGGTTCTTTTAACAACAGACATGATGGCCTTTAAGAGTCTTTTTTCTAATTTTTGGATGTCGGCCTTATAACTTTGCCGATAGAGGATTTTGGGTATTTCGGATCATTGCATGTATACCCCATTAACAATACGCTGAACATAATGACGCTGTTAGTTCTGCTCATTTTGTGTTTCATTATCGAGATACAGACCTCGGAAGTTACCTACTCGAATACACGCAAATTTGGAAAGTAGCCACGAGCTTTTAAGCAGATTACTCATATTTTTACTAAAGTCACACAAGTATTTGGCACCATTTAAAAGTCCGTGAACACGACTATCTGATAATGCTAAGTTTTTACATAAACACTGTGAAATCAAGGTTTGATGATCACCTATTTGTCAACCTTCGTTTTTCAGAATTCAATTTTTTTTTCATAAAAATGCTTTTATCTAAAAATTTACTTTTCTGGACCGAGCTAAATTTTATGCTCAATGAAAGCCTATTATCTCCCCTTCACGATGAAACCGGATTCATGTTCAGCATAATTGATTTGCTTAAAAAACTGCCATCTAAATTAAAAAGTTAGCGTCAAATTTCGAATTCCGCTCGAGACAAAAAATTTTGAACGTCGAATTAATTCTATTAATTAAAAGCTTGTTTTCTCGAGCGCAATTAGAAATTTTACACTGAGTTTTTGATTTAGATGGCAGTTTTATGAGCAAATCAAGGTGCAAAATCTATACGAAATTGTCTGGAAATCAAGACCCAGACAAATTGTATGGAATTTGAATTCCATACAATTTTGTCTGGGTCCTTATTTCCATACAAAACCAGACAAAACCATACAAAATTCGAATTCCCGCCAAATTTTTTCGTTATTTTTTGGTCATTTTACGAGGTCATATAAATTTCCACACATTTATTCATGTTCCACGCATGCATATGATAAATTTTCGAGTAGTTTTCATTGATTATTGAGTGAATAATTTCCTGAGCATGGTAATTTTTTCCTGAGCATAATAATTTTCTTGAGCATATTAATTCCCTGAAAATGGTCTGAATCAAATAACATTTTTCTGATACATCTGTCGCAGATGAATCATTGTGGCAATGGCCATCGGGTCCAGTCTGTTGCGATCTGCATTGGCGAAGAGAGGCCTAAGCTTTTTGAACTCTGTTTCACTTGAGGTATTGGAGCCCATTACGCCCAAGCACATTCTAGTCAACTTTGCAAGTGTCGGAAAGCTCTGTAAAATTTGGTTGTTTAACAGGTATTATAATTTTAAATAAATGCTAACATTTTCGTTGTCCCTCCAGAATTCAAGCGGATTATCATATCTAGCTGGATGTGCTTCGTAAGCAACCACCTCATTTTGCAGACCAACTGGAGGGATGGATACAAATCGTGACCGGCATTGGGAAATCGGCCCGTTGGTATTTGTTGTGGCAACACGTGCTTGGGCTGCAGCAGTTGGAAAGTGAAGCTGCACGATCAATTCTACAGAGTGGCGTATCTATTTTTTATAAACTTATTTTACATTTAAACATTTAAGACAAACCTCATCCATATGAATTGCCGGAGCATGTCGACAAAGATCATCCATCTGATTTCAAATGAAGGGATCCAAGTAGGCGGCACAGACATATTAAATCGACCCGGACCGGCATCAACATTGGACCAATCACCAATTTTACGCTTGAAACACTCAAGTGCTGCTCTTGCCATTGCCAGGTGCGCTGGTGGTGCTCGCGAACGAGAATGGTCATACAAATGACGATAAATGTTGGCCAAGTTGTCGAGGATCTTGTTGGAAGTCGGATATCTTATCTCCTACAAATTAATTCAATTTTTAACTTGCATAAGGAATTCATTTTGAATAACTCACCTGCATCTCTATCACCATTTCGTCAATTTGTTTCAAAAGTTGAACGTAAGATTCAAGATTTGATTTTCGAGGCACTGAACAACCATATTACCAGTTGCTTGCGTCACTCTGTTGTTGATGGCGTTAAGAAGCAGTGGACCGTTTGTGAGAAGAGCATCGACCATTTTGTATTTACCAAGCCAGCGTGTTGCACCTGGTGGCTTTAGAGCCGGCCCAGCTTCATTTAGAATGACTGCATTCTGCTTCAGCCTCGAACCAGCCTTTCAACTGTGTGAAGCAAATTATCTACGTCTTTGCAGTGTGCTTGATCGGCATCAGTCAGGGTAGTGTGCTTGTAGAGAAATGTTGTTCGCTTTGCCATTGTACTTCCAACATGGCACGAGCAGGGAAGAGCAGGCATGAGCAGGGACATTAACGTTCAAACAATAGCATAAAGTGTTAAAAACAACTGCTATAATTTTTTGAGTGCCATGCTCTATCTTAATAATCAATAAAAACTACTCGAAAATTTATCATATGCATGCGTGGAACATGAATAAATGTGTGGAAATTCATATGACCTCGTAAAATGACCAAAAAATAACGAAAAATTTGGCGGGAATTCGAATTTTGTATGGTTTTGTCTGGTTTTGTATGGAAATAAGGACCCAGACAAAATTGTATGGAATTCAAATTCCATACAATTTGTCTGGGTCTTGATTTCCAGACAATTTTGTATGGATTTTGCACCTTGGAGCAAATCAACCATGCTGAACATGAATCCAGTGTCAGAATTTAGGTTATGTACAGCATCGTGAAAGAATAAGTTTTTCCAATTCCTATCGTAAAATGGCTGTTTTCTCAGTTGGTACCTATGGTACTCACCAAAACCATTTATTGCATCGTGAAGGGAGGTAATAGGCTTTCATTGAGCATAAAATTTAGCTCGGTCCAGAAAAGTGAATTTTCAGCGTATTGTTAATGGTATACATGCAATGATCCGAAATACCCAAAATCCTCTATCGGACACCAAAGGTTCACTCTTACGAAAAATACTCTTAATAAACTATTGAAAACCAAAAACCAAGTTTTTAATTTTCCGGATTTGGTCACTTCTTGAAGAAAATTATTATTTCAAAAGGCCAAATCTCAACACTTAGGTTTTTAACAATTATTCTGTCGAATGGGTTTCGCAGTGATGTATTTTTGCGATTTTTCGCTCCATCTCTTGCCCCGGGCTCTGGCTCCGAGCGAGAGCCATATAGTTATACGTATATATTCGTTATATATAACGGATAATTATACGCATGTAAAATATAAATACCGTATTTTCTCTAATAATACCTCATTCTCTAATAATCCTGTACTAGAGTTATGCACACTAGAGTTATGCCAGATTTATGCACATCACTGCCTGGGAGCAGTGCTCGGAAGTCACAATAGGTAAAACATCCCGCTTTTAGTATTTAAGGGCCTTTTTGTCCTGTTGAAATCCAATGCAGCTATGAATCCTTTTAAAAGTGGACAAAAGGGCACTTTTAAGTGACCTCAGAGCTCAATTTTCCGTAGACCAAAACTTCAAAATTACGCCTTTTCTGAGCTTCTGAGGTGACTCTGGGTCCATATGTTACTTTTTGAAACATTACAAAAATGATTAGGAGACGGTATATGCAAGAAGATTTAATTTTACCGCAATTTTTTTTAAGTTTAAAAAATAAAAGCATGCCTAGTGAAGAAGCATAAGCAACAAGCATCTGAAACCCGAGCTTTTTAGCATCTTCTTCGGATACCTCACTGTTCTCAATTGAAAATTCATTTTCTGTAGTAAGAAGCAAAAAATAAATTCATTGATAAAAACTAAATTTTCACCTATTTTGTACCAATCTTTATCTATGTACTTGTGCTCTAAAATTGAAATATTGGGTTGAGTCATAATTATCAAGAAATTATTAAAAATGGCTTTGTATAAACATATTTCGATCATTTTCGATACATACACCAATTGATAGCCCTTTTCTTAACCTTTTTAATTAGCTATAATTTGTCATTAATCATAAAAAATAAAGGGTATAAAGCGCTGAACTCTAAATTAAACTTTCGACCAGTCGAAAAGATAAAAATGCTTGTATGAAGCCCTCTCCGTAAACCCATCATTTTTGCACCTGATTTCTTGTTCACCTTCATCGAGTTAGAGTCCGGATTTTCGTAATAATTTTCTTCTTTTAGTCAAAGAGGCAAATTTTTAGAACTTTTTCGAAGTGATAACACTATTAGGCAGTCCCAATATTCTAGTTTCTAATGACGTATCATTTACCATAACATGCTTGCAAAATACCGTACAAAAAATTGAAAGTGTGAAAGAGATAAGGAAAAAAAATGATTTTCTGATTTCTTTAATACTTTCAATCTTTTGTACGGTACGGTCATTGAACTTCTGTACGGATTTTTCAGCTTGGTTTCCAACAAAACAAGGCCTAGAATTTAATTTTGGGTTTATTTGTGTAAGAAACCAAGTTGAATAATCCATAGGTTAATCATTTTTTCTGTGTCTAATTTACTTTTTTTGTGGCAAATTTACTCTTTTTGTGGCAAATTTACTTTTTTTGTGGCAAATTTACTTTTTTGTAGCAAATTTATTTTTTTCTGTAGCAAATTTACTCTTTTTTTGTAGCAAATCCGATTTTCGTCTGTAGCACATATACTTGGGCTAGTGTGCTTATTTATTCATCCTTAATTCTCAAAACTTGTATTCTGAGTCTATGAAAGACTTGGACTTCATGAAAGACAGGTGGATTAATTGCTGGTAAAGCTGCTGGGCTCTAGGTCTAATCTAGCACACACACCTGGCACACTCTCGGCTGCTTTATTACTCAACATCCTCTGATGGATCAGTTATGAAATTCTTAAATTCAAGCTTACCGGATTTACCATCAATACAATGCATGATGATGATTCTTTAAACCTTAGCCACATTTTGCTTTACAATTACGCTTTTGGATCTTAACGGGCTTTCTCTTATGAAGAAAAGAGTGTTGGCCAAAATAGCCGGGTACAAGTGGGATCTTTTGCCAACTTCCTAGGATCTTTCATGAATTTGCAATTTTCGGATGCTGGACCAAACCGAAATTCACAGTTCACTTTGCTCGAAAATCGGTTTTCAGTCTAAAAAGACTAAAAACGTATGCGGATCAAACGTATCAACAGATATATATATATATATATGTTTCTGAAATTTTTAGAAATAAATAAGCACACTAGCTCAAGTATATGTGCTACAGACGAAAATAGGATTTGCCACAAAAAAAACATTTTTGCTACAAAAAAGGAAATTTGCCACAGAAAAAATGATTGACCTAATCCGTGCAGAAGTTTTTTCTTGTTTTGTGAAAAAATTTCCTAATCATTGAACTTCTTTACGTATTGTAAGGAGGGAGATTTGCGAAGGCAAATCTCCGTACCGTCGATTTGTCCTGAGAGGAGTGACCGTCTAGCAGAAATTAAAGGAGGCAAATACTGTTTGAAATCGTAAAGCGATTTCAAACAAGATTTGTCTTCTACCGAAAGAATGCTGACCCGTCGGCGAAAATCTTAGTTTCCTCGTTCTTAAGCTGAACCAAAAAGCGCTCAAATGAATTCGTCAATTCAATGTGCTATGGGTAAGGAAGCTATGCCGAAGCAAATGGTGCGTAGGCCAATTTTGGAAATCCGAGACGGGCTCGAGATCATTCTGGGGGATGCAAACCTGCAAGGGGCTGAGGAAATGGCCAGTGCCCAGTGGAATGCGCTTTTGGAAAGGATCAAGGGAATGGCTGACTCGATGAAGATGGAACACGACGATGAACACGGTAAGCAGGTTAGTGCCCTTTCCTCATTTACCGAAGCAGAGAAGTTGGCTGGTAGTGCCCGAGGCATGGAAGGGTTCGTCAACCCGGAAGTGCCGTTGGGTCGTGTGGGAAGTACCGAAAATTGTTTGTGTGGTGTAGGTATGGACCGTCTACAGAGTGGGGTGTATGGTGACCGTCTAGCAGGTGTGAATGGGACCGAAACGTTGGGCGTGAAGGGGTGTGTTGACCGAAAGGGATTGAAGTGCGAAAGGACCGAAGCTAGCAACCCGTCGATGGAAGTGCAAGCCGAAGTGGACCAGAAGCAAGCAGAAGACTCCATAGCCAAACTGCAGCTCCGTGGTATCGCCGAAGCCAAAGCTCCTTCTGTGGTGGTCAAGTCAGCTCCGCTCCTTGTCATCTGTGACTCGCCTGCCAATCTCTGTGGCCCAGCAGCACGCTCCCAATCAAACTGCGCAACGGTGGCTAGAAGCAATGAGAAAGAACCCTCGTCTCGTCTTGGAAGTGGCCGCCGACCCGTCTCTCTCGCTGCAGCAGCTCTACCGAAACAGTCAAGTGGAGATGACCGTCTGAAGCGAAGTTGGTTCGAAGCTACCCTCTACATGGATGAAGCCGATCACTGCCTGCGCCGTGGACTCAAAGAAGTGAATGGAGCCAGAAAGCAGCTGAATCGTCTAGGATCTATTGTAATGTCCTCACCGCTTGTTTTGTCTTCTGGTAGTCTTGTTGGTAGTTGTGAGAATAAAATGGGTGTGGTCACTCCTCTTGTCCCGGTGCCAGTGAAGACGATGCAAGATAAATCAATGTTTTTTACTGTATTTTACAGCTTGGTTTTTAACAAAACAAGGCTTAGAATTTCATTTTAGGTACAGTTTTGTTAGAAACCAAGTTGAAAAATTCGTACGTGAATCTAACGATAAAGAAAAAATTTTGAATTGGCGGGGACAACCGTTGTCAGAGACGGAAATGGCCCTTTAAACCCCTAAATTTTTAACCATCAATGTAAAATGATAGCTCATCAATAAAACCAAGGAAAGGGCTTTCGAATACTGTATAACGTTTCAGAAAATAATTGAAACATGTTTATAAAAAAACCATTTTTAAAAAAGCCTCGACGTTTATGACTTAACCCAATATATTGATTCATATTTACATCATGAAAAATTATTTTCTTGAGCATTAAATTTTATAACTGAACTTCTGAAAAAATAGGTTAGGCAATACTTACTTTGTCTCAAATCTTCCTCTAAATTTTGCCATTTTTCTTTATACTTCATGATAACTTCTCTTGCTTCTTCGTCCGACTTAGCTAAATTTAAGAATACGTTTAAGTCAAATTCAATATAAAATTGAACGCCAATTAGACACTGCCCAAAAAGTTCTTTTTCTAGCTGAGTCAGAACCTTTTTCACCCTTTGGTCATGCTGGTCCCAAAAATCGCAAGAATTCCGATTTTGCATATCCCTTTTTAAAAATCTGAACAATTTTAATTTATACTGACGTTATCCTATGAAGCTATTCTTAAATAGGGCTAGGGTTACTTAATCACCAGTAAAATCGACTTTCGTTTCCGCCTAAATTCCGACATTTTTTTGATTCGTCTCATAAAGATCCTTTACCGGCTGTCTAACTAGCTCCTGGACACCGACACCGGCACCCAAAAATTGTCAAATTTTGCCTGGCAACCGATCAACTATTGGTTGTGATGATTCAAAAAGAGTATACTCTCCCTATAATTTACACGCTACATAATGTACTCTCAAGTTACGACCCTGCACGATTTCGGCTTTATTGCTTTTCTAACAAGGCGATATCATATGACCGGTCATATGACCGGTCATTTTCGGTCATATTTGGTCATTTCCCGAATTTCACTTTATCATAAACTTTTATTCATATAACATAACATTTCCCTCAAATTCGTTCATAAACACATCAAAATCATCATTTTCTTCATTGCTTTCTACATTTTCTGGAGTTACAACTGGATTTTCATCTCTGACCGGCTTGTTTGACGTCACTTGGGAGGCTGTGTCGACGTCATCCTGAAACAGACCATAAGATTTTGTGACTCAAACCATTCAAATCGTGCTTAAATTTGCTTGAGACGAGACATCCGCGATCGGAAACAATAAAAACACCAACAAAACACAGTCGAAAAAAATTGCAGAAGCAGAAAAATAAAAATATTCTTTTCAGGAAAAATAGGAATAAATGACCAATTCTTCTATGAGAGGTCATTTTGTCGGTCATTTTCCGGTCATATGACGTCATATGACCGGTCATATGACCAGTCATATGACCGTTCCCCAACCCTATCCGTAACCCTAAGTATTTGTCCTGAGGTAGCGGATAATCTAGAGTAGACTCTAGTCTCCAATTTTTATTAACAGCCTAAGGCTAATCTTTTTTTCGAAAAAGAGTTATTTGTTTAATTTGTTGAAATTTGGCCACGATTGTCATCGCTTTATCAATATGACTTTTGTGTGTCTACATTCACAAGTAAAAGTTATTCTGTTTTAAGCACTAAAATATTTACTATTTTTCAAGTTGCTATTTTTTTCAATTATTTTGAAACGTGAGAAATGAATCCCTTTTTGTGTGTTTTTGAACAAAACCAAAATATGACCAACCGGCATAATTCGATTAAACAAAATTTTGTATAACTTTGCAGAAATCAGTGAGAAACCTTTTAGCACACTCTTTTGGTTTTTCTTGTCCCTGATCATATTTTCACGGCCAAAAAAATCGGCGCCGGGCGACGACACCGGCTCCAGTCCACCGGAAAATCGTCGCCGGATGCCGGCGCCAGCGCCGACTTCAAAAAATCCAGCGCTAGCGCCCTGATTTTACTAAAAATTTTTGGGCGCCAAGCCGGCGCCATTGCTAGCGGCGGCAATAAAAAAATGACGTCTTTTTTTTTTAAATCTTGTAAAATTCTCTTAAAAAACGTCTAAATTCCTTAAAAAATGAAAAAAATAATATAATTTGTGTTTTGAGCAAAATACTGATTATTTTTGCAGGATGTATACTTACTGCAAAAAATAATTTTTTACAAAATGGGCGCCGTCGCTGACCTTAAGAACTTTTGGGCGACGGGCGCCGGCTCCAGCTCCTGCGCCAGGCGCCCTTTTCAGGCTATAAATTTGTGCGGCGCCGAAAAGCGTGATACCGCTGATTGCGGGCGTTGCGCCGTGCAACTATGCCCCTGACTATTTTTAGCTAATTAGTTATATTGGCCATATTTTCAAATTTTTTTATATTAAAAGCTGTTTGTCTAACTAAAAAGTCACCCACAAGGTAAATCACTGATAATTTACCGGTGACTTTCTGCGGTGATAAAAATTAAATCACTTACGAATTTTACTAATTCCATTTTCTAATAACTTTAATTTGAAGTTGATAGCGTTTATCGTGTTGTTTAACTTTTGTCTTCAAATATATATCCTTAAAAATTTAATTTGAATGGATATTTATTAGTGTAAAACATACTATGATAGTATTCAGTTTCATGCTGAGCAACAAAACTGACGCAAAATATAGTTAATGGAATTTTCAACAATTTAGATTGATAAATTTCATTATTTTTTAATACTTCCTTCTCAACAAATGTATGTAAAAGATCGCCCTTGAACTCGAAAGACTGAAAGGCTGAAATCAGCAGCTGCTTGTGCGTATTTATTTTTCCTAGATACTTTTTATCAAAAGTGTTTTCTAAAAAATGTAAAGTTTTTCAGTTTATATCTAAAAAGTACGGCCGGAGTATATCATAGCAAGTCCATGAAAAAAGGTTTTCACTACTATTTTGTGTGTTTAGTGCCTGGAACGTGTAAAAACATGTTTTAGGTGGGAGACGGCAATTTTTTTAAAAAAAAATTCGACTTAATTTTGACTTTTTGCCTGGGGACCAAGACGATCGGGAGTGCAGGCTAGCTGGATACTCTATTTTTTATTTTTCTCTTTATTTTTTCTAATTGGAGCTAGGCAAAAGAAGTCTCTGTATGCATTTTTGATCGATAGAATCATGTCTAAGGTAAGTGATTGTGCACATCTCAAACTGGGGCGCAGGGGCTTGGTTGCTTGGGGTTGAGATGCGCACACACACACATACACATTGAATAACCTTGGGCCCAAGGCAAAAGTCAAAATTTAATCGAAAAATTTTTTTTTAAAGTGCCGTCCCACACCTAAAAAACAATCACCCTGAAACACACGAAAAGTGGTTAAAACCAATTTTTTCGAGGACTTGCTATATATATAAAGTTTTGGCCAAAATACCTAAACTACCTAAAGTGGAAACGTAAATAGCAAGCATCTGAAAACCGAGGCTTTTGGCAGTCTTGGACGGTACGCTACTGTAGTCGACCGAAAAGTCATCATCTAAATAATTAAAAACTTTTGTAAAAAGAGACAAATCCATTTCTTACCTATTTCATACCAATTTTTACACTGTACTAAGCATTCTGAAATAAAAACATTTCAGCTGGCGGTAAATAATTTATTGGACAAATTTTTGGTTTATTTTTATAAATTAAGCAATGAAAATTTCATGTTAATTCGTTTTGTAGTCCTCTTTATTATCTTTCTAATAGCATACAGTCAAGCCCCCACTTCAAATTCGTCTCCGCCTACGGTCGCGTACTTTTATAACTCCAACTTTCAAATACTATGCCAAATGTAGATAAAAATCGCAAGGATTCCGATTCTGCAGATCGTTTCTGTAAACATCATTTTGACGACAATATCCGCGGGTACTCGATTTTAAGAGTTTGATTTTAAGATTTAATAATATTGGTCGAGATTTAATAATAATTTTTAAACAACAACGATATTTTAATATATAAATTATTAACTTTTTTTTCAAATTCAACAAATTTGCTTTAAGAACATTCAAAAGTAAAAAAGTGTTCACCAAAATGATAAAAAATCAAACTTACAGACTTTCCGCCACAAAGAAAATTTTTATTGCCAACCTTTTTTTCTCATTTTTCTATCCTAATCATAATTCTGCTCTTTTTCTAGAAATTTTGCGGTCTTTTTTTTGAAAAATGTTAAAATTTTTCAGAAAAATTTCAACAATCCTAGTATTTGGCAAGACGTGAAAGCCCTTTTTTAAAAAAAACTGATAATAAATATGGCTTGAGTTCAGAATCCCCCCCCCCACGGGGACTGATCAGGTGGAGGAGATAACTTCATATTCGTGTTTCTCGACCCCGATTTCATGAGAAAGCCGCGCGTTTTTTTAGTTCTGAGAAAAAAATTTTTTTTCGAACCACAGGGGGGGTATCATGGTTTTTTAGTCAAAATTTGAAAAATTTAAATTGGCGCCTTTTGAATTTAAAAGGGATTAAGGGCTGTATAGGGAGGGGAAGGGAATAAAAGGGCCACTAATCATAGAGGGCCACTAACAAGAAGATGTTGAACATAGTTTTTGAATACTGGGGCCTACCGCATAAATAAACTCTGGTATGCATGCTTTTTCATGCATCCAGAGTCACTTTCGAGTGATTGTGTCTAAGGTATGTGGGTGTGCGCATCTCAACTCCAAGCCCCCAAGCCCCTGCGCCCCGAAGGGGCGCAGGGGGCTTGAGAGTTAGAGATGCGCCACACTTACCTTAGACATGATTCCGAGAAGTACTCTTGACCATAAAATGCATACAGAGTCTGTTTTTGCCACGGCCAGTTGAAAAACATGGTGAGGCAGTCGAAGAATACATATATTTACTTTTATATTGTTCTGCCTTAAAAGTGCCCCCTTTTATTCCTTCCCCTCCCAATACAGCCCTTTATCCCTTTAAAATTCAAAAGGCGCCAATTTAAATTTTTCAAATTTTGACTAAAAACCATGATACCCCCCTGTGGTTCGAAAAAATTTTTTTTCTCATAACCAAAAAAACGCGCGGCTTTCTCATGAAATCGGGGTCGAGAAACACGAATATGAAGTTATCTCCTCGCCTGATCAGTCCCGTGGGGGGGGATTCGTCACTGCAACCATAAATATAATAAAATGTTGTTTTAAATCAACTCCTATCATGCAAAATTTTATTAGAAGCGATTAGATCATAGTTAAAGGCGTTTTATTGTAATTTTTTATTTTTATCAATTTAAAAGAATGCTTACCAAAACAAAGCAGTTGAAAAATCAATAGTTTTGATAAAAAAAATAAATTACAGCTGCGGTGTTTAATGATGACATAATATATACTAAGAACAAAAGAGGGTAAAATAAAAATTTTAAAATACTCTGTACGTATCTCTATTCAATAAAAAGTGCAAGATACAGGGTGAATAATTTTTTCAACGAGTATCAAAAAGTTAGTACAGTCGACGCTCGATATAACGAACCCCCTGGGGACCAGCCGCAGGGGTTCGTTATATCGAGCGCCCTTGACCAAAACTTTTTAGGAGTTCGTTGTATCGAGAGTTTATCCTAACAACCACAATTTTTTACAAATATACAACTTTGAAAAGTACATGAATAAGCTGGAAGGAAAACAGGACTATTTTTTTCTCTCAAAGGTTCTTTGGCTGTAATTATAGTCGTGTTGAGGGGTCAACATTTTAGGGGTCCACATTTTTGAAAAGTACTAAAATACCAATTTTTGAAGGGAAAGTGCCAAATCTGATATTTGTGATCCCCACTCATTTTTTGAGTTCTACAAGATGGCTTCAACAGAAATAAAAAATTCTGTCTCTACAAAATTTTAGCAAAATTCGACCCCTATGTTGACTTAGTTGACCCCTCAACACTTTTTACAGACCGACTTTTATACGTCAAAGTTTCATAATTCACTCGCAAAAACTGCCTATATTTTTGTACACAGCTCAAAAAATGGAAAGGATAATAAATATTAAAATAAACAATAATAAGAAAATCATTTACGTTTTTTTAATTCATAAAATGTTGACCCTAAATGTTGAATCCGACTATAATCTTGGCCTTTCACAAAGAACTAATTATGCTGATCGCAATTCCGAATGATTTCTGGGGCAATATCATGCCTTATGTTTCGTGGAAAAATGAAGCGGCGCATCATGCTAACAGCGTCATGATCTATTTGTCAAACGTGAAAATGAATACAGTCGACGGTTTACTTAGGAACCCCCCACTTAGGACAGAATTTCGTTCCCAATTCGAGTCCGACACTTTTTTTAGCTCTATTTTGTAAAACAATTCTGGTTCTGTATTGACAGTCTGGTCCCAAATATCGCAAGGATTCCGATTTTCTCGATCATTTTCTAGAAACCCTGAATTTTTTGCTCTGAAAAAGCAAAAGCTCTTAGTTAGGACAGGCTCTATCGAAAATACCTGTTTTTTGATTAGAGTTTTGGCTTTTTAGAGCAAAAACATGTGTGTTTTTAAAAAACGATCGGCAAAATCAGAATCCTTGCAATATTTGGGACAGACTGTCAAAAACAGAACTAGCAAAGGTATTAAAAAACTTAAGGTAAAAAAAGTGTCAACCCGGTAAGTTGCCGGTCCCTTGGGTGTCCTAAGTAAAAGCGTCGACTGTAATAGGACACAAAAGCTAGAAACGAAATGACTGTGGTGGTTACGATTCATAGTCTGATGGCTCCTAGATGGGCAAGGTCCAACCACATGTGATTAAGCGGGAATGGTATTTTATACATTATAATATTCTCGCGAGAATAATTTATTTACAATAAATAGAATTTCGAAACTAAAAACTAGGAAAAACTTAGGGCCATTTTTAAATGCTAAAATTTCTTGCACACCTGAAAATTAAATGAAAAAAGTCAGAGAATTGAATCTGTGAAAAATTTTGGTTGAAATTTGAAAATAAAACACAATTTCTATTGGAATTTGTAAAAATCGTTATATCGAGCGTCATTTCATTAGTCGGGACAACTCTAAGTGTTCGTTATATCGAGAGCTCGTTGTATTGAGCGTTCGTTATATGGAGCGTCCAGTTGCCTATATTTATAACAATCCAACCAAACCAAAAAAATTAGTTCGTTATAATCCAGAGTTCGTATATCGGGGGTCTTTATATCGAGCGTCGACTGTAGTAGTAAAGATGGAAGGGTGCAACAGGCGCCAATCGCGCCTGTACCGGATTCAACAACAGATCATAATACTGGAACTTAACCTTGGGTACGTCCACCTGAATACCACCACCCGAGTAACTTTATCTGTGTATCACTGCCTGGGTACCACAATGGGTAGTAGTACCTGGGTACCACCATCTGGATAACACCATCAGGGTACCACTACCTGAGTACCCTACTCGGGCTACCTAGTAAAATTTGTCGCGCGACGTTTCTACTATTTTCGGTGAAATGCGGTTGTTATGCCCAAATTTCACCGAAAAATAGTAGATATTGTCGCGCAAAAATTCTACTAATAGTAGAAAATGTCTGGTCGCTCCTACTTGCGTAACCCATCTGATACCTTAAAATCGTAGACAGCCTCAACAGATCATAATATTGGGGCGATTTTTTTTTCGAAAGATAGCTGAGATCTAGCGAGCGTTTTTTCACCGTTTTGAATGAAAAACGCCGGTTAAAATCAGATTCATAAAAAGTAGGAACCATCCACTCATTCCAAATACTATATAAAATTTACAGTCACTTGGTTTGCTTTACCTTAACCTAATCATAAATCTTAAAGTATTTTAAGGTGGTTAAGAGCTTTTGGGGCGATTTGGTAAAGATGGTTTAAAATGGTTTGGGATATTGGAGTGGTTCACGGTTGTTTGTTGCCAGTTTGTTGTGATCTACGATGTTTGGAGTAATTTTAGTTAACGCTGTAAAATCCACGAGTCAAATGTACTGAGTTCACTTGTCAAATTAACGAATAGAACCCGAGTCTGCCCAAACAATTACTTGATGCTTTAAATCAAAAGTTCTTGAATAACAAACAACAAACAAACTCGATCGCTTCTTCATATATTAAAAACAGACTGATTTGATTTATTTTTCATTGCTGTTCTCAGCATCTACCCTGGCTTACGTGAAGGGAATGTATGCCAGAGATGCAAAAAATGAGTGGCATCATACACCAGGTCATTTCTTTTCACCTTTCTTTTAAAATTAAGATAAAAAAAAATAAAAAAAAAATAGCGAGATCTGCCCCATTAAGTTGCATAAGCAGAAATCTCGATTTGGATGCTTTAGACCAAGGTTGTCAAAACCGCTAAAATACCTAAAATTATTTAGCGAATTATTTATAACATTTTAGCGAATTTTTTTATCTACTTTGTGAGGGTATTATTTGGCAGAAAATATACCAAACCGGTCATACTTAGACTTAATCGAGAAGAATCTACTCACGTTGAATTTTGACTTTTTCAAAGTTAGGACAATAGTCAATAAAGTCAAAATTTGCTAAAATTCGCTAAAAAATTCAGGCCTGTTACTCTTAAATTTTCAAGTCAAAATGTAAAACTTAAAAACGTTAGATTCAGCATGAATATATCTTTCGATTGAGACTAACTATGGCCGTTTGGTATATTTTCTGCCGAACAATAACCCTCACAAAAGTAGCTAAATAAAATACAGCCGAACCCCGCTATAGTGGCACTCCCACTATAGTAGCACCCTGGGACCGATTGGTTGGTTTGCCTTAAATAAGACAAACTGACATCCCACTATGGTGGCATTTCGATATAGTGCACCTCCACTACAGTGGCACTTTATTTAGTCCCGGGTTATAAATTCACTCCCGATATAGTGGCAGCTTCAAAGTCAAACAAGAAAACCTGTAAGAATTTTTTTTTATGCATTTATTATTCACTTTTCTTCAAAATTATTCAGTCTCGTTTGTTCTTTTTGATACAACCTTAAATTCCACGTATAACCCGCCGGTTATAAGCTGGAGCGGGTAAGCTATGGGTGCGGGTTATCTGTGGGGTGCGGGTTATCTATGGAGTGCGAGCTATCTGTGGGTACAATTAATGTCGAAGCATCGGTTACAGCTGTTAGAGGGTTTTTTTTGACCCCTTTCAATATGCACTTTTATTCAAATATCATACCAATCAAAACTATCAAAATAAATCAAATGAAACCCTCAAAGTCGTCACCGGCATACATTCGTAGACTGTTCATTGCATTTGCAAATTCTTTGGTTTCACTCCTCACAAATCGTTCTAGGCATCTACTTTTAATAAAGACAGCATAATTTAATTGCCTGAAGCACGAAAATTCAAGATCATTCACCTTGAAATGGATAACTACTCAGTGTATTTAGATTCTGGCTAGTTAAAACAGCATTTTGGTCTTAAAAAACCGTGTTCAGAACACGACTCTAGATTAACAACAATGATTTTGTTTTTACTTCCAGCTAACTCCAACATTTTGGATACTGGAGGTGGATACCGACTTAGGGAAGTACAATGGGTTATATATAAAATAGGCTCAAATTGAAACACCCGTCAAAATATGTAAATCTCCCGTCAAATTATGTAAATCTCCCGTCAAATTTAAATTTTTGCGTCGTTTTTAGTCAAAAATTTTGCGGGAATTCAAATTTTCTAGTAAGAAAATAGCTTGGATTGGTCAGAATCCCGCCCCGGAATGGCCACAAGCCCTGAAAGTTGGTTTTTTTGGGGGTTTACTAAAGGGGGGTAAACTTTTTGCGAAAAAATCGATTGAGCGGATCAGATTTCGGGTCAGATGGGCTTAATCGCCAACAACTCCACCCTGAACCACTCCAAACCACCATAAACCTGGAATTCTGAGCGATTTAGCCCATCTGACCCGAAATCTGATCCGCTCAATCGATTTTTAGCAAAAAGTTTACACCCCCTTTGGTAAACCCCAAAAAACCAACTTTCAGGGGCTTGTGGCCATTCCGGGGTGGGATTCTGACCAATCCAAGTTATTTTCTTACTAGAAAATTTGAATTCCCGGTAAATTTTTGACTAAAACGACGCAAAACAACGCAAAAATTTAAATCTGACGGAGATTTACATATTTTGTTTGAAATTTGAATTTGACGGGTAAAATAAATTTGACGGGAGATTTACATATTTTGACGGGTGTTTTCACTTATAGCCTATAAAATATCCTCTACCCACTCTTAAGCTCAATGGTCTTAAATAAAGTATTTTATGACTGTTATTCAAGGGAAAAAATAAAGGATGAGAAAATATATAAGACAAAACAATAATACGCTATACACAAGAAAGACATAAATGTCATTAGGGTGGAGTCGAACCAGTGAGGGTGAAAGTTATCTATGTGGTGCGGAAAATACGTCGAAATTTAGGTAGATTAAAAATTTGGTATTTGAGATTCAATTGACCTGTTTTAATATTGACCCTCGATATAGTAGCACTTGCAAATTGTTTCGGTCCAGCACCCTTCGCTATAGTGGCACCCTGAGGCCGGTCCCAGGGTGCGCCACTATAGCGAAGTTTAAGTGTACACTGAAATTCGCTAAAATAATTCGCTAAAAGGTTAGCTAAAATTTTAGCTATTTTAGCGGTTTTGACAACCATGCTTTAGACACAACCACGGTGTGTCAAAACCAAAAAATGCAAACTCGTGGTTTGTGCAAAACCTCAGTAGAATCATACACCAGGGCTTTTTTGTACCTTTGTTTTGAACTTAAAATTTGATTAATCAGTACGAAAAATAGGTGATATCTGCAACTTTGAAGTTGCATAAGCAAAATATAGACGTCGTTGATAAAGAGGGCGGTTGACTCAAAGATACCAATATTTAAAGAATTTTTTTACCATCATTTTTAGAGTGGAGTTCTACGCTAAGTTTTGCTTGTGGCTTTTACCACTTTTACTATCACTCCAAAGGTAAAAAATTACCACAAACCAGCCTCTTGAACCACTCCAATATTTCGAGCTATTTGAAAGCATGCTCACCTTTGCAAATCGCCTCAAATTAAGCCGAACTACCCTTCACCACCCTAAAGTAGTCTAAACTTTAATTTTAGGTTAGGGTAAAGCAGAGTAAAGTTAGGATAAAGATGCTGCAAAATATTCTTAAATCATTTAATTTCAAATGATGCCTCTGTCTTATACCACCCTCTCTACAAACTTATTCGCTTATTTTTTAAACTCGCTAAATTTTTTATTTGGGTGGTGTAGGCGGCGCACGTGCCTCCATGCTCCCTCCCTGGGTATGCCTTTGCATACAACGTTGGGCAAAAAAAGGCGTCACTTTTAAATTATCTTTGTTTGTTTTTATTTAATTTTTTATGAATTTTCTGCTGAGTGTTAGTTGCTGAATAGCTTGTTAGAAAGTCCTATTGAATTTCTATTAAATTTGATGTAACAAGGATGGACAGTTCGAGCCCGAGGTCATAAAGTCAGCTCAAGTGCAATCGTAGGCATATGCGAATCAACCGCGTAGTGATTTAGCCTGTGCAGCGAGCCACGTTAATCTCATGTTAAGAGAGCTGAACCTAGGTTACGGCAGAAGGCGAGCACTCGGAACCGACCTTACAACCGTTATTTCAACATCCATAATAGCACCAAGAAAATCTTTATCTCAGACGGTGCGCGGGAAACCTTTACAAAAAATTCAAAAGTGTCCGCGTTTTTAGCCCCACCCTGTAGAGTGTCTTTTTAAAAAATTTTAGCCCTTTTTATCAGTATCATAGATGCAGACAGTCCGAGGCATCATACACCAAGACATTTTTTTGTTCCTTGCAACATTAAAGTTGCGGCTTGCAAAAGAGACGTCCAAGCTTGTCGCTCATCTCATATAACTAGAGTTGTCCAATGGCTAAATAGCCAGTCATTTAGACGGTTACTTGGCGGCTAAAAAGCCGAAAATAGCCGGCTAAAACGCCGACTAATATTAAAGCCGCTATGTTCAAAATTTAAAATTTGAGTTGGCGCCCTTTATGTTTTACTCGCTAAGGTTGTCAAAAAATTGACAATGATTAATCATTCTAGGGTTCGGTGATGGAGACTTCTCCGAAAATTTTAAAAATTTCCCACATTGCCCGAAAATGCAGTAAAAACGCAATTTTTCATTTTAAGAGCTCGGAGAATTCTCGGAGCTCTATTTTGGAGAAATATCCAGCTCTAGAACACTCTCAATTTTTTATACAATGAACATTGGGCACTTGTTCACTTAGGGGGCGCATTTTATAATATTGTCTGAATCATGTTTAAACGACTTCTAAGTGATTTTATATGATTTAAACGGTGAACAAGTTGCTTTCCAACATTTTCTTAAATAAAAAACCGATTTTCCGAAAAAAATTTAGACCAAATTTGACCATAAACTTAACATGCCTTGGTCCCCAAGGTAAAAAGTCAATTTTAGTCAAAAAATTTTTGTTCGAAAAATCGGTTTTAAGGAGAAAAAAATGTATTAGAAAACAACTTTTTTATCGTTTAAAGGATATAAAAATTACTTAGGAGCCGTTTAAACATGATTTGAAAAATATATAAAATGCGCCCCCCCCCCTAAGTGAACAAGTACCGAACATTGTTCAGGAGCCCTTTCTTCATCAATTATTTTAGCAGAATAAAGCCTCTTTCGTGGTGTTGCAGCTATTTTGACCGCAAAGAAGAGAAAGGTAGCCGTGAAAAACAATTGTCGTTGGATATTGCCTCGCTAAATTTTCCAAATATAAAGCAAATTTTTTTATAAATAGCCTGTTTTTTGGATATTTTCGACTATTTAGCCGGCTAAATAACCGAAAAATAAATAACCGGTTATTTCGATAACTCTACCTATAACACTTTTTCGCAATTGTTACCAGCTATTAACTGTGCTTTAAATATTCATTACAGTTTAAGATCAGAAATAAATTATTTGTTAAGAGGTTCGCTCGTGCGTGACAGCATAAAGATAGAGACAAGTCAATTCGATACCAATCTAATGAACAAAAAGAGTGAATAAAAGTCCTTGGTTGAGTTCACCAATGTTTCAACTGGGTGTTTGTAGCTTAACTCCAACCAAGCCCACTTAGTCCGTCTGAATGAACTTTGAAGTAAAAATTTTTAAAGGGCATGCTCGCGCCCGATGGAATAATTCTTGCATTTTAAATTGGCGGGCATGCCAGATATTTGAATTTCAAATCGATTTTAAAATTATTTTGAATGTTTCGTTCCAGTTTGTTGATTTTTGTTTGCGCTTTTTATTTACTCAATCGATCTACCCCATCTACTGTTTTCCGAGATTCGCTTGCATCGGAAGCTACCGATATCTTTTATTTTATCGTGGTAACGTGGAAGATTAGTTATCATCACTTATTGTCATCCTATTGTCGGATATTTGAGCAGACAAATTATTCTATTGGATAAGCTTTCTTATATTTTTCAGCCGCGTTGTTCTTTTCTCTTCTTTTTTGTACTTTCAGGTGCATTCGAATATATGCAAGAACAACCAGCTATAAATTTGAGTTAGATTCCGATAGTTGCACATGTAGCGTGAGAAAAACCACGCTTTTGACACTCTCTAATTGTCTGATGAAGGGATGGCCTGGTAACTAAACCTACCTGAACCTCAGATTAGAGTAGAAGTAAGTACTTGCTGGCTGGTTTAGGGGATCCGGACACTTCTGTCCCGGACATTTCTGTCCCGACACTTCTGTCCCGACAGTTCTGTCCCGGACAGTTCTGTCCCGGACAGTTCTGTCCCGGACATTTCTGTCCGGACATTTCTGTCCCGACACTTCTGTCCCATTTCCAAATTTACTTAAAATTTGCATATTATCCTTAATTTAAGTTTGAAACCTGTGGGAAATCTAAGTGATAATCAACCAAGGATATCTATTGAAAAGTAGCCAGAATGGGACACATAGGAAGGGGTAAGCAGGAGACCGCCCAGAAGGAGGTATTAAGGTGGTGGCATCCAAGAGGAAATACCCAGAAAGGGGTACCTAGGTGTGGTGGTGGCGTCCAGGAGTCCAGCGGGTATCTAAGTGGATGGTATCAAGATGGAGGAGAACTAGAAGGGGTATTCAGGCGAAGGTACCAAGGTGATTGCACTCAGATAGTGGTAATTATGTAGTGATTCCTAGGTAGTGTTACTTAGAAAGTGATAAAAGGAAAGCTTTTATGCAACCTTGAAGTCAGGATTTAGTGTGTGGAGATGCCGCGAATGCAACTGGCGCTTTAGTTTATTATTGTAACATTGTTTTACTCGAACACACAATAAAAACAATCTTGGATGATGGTTTTTCAGATTTAAAACTGAAATTTGGTTATTATGCAAATTATAAGTAAATTTGGAAATGGGACAGAAGTGTCGGGACAGAAATGTCCGGGACAGAAATTTCCGGGACAGAACTGTCCGGGACAGAACTGTCGGGACAGAAGTGTCGGGACAGAAATGTCCGGGACAGAAGTGTCATGTACCCTGGTTTAGTAATGAGGAATGATCCTGTATAAATTCTGCGTGCGCACCTCTTGTGTTTGCTATCTGACAAAGTTTTATGTATTCAAATATCAAGTACCAAAAGACTGGTCTTGTCTCTTTGGAAATCACAAAAAATTGCGGCCTAAATTCTGCTAAATATTGAGATCCCATTGCAATATGGGCTGAATAATGACATAATGCAAGTGGAAGAACCAAGTGATATAGCATAGCGTGTTTACACTTTCTGCCAATTACACAGACCCTACAAATACATATCCCGCGTATTATCTGAAGTTGGCCGATTTTTCGGTTTAGCAGACGATTTCGTCCAGATTTTCCGGGAATTCGACTAAATAGAACGATTATTCGAGTGGTTTTGCCGGCGAATTCGTCATGAGTTCGCAAAATTTGGCAAATTTTTGTAATCCGCTACCTAGACTCTATATCTACTCGGTAATTTTAGTATTTAGTATTACAAAGACCCTGAAACAATTTTTCATGCAGATAAATTTCCAAAGCTTTTCGATACTGTACAGTGTACACGTACCTTTTGTCCAAAAATCATTTCGTCCAAGACCATCCAAAATAGAGTGGTACATACAGTTGACCCACGATAAACTGTCCTGTTGATGCTTATGATTTAGTATGTTTGATAAATCATATAACCTATATTCGTGTCAAAGACGCTCTACGCCGATTATTTCATGATTCCGGTACTTTTTGGATGGGTAATCAGATGCATCTCCCATTCCCCTAATCCATCGTCACTATTCAATAGTAGAGATTGGCTACTAATAAATTTTCGATTTTTCATTTCGAAACGTGTAGTCAACACATAACCACCGCGAGCAAACACCAGCAAATTTTAGAGCGAAGAAACGACTGTGCATAGCCCGAAATTGTAAAATTTCAAAACCGGAACTTTTTACCGAAAACTCCTTCGAAATTCGCGTATACGACCATGCGGCAAAATAATTTCATGCACCTAAAATGAACACCCAAATTCCAGCAGTCTTTATTGTGAAATACTAAATAGCGAGACAACAATGAGGTTTTACTTCTGTTTTCTTCACAGCATTTCTTTACTTCAGAGGGATGAAACGCGAACTGTGAGTGGCACCAATTTCTGCGCGATAGAAAACTGTCCCAAGTAGTGTCCAGTGATCTCAGCTCGAATTTCGACCTAGAAAAAAGGCCGTAGCTGCCAGACCGATCATATATAAAAAAATTACCTGATTGTAGCTCCTGCCATTGTGAGTTCCCACGAGGCACCCAACCATTTCGGGCAACACGATCATGTCTCACAAATGAGTCTTCACAAGCTGCGGCTTCTCCAATTCGGGACAGCTCAACTTGCTAGCTTTAGACGTTTCAAGAATGACTTGTGTTTGCGCTGAAATCGGCGATTCAGACGACGACGAGCATGGCTGTGCAGAAGCTTGGCGAACTGAGCACTAAAATTTTTAGTTTATGCTTTTTGCGGAAAAAAGGTCAAGGACTTCTTAGAGCATATAAAAACCTTACGGGTCTATATTTAAAAGCTGGTCCAGCTCGACGCCTCGATACACATACTTGCAGAATGTGCGCTTCTTCCTGACTTCTCCTTCGGCTTCAGTCATTAAATCTTTCTTTGTTTTCGCAACGATTGGAACGATGAACTCTAAGTAAACAAAATTGCAAAAAAGTTCACAGATGAGAACTCAAACAAAACAAAAAGTGGTGTTATTCCATGTGAAGGATAGTTTTTACCAAATCAAATTATACGAGCACGTCAACTAACAACTGACAACCAGCTAATGTTTTGATAGCCAAAAATACCAGTATAAATAACACGGCGAAAAAAATCTATAAACCGGAATAGAACATTTAACGAGTACACCGAGATAAAAGACAAGCGAAAAAGATCGGCACACTGAAAAACATTCAGAATTATTTAAAAATCGATTTTTAAATTCAAATCTCTGGCGTGCCTGGTACCAGTGGGGAGGAGAAGAATGGGCCATTTCAAATTGGGCCAATTCAATTAGGGCCATTTTCAAATTGGGCCATTTCAAATTGCGCCAATGCAAATTGCGCCACTACAAATTGAGCCATTTTCCAATTGGGACATTTTCAAATTGGTCCAATGCAAATTGGGCCAATGTCGAAATGGGCCACGATTTTGAATCAAACAACAGTTAAAAAATTGCCAATAAGTTGGCGCAATTTGAATTGACCCAATTTGAAATTGGCCCAATTTGAACTTGGCCCAATTTGAAATGGCGCAATTTGCATTGGCGCAATTTGAAATGGCCAATTAGAAAATGGCCCAAATTGAATCGGCCCAATTTGAAATGGCCCATTCTTCTCCTCCACTACCAGTGCTGTCAATTTGAATCATTTCAATTTTTTACTGTTTTTTTATTTTAAACGATTAAGTAGTCAGCGATATTTCAACCCCTACATGAAAATTTTTCTCCCATTTTGTAGCTAAGATTCTGCGCTTCAAAATGGTGGGCCATTTTGGATCCGCCAAAATATTTTTTGGGGTTTTGATCCAGATTTATGTCCCAAAATGATCTATTTTTACCCTTGTAATTTGAATCATTTTTTGACTATTTGCTACTTTTTTTTGTACGGTTGGTATTTTTGCAGTTTTGTCATTTTAGAAAAAATTTCCTTGTAATGATTCAAATTAAATTTAATTTGAATCATTATAAGAAAAAAATTTTCTAAAATGACAAAACTGCTGATATGTTGAAACATGTTTTGTAGCTGACGATATTTGCGATCGAATGATATATAATGTGCAAAAATACCGACCGTACAAAAAAGTAGCAAATAGTCAAAAAATGATTCAAATTAAAATTAATTTGAATCATTAGGTGTACTGTCATTCTTTTCGGCGGATCAAAAATGACCCACCATTTTGAAGCGCAGAATCTTAGCTACAAAATAGGCGGAAAAATTGTATGTAGCGGTTGAAAAATCGCTGACTACTTAATAGTTTAAAATAAAAAACAGTTAATAATTGAAATGATGCAAATTGCCAGCACTGCCTGGTACCCGCCAATTTAAAATGCAAGAATTATTCCATCGGGCGCGAGCATGCCCTTTAAGGCCATGTTCTGTCAGGAGTTTGACCACATTTTTCTTCTAAATATCCGGTTATAAGACATAACTTTTTCATCCTCACTCGGAGAACACCTTCAATGCATAAATTTAGCTGCTGCACTCTTGTGAAATCTCTTACTTCAAAGATGACTTTGTTAGTTGGTGCAAGCACATCACAGCTAATTAAAAAGATGTTCAAAATCTATTAGGGTTACAATTATTTTTCTTAAAGGACCATACTTGTTAATGACAATGAGAATTTGGCAAATTCAAATGCGTGCGGGACACTTTTTTTTCGTCTCGCACTGTACTCTTTTGAGTCGTTCAAAATAACTAAAAAGAGTAGAGATCTAGCGAGACGAAAGAAAAGTGTCCCGCGCGCATTTAAATTTGCCAAATTCTCATTGTCATCAACAAGTATGGTCCTTTAACTGAGGCTAGAATATAGTCAATAAGCCTTTAGAGAAAAGCCTTTAGAGCCTTGAAAAGTGTTGAATAATTTTTTTTGTCGAAATTTAAAAGTTCAGCTCTGAAATTATTCGGACATGCTTTTTTATTGTCTCAAGCTGAAAATAGTTTAAAATGTGATTTAGGGTCATTTTATAAATTTTTCAAACAGGCATGCCTGTCGCAGATGGGAATGTTTCGAAAGGCGGGTGAAAGTAGAATTTAAACGAGAAATAAATCTTTGTCATTTAGTAAAAGTCGAAGAAAAACTATGCTTATATTGAGAACCTGAACCTCTTACAACAGTCCTCTGCTGCTTTCCCACTGAGCCACCGATCATTACTTATCACAAGTGAGTACTAAACTACTTTTCATTTCAAACTGATTCTTTTCTTGAATTTTACTGGTATCCGCCTTTAAAGATATTCATATCGGCGACAAGCATGTCCCTTAAAGAGGGGGAGGGGGGGGCGGGAGACTAACAGCAGAAGTACCACAAAATGTATGAATATGAACGGAAAAATAAAACATAGGAATCTGCAAGAATGGCATTCATTTAATTATTGTATTTCTTCTTTCCTCAACTAACAGAAAATTGTGAGTAATTCCGGTGTCAAATGTTCTTGTATGCAAAAAACTTGCAGCAATAATAAGAAATAGCAGAACAAAAAAAGAAAGTGAAAGGATTTGACCTGCTCTCCAATGACATATCCCTTTCATCGCCACCGGTCATTCAACAGTCCAATCTGAAGCTCCCTTGTGCTTGACTCAATCATCCCACATCATTATCCGTATTAATCGTCTTTTCTCACGTTTTTAGTAGCCGCAAGGGATGGGATCTTCTGGGTGTTTATATTTGGCAAAAAAGAGTATTCTTCTAATCATCTTCTTCTTCCTTGTGATTCCTTCCCCATCTGGTCAGACAGATTACTCAAGGCGGTCAGCACAAGCTAGTATTGTTAGATGAAAAAAAATGAACGTGTAAATTGATTCTTTACTAGCTTTTGTCCGGCTGACGAGTTTTTCTTAATCTATCGCTGCTGTTTGGTTTAGCTTTTAGTATTAGTTTCATTGATTGGACGAACAATCAGGCTAGATGAGTAGTATTCATTTGTCTATGCGTTTGTTTTAGGACATTAAAAGACCATGAAACTCGATAGCACAGCGACTTTCCAAATTCGAATTCGCGCGGTACCACCCTAATTTAGTTCATGATGTTTCGAATTAACTCTTTATGTGCATTTAAAGTTTTAAATTCTATTTATTATTCAATTTCAAATACCAACTCGTATAAATAGCTGTGTAGAGGAATAGCTGTGTTAGAGCCATGAAAGTCGGCTAACTTGTGCGCATGGCGTGTCAAGCAATATTGGGTCAAATAATAAACGAATCAAATTCGACAACATTGTTGACAAAACTATGAAGATCCCGCGCGAATTCTAATTTCGCAGATTGCTGAGATTATCAACTTTCATGTCCTTTAAAGAAGTATACAGTCGAACCTCGCTATAGTGGCACCCCGCTATAGTGGCACTCCACTATAGTAGCACCCTGGACCGATTTGGTTGGTTTATTCAGTCATCGTTTGTTCTTCTTTGATACAACCCTAAATTTCCGCGTATAACCCGCCGGTTATAAGCTGGAGCGGGTAAGCTATGGGTGCGGGTTATCTGTGGGTGCGGGTTATCTATGGAGTGGCTATTTGGGTACAATTATGTTAGCATCGGGTTACAGCTGTTAGAGGGGTTTTTTTCCCCTTTCAATATGCATTTTATTCATCAAATCCCCAATCAAACTCAAAAAAAATCAACCCTCAAAGTCGTCACCGGCATACATTCGTAGACTGTCACATTTGCATTTTCTAATTCTCCTCAGGCATCTACTTTTAATAAAGACAGCATAGTATTAAAATATCAGCTTTTTGAAAGGAAGATGCCAAATCTGACATTTGGGACACCCACTCAACTTTTGAGCTCTACAAAATGGCATTAACAAAAAATTGAGATCTTGCATCCACAAAATTTTGGCAAATGTTGACCCTTATGTTTACCCCTGTTGACCTCTCAACATTTTTTACTGACTGATTTCTATACGTCAAATGTTCATGAATTCTTCATAATAGCTGTCCAAATTTCGTGCAGAGCTCAAAAAGTTGCCTCAGAAAGTTGCCTTACAAACCAAAATCATGTAATTATAATCAAAAACATTTGACATTTTTTGAATACATTTGAATAGAAATTCTGACACCGGATTCGTGTTCAGCATGATCGATTTACTCAGAAAATGCTCTTTAATTATCAAACTCACCGTCAAATTTCAAATTCCGCTCAAGATAAGAAACATTTAAATCCCGAAAAATATTGCACCATAATATACTCTTAGGACACTCTGGCTTTCCAGTGTTGAAGGAAATACAATTTGCCTAGAAGGATTATTAAAGTTTCACAGTTTTGCAGTTTTTTATATATTTTTTATTCAGATGATCATTCGGTGTCTTAGTTACATTTCCTCCATTGTCATTTTATTGTCTTTTTTCCAATCTATACACAATCCAACACAAACACAATGACGACATTCACGTCAGAAAGAGAAGGAGCAATTTCCCTTGTGGCAAAAGTTTTGTTCCTTGCGGGAAGAATGAGTTCGCAGGAGGTGGAGTATCAGGCACAGTAGCTGCTTTTGGAGTGAAAAATATCAGAGATGAGGCCATTACAGACGGTAGTCTCTTTTATTTGAAGAGCCTATTTAAAAAAATCCAAAATAAATTGTATATTTTACAGAGTATAACACAAAAGATTTGCCAGCAGAACTAGAAAGGTTCTCATCTAAAAAACAGGCAGCCTTAAGGGAGATATCAAAGGTGGTCACAGAAAAGAGCATGTTGAAATCGGCCCAAGACGCTAAAAAGTTTGTGGACCAGCTTTTTAATGCAACAGAGCCACAACTATACGCAGACTTTAAAGGTTATTTAAAATGTTTCAATTAAGCTGTTTGAGTATTTAAACCATTAAAAAGAATTATTCGGATACCGTAAATGTTCTAATAGAGCCTCCGGAAGTTCTGCTTTTTGGATCAACTCAAAATGGAAAAATTTTGGTTATATTTTTCGAAGTGTAGATGTTCGGATGGTGAACCAAAATCTAATTAAAGGAATCGGTAGAGCTCGTCGGAGTTATGAAAATATTCTTCTAGCTTTGCAAAATATTTACTATACAAGTCCTCAAAATCAAGAGGGGGCTTTATTAGAGTTCTTTTAGAAAATTTACGGTAATTACGGTAATAAGTGATAAATGAAATCGACTCCATCCAAGAGCCCGCACCGACACCAACCCAGTGTGTCTCCTTCGATGCTGGTGCGGCACCTGGTCCCTTACAGGACTGATTGAGAGCAAAGCAAAGAGACACAAGTACATGGTGTTTCAAAAATAATGGTTTTTTTGCACATCGAATCTCGAGATTCTGTTATCACCAATCGACTTTTCTTACCGACACTATTTTTTTAGTGTATACAGTCAACTGTCGATATAACGCCACCCCTGGGGACCGGCCCAAAGGGGCATTATATCGAGGGTTCACTTGACTGAATTTTAGTCAAAGCTGACCAAATCGGTCTATTTCTGGTTGGCGTTATATCGAGAGTGGCGTTATATCGAGAGTCAACTGTAATGTCAAAAATACGATTTTTACTTGGTCCCCTGAGGTTTAGGCCTTGCCCATACAAACACAGGACACAACAAAAAGAGAACCCCAAAAATGATTTAAAAAACTTGAATTCCAATTTACTTTACTTTTAGCTACCAATTTTTGTATTCGACCATTGCTTGGAGTGACTTAACTAGAATGGATAAATTTGCCAAAGAAATGTCTTATTCGCACTTATTGCACTCAAAACTGCCCAAATATTAACAAAGGCAAATTAACGGATGAACAAATCAACTTCGGGCTGCCTGAAATGGACTTAGACAAAAGTGCAGTGCAGTCAGTGTGTCCTCTAAACCTAATTGTAGACTGCATTCCTGGCAAGTACAGGACATATTCCGGCCATTGCAACAATGTCAGACAGCCTTGTGGGGCGCTGCTTACGAGCCGATGCAAAGAATTCTACAGCCTGCTTATGCTGATGGTATTTTTATTTTTAATATTATTATAATAAATATCTTAACGTGTTTAGGAATCAGTAGTGGAAGAGCTGGCCAGGAAGGCAATGCTCTGCCTAGCGCAAGACTAATCTCTAGAAAATTGTTAAATGGATCTAGCACAACAGCACAAAATGCATGCTCGTTGATGCTAGCTCAATGGTCACAGTTTGTTTATGAAGATGTAGCAATGGTTGGCTCTAATCGACTCTTTCAGGGTAGGCATCTGTTTTTATGCATCTAAATCAGGACTGTGAACACAAAATTTTGAAAAAAGTATATTTAACCAAAATTTGTACACATTAGGCATTTTTCGCCAAAGATGCTACTTTATTCAGTGCTTATCAATTTTTAAGCACCAAAAAAAGATTTTGACGTGAAACCTAAGAAAAAAAGATAAAAGAGGAAAACCGAAAAAGTACGAAGCTTTTTAAAAAGTACATTCAGATGCCATGATCTAAATTTAAATACACGGTGACACAAAATTGCTGCAGCATTTTTTAATTTTTTTTACCTTTATTTGCAGTTTTAACGTAATTGTTTTTCATACATAACGCGGAAATTTCTGACTCAACAAAAAAAACACACCCATTCTGAGTCAAAATTCGCCCCGCCGATAGCTGTACTTTAATAACTGTAGCATTTTTCGCATAATAGACGGAAAATTCTAGAATTAATAATGGGGCAAAATTTGACATAGGATGTATTTTTGCTAAATCAGAGAAAAGGCCACTAGCATCGGCGTACCCAGGATGGGGCTAGCCGGGCTATAGCCCCACCGTCAGGATTTTTCAGCCCTTTTAGCCGCCCCCCCCTGTCAGGAAAAATTTTGCAATCCTGTGCACGCCTATGGCACATGTGACATAAATTACTGAAAAATGTTGGTTGAAACCTCACGAAATTGGAGATTTCACCGGTCGGCGAAAGATCGTGACACAATTTTCTAACATTTTTGTGGAAGCAACAATCAAATGGCTGATTTTGTGTCACCCTTTGGTTATAACAGATGTAATTTTTTTGCATTCTTAGACGGAAAAACTTTGCCTATTCCTTGTTGCGCTGAAGATCACCCGGAATGTATGCCGATTTTAAGCGAGCTAGATGATCAAACCTACAAAGGTATTTACTAAAGAATTTTTTTTGCATTTTACTTACTAGTTTTTGATGTCAGGACGAGGTCAGTGCATTCCCTATGCTAGGTCTTTTGTAGCGCCTCGGGAGAACTGTACTCTTGGAGTCAGAGAGCAGGGCAATTTAGTCTCTTCTTTTATTGACGGCAGCCATATTTATGGAAGCAATAAGCAGATGGCTGATAAATTGCGACTCCACTCCGACGGTTTTCTTAACACAAATCCTCAATCCTCAAGATTGGATTTATTGCCTCCATTGCTGGATTCAAAAAGCTGTAACAGTCCTTCCAAGTTGAGACCTTGCTTTTTGAGCGGTTCTCCTATCACTAACTTGTTGCCCACGAATGCTGCTTTTCACACTATTTGGGTCAGGTAGGCTGACTTTTGCAAAAAAATACTTTTAAAAGCTTAAAAGCGAAATTCCTGAGTAAATATAAATAAAAAATACCTATTTCCACCTATTTCCAGACACCACAACCAATTAGCCAAGCAGCTGAAAGTGTTCAACCCCTACTGGGATGACGAGCGCATCTATCAAGAGACCAGGAGAATAGTAGTTGCTCAACTACAGCACATCACTTACAATGAATGGCTGCCCATTGTGGTAGGCAAGAACCAACTCAGAGCTAATGGTCTTCAACTGCGACAAAATTCTTTTGACAGCGACTACAATATTGTATGTATTTTTAGTGTTTTTTATTGTGAAAACTCAAGTTGATTTAGTCTCCAAAAGAAAAACGGACGCTACTGGAACATACGCCTCCCAAAAAAGCTACTGGGATATACCCTGGCTGAACTGCACTATTACGCACTAGCTCTAAATGGCCCAAATCATGTTTTTTCAACGTTTCAGCATCTAAAACGTGTAGAATACATGTTTTAAGGTTGCGGTCGACCATTTTTGAAAAAAACTTTTTGACCAAAATTTGACTTGTCACCTTGGGGGACCAAGGTAATTCACTTGGAGAGGGTACCTAGATGACCTATAAATCATTTTTGCCGAGTTTTTTTCACTGGAGCTTGGCAAAAGAGACTCTTTATGTGCATTTATAATCAATAATCTTGCTCGGGATCATGTCTAAGGTATGTGTGTGTCCAAGCCCAGAAGGGGGCGCAGGGGGCTTGAGAGTTAGAGAGGCGCACACCCACATGCCTTAGACCTGATTCCGAGAAGTACTCTTGATCAAAAAATGCATACAGAGTCTCTTTTTGCCTCGAGCTAGTTGAAGAACATGGTAATACAGTCGAAAATACAAACATTCACTTTTTTAATGTCTTGCCATATAAGTAACCCCTTTTATTCCCTTCCTCTTCCTATGCATCCCTTATTCCCTTTGCGCGAGAACCTTAGACATGATTCCGAGCGAGATTTTCGATTATAAATGCATAAAGAGTCTCTTTTGCCCAGTTCCAGTGAGAAAACTCTGCAAAAAATGATTTATAGGACATCAAGTACCCTCTACAAGTGGATTACCTTGGTCCCCAAGGTGAAAAGTCAAATTTTGGTCAAAATTTTTTTTTGAAAAATGGTCGATCGCGCCCTAAAAATATGTCTTCTACACGTTTTAGATGCTAAAACGTCGAAAAAAACATGATTTTAAGCCATTTAGAGCCAGTGTGCAATTGTGCATTTAAGCCTATACCTCCCAATAATTTTTGGAGGGTACCTAAACCACCATTTTTGAAAAAAGAACTTGTACAAAAGCCTCTTGTTGGTCCTGAGCCTAACCCTAAGCCAAAGTCTAAGCCTAAATTATTGGGTGGATACATTCCAGCAGCACTTTTCGGGAGGACTATATTCCAGCAGCCCGAAAAACTAGTGCAAGGGAATTCGAACATTTCAAATTTGACTTATTGGCGTAAACCCTCGTAAATTCTGATATCGGTATAGTATTAATCTTTGCGAAAATTCTCTGACTTCGTTCAAAATTGAAAATTGCACAATTCATGCAATAAATTATAAGAATGTCTTTTATTGTGTTAGTTAATACTACAATTTAAAATACAAAAATTTTCAGAAAACTAATCCCAGTGTTCTCAACGAATATGCTTCAGCTGTTGGTTTATTTTTCTACACACTTCTACCAGAATCTATTGGAATAGCTGACAAAGATCCTAGCACCCAATCCAGTCAGATGCGCCACCTTGGCAATATCTTCAATGATCCTTCTCAACTGTACCACCGCGACTGGCTGGATGCTACACTGCGCTTTTTATTAAGAGAGCCTACTAGAAAACTTGCAGCTGGCTTCAATGAAGACCTTAGGGAAAAATTCCTCAGAGGTTCAGACTTAAATGGACTAGATCTAGCTGCTATGTTGATTCAACAGGGCAGGGACCATGGCATAAATGGGTATGCAGCTTGGAGGGAGGCTTGTGGACTGAGTAGACCCAGTAGTTTGACGAATTGGAAGATTTAATACTGGAAGGACTACTGAGAGTTGATCAATTAAAAGAATTGTATGAGAGTGTTGAGGACATTGATTTGTTGGTTATGGGACTGGCTGAGAAACCAGAACGAGGGGCTCTGGTTGGACCTACATTTGCTTGCATTATTGCTAAACAGTTTAAAAAGGTAAATATTATATTAAAGTGAAAATTATTTTGTAAAAACGATAGGCAAATCGGTATCCTTGCAATTTTTTGAGCCAGATTAAAAAATCAGACTTGCCCTGAAGTTTTTATTAATCTATGTAAAAGGCTAGAAAATAGGAAGTAAAAACCTATAAACCTCAGATTCTATGCGAGACTAAATTTTGTGGTTTCTTATATCAAGTTTGACTGTAGGTGGATAAAAATGTTCTGATTAACCTCGGTATCGACCACAGTGTGTCTAGGTCACCATAAGAGATCCACATTTTTTAGATGCCAGGAATAAATACTTTCTAACCGACTTTTGTATATATGTCAGTTTGACTTTCCGAGTAAATCGTTTTCAAAAATTTAATAATTCAATAATTAATAAAAATTTCAGTATCTCAAACCTTTATAATTTAAGCAAAAAATTTGGTTTGAAGTACCTATTCTGTATGAAATGAGATTAAAGGACAATGGTTTTTGAACGCAGCGAAATTTCCAAATTTGAATTTGGGGTAGACATTTTTTTCTTGGCATATGTTCGAAAAAAATTTTGAATTACTTTTTATTTCCATGTGAAATAAAACTTTCATATGTTACTCCAGAACAAGTCTTGACCCAGGGTTGCCAGACGTCGTTATTTATAAGATTTGTCCTTATTTTGGATTCCGAATCTTATTATATTTTGAAATTTTTAGTCAAAATCTTATTTTTTAGCATTAAAAAGAGCAATAAGCACTAGATGAAATTGCATATTTTGCCAAAATACCCTAAAATGTCGTTATTTTGAGCAAATGTCCTTATTTTTTTTTAAAAATCTGGCACCCTGTCTTAAACTGATACCAGATATTTCGATCTGGCATTGTCGAGCAGCGTTGCGCGCGACTAATCTGTGGCTCAAAATAAAATAAAAATATTTTGGATGCAATTAAAGAATCATTGGAAAAACAATTGTTGGATATTTTCGGAGTAAAAAAGTTTTCCCGCCAATCCAAAGTTTGAAAGTGACGATGCATTCAAAAATCATAGTCCTTTAAAAAGACTGACCTACTAGAAATTGGATACCTAATAGATATACTCTAGTTTAAAAGCTCTAAAAATTTTAAGACTATTGCTAAATCACAAAGAAACTTAGTGTAGCATTCTATCATAAGCCATTTCTAGCTTCGCCATGGAGACAGATTTTGGTATGAGAACTTCTTTCAACCATCAGCCTTTAGCGGTGACCAGCTAAATGAGTTGCGTCAAACCACTTTAGCTGGTATTATCTGTGAAAACACCGACGATATTGGCATGATACAACCAAATGTATTTCAGTTACCCGACAATTTCGGGTATTTTTCTTGTAAATTAAAGCCTAAACAACCAAATACTTAAGAAACTGTCCCATGAGCTGCAACACTACTATCTTCAACAAACTAAATTTGCGCTACTGGATAGATCAAGAGCAAAAAAGAAAGTTGCCGATCACAAAAGAAACATTGGAGAAAGCCCTGCGATTGGGGCTGAACAATTTCGTAGACTAGAAGAATCAGAGACAAGAAGTATCAACAGACAAAGAGCTGCCAATGGAGGGGCTAGCAGAGGAGCTGCCTTCTTAACTCATGCTAATCTCATGGCCCTAAGAGAGAATCACTGGATATTGCAAGGACGGCTGGCATTTTACGACAAACCACTAATGTGTTGCTTAGAGGGTTAGTTTAGTATTCCAAATTGTTAAAAAACATTCGGGATCCTTAAAAATATTCTACTTTTGAAATTGGATCTTGCTATGAAGATATACAGAGTGGCTACAAAAGTAATTCTTGAGTGCGCAGATACCCCTTGCCGGTTTGGTTTTATTATTCATAGTTCCTTAGCCTAGGCAATACAGTCGAACCTCGATAAGCCGACATCCTTGATAAACCGACACCCTGTCGACACTTGATTTGGCCAGGTAGTCGACACTTTAAGGAAAACGACACCCCGATAAGCCGACACCCTGAGTTCGGTCCCTTGGGATGTCGACTTATCGAGTTTTTTTTTCAACCGTTCATTTTTTCAACCCTCAACCGTTCATGAAAAACAAGAATTTTCATATTTTTCATGATAAAGTCGAGGTTCCACTGTATCAAATTGAGTCGCGAAAACCACTTTATCGCTGTATACTACCGTAACGCCAACAAACCACCACTTCCCTCTCGCAATAGTTTCAGAGGCGTACCTAACTACTTTTTTCAAAACAGGTTTTGCAAATGGCCTTGTTAATATGGCCAGACCCTGCGCCTAATCCTACGGGCCTGAGCCTAAATTATCGGGTCTACTATACTAAATCTTTTTGGAGCGCAGGAGGGAGGTATATTACATTAGCGTCTAATTTTCTCTAATTTGAAGTCTAGTGCTTTTATATTTCAATCTTCAAAAATTTGGGAATGATCAATTGACACGAGAACTAGAAAAATGAAAAAAAAATATTTATTTTGGTATATCCAATTAAAGATTTAGAGGTGATTCATTGTTGTAGCCACACGATACATTTTGTTTTGATACAAAAGTGTTTAAGATATTTTTTTCCAGTGACGGCCTATTTGAAAATGAGCGTTTGCCCTCAGAACTAGACATAAACACCCTTCAAAGGCTACTGCCCGAAGTAGATGTGAGTCGAGTGATAGGAAATTTCACCTTCTTTCTGGGAGGCACTAGCAATAGAGAGTGCCTGCCTCGACCATTGCCTTGTGATCATACAAACAAATACAGAACATTCTCAGGCTGGTGCAACAATTTGAAGTTTCCCAGCTATGGAAATGCTTTTGAGCCACTGAGACGATTACTGGATCCGGCTTATGAAGATGGTAAATTAATCATTAAATTAAACTCATTATGTGTGCAACTATTTGTTTTAATCAGGATTTGACACACCAAGAACCAAGGCAAAAAGTGGCCGACTATTACCGTCAGCTAGACGTGTTTCCAATATAGTGCATGTGGATGCACCCAGATTCCATATCAAATTCTCGCATATGCTTATGCAAATGGGACAGATTATTGACCAGTAGATTAGTGATATGACTAGTGATATATTAGTGATATATTAGTGATATATTTAGTGATATGACTCATTCACCTATTGCTAGAGGTATTTCGCTTTTTGAATACATGATTTTCGACATAATAATCCGCTTTAATTTTTTGTGCAGAATTTAAGCTTTTAGTGTATATACAAACCAGCTTAAGACTCCGAAAAACCATTTCAGGTCCTAATAACACCATTCTGAACTGTAGTAGATGTGACTCTCAGGAGACACTTTCCATACATTGCTTTCCAATAAGCATCGATGCCAGTGACCCCTTTTTCCCCAGTGTTCATTCAGATGGTTCACCTAGATGTATGCCTTTTGCCCGCTCTCTTCTGGGACAACTCACCCTTGGCTACAGAAACCAATTAAACCAGTTGACCTCTTACCTGGATGCCTCCTACATTTACGGTTCTACCGAGTGTGAAGCCAACGCCTTGAGACTGTTCAACAGAGGCAGATTGAATTTCACAGACCTAGGCTACAACAAACATGCCTTGCCTCAAGGAGCCCAGGAAAAAGACTGCAGGTCAAGACCAAAACACCCTTGCTTTAATGCTGGTGACGAAAGGAACAATGAACAACCTGGGTTGACTGTCATACACACCATTTTATTAAGACAACACAACCAGATTGCCATGACACTTAGTCAGATCAATAACTTCTGGTCAGACGATCAGCTGTTTCAGGTTAGTAAAGAGTGTTGGGAAAACAATTTCCTCTGAAAAATTTTTTCGGTGGTCAAACTAAAAAACTTTAGAGAAAAATAAGTTATTGAATTTTTTGAATTTTGCATTCTTTCCCAATAAAATGGGATCCCGATAGGCCGACACTTCCGAAAGTTAATTCGTGCTTAGGTCCGACACTTTCCTCAATTCTGTTTAGACAGTCTAGTCCCAAATATAATAATGATTGGTCTTTAACTGATTTCCCATTTAGGAAACCAGAAGAATAATGGTCGCCAAAATGCAACATGTCATCTACAGTGAGTTTCTGCCAGTAGTGCTAGGCTGTGAAACAATGGCTAGATACGATTTGACACCACGAAAAACTGGCTACTTCACTGGCTATGACCCTAACTGTGATGCTCAAGTTAGTCAAGAGCTTGCTACAGCCGCTTTCCGATTTGGACACACCCTTATCAGAAATGTGTTTCCCAGAATGAACTCTGCTTACAATCAAAGCACTGTTCCTGTGGACCTTGAGGTCAATTTCAATAATGTTTCATCCTTTTATGATGAAAACAGTGGGCACATGGAGTCCATTCTTATGGGGCTACTTGGAGCACCTGGGTAAGATTTTTAAAATATTTTATCACTTAGCGGGGTGGTTAGTTGAAGGTCACCAATCTTTTTTTATTATTAAAATCATGTAGTATTTGGAAAATGATCGGCAAAATAGAAGTCCTTGCGGCTTCTTTTTTGCAGAACTAAAGAAAAATTTCGAAAATAAGTGAAAAAAGTGTCAAAGCATAGGCGGAAACGAACTTGAGCGGGTCACTAAATCGAGGGGCAACTGTAATTATATAACTTTTACAAAATGAAACTTTTCAGCATGGACTACGACAGACACATAGTAGACGCAGTGCGCAACCACCTGTTCCAACGTCCAGGTGGTCCTCTAACCGGGCTTGACCTGCCAGCGGTCAACATCCAAAGAGGCCGTGACCACGGCATTCCGCCCTACAATCAGTACAGAGAGATGTGTGGTCTGCCAAAGCAATCACCTTTGATGATCTTCTGGGCAGTATGGACGAGTCAGCAGTGGCTGCTCTTAAATCAGTCTACGGAAATGTGAATGACATTGATTTGTTTCCTGGACTGATGTCGGAGAAACCTTTGAAAGGTGCTCTTCTAGGACCGATGCTGACGTGCATTATTGCAGAGCAGTTTCAACGCTCCAAGAGATGTGACAGGTTTTATTATGAGAATGATGATCCAGCTACGAGATTTACACCAAGTTGGTTTTATTTGCTGTTTAACAGACACAGTCTGTAAGAATGACCAAGGGTCGGGACATAACGGAAAAATGAATTTTCCCCTTTTTTTACTATCTCGTAGCCTGAGCATTGGGGAGCTAAAGTACACCGGTATTTTTGAAAATGAATTTATGAGAGACGACTTATGATCATTTGAACTTGGTCGGTCACCAGACCAATTCAACTATTTGTTGTCTTGAATGGAATTTGAATTCGTTAGGAAAATTTTTTAACTTAATCAAATTCTGATTTATTTGATTTTAACGGGGCGGCACACTTTTGATCAACACCCTTTTGATCAAGGGTGGTATTTCATTCTGCCCCCTAATCTGTGAAAAATGCCCCCTAATTTTCTGAAAAATGCCCCTAATTTTTTTCTCGTCGTTTTTAGTCAAAACTTCGCGGGAATTCAAATTTTCTAGTCAGAAAATAACTTGGATTGGTCAGAATCCCACCGCGGAATGGCCAGAAGTCCCTGAAAGTTGGTTTTTTGGGGGTTTACTAAATAGGGGGGGGGTTTACTTTTTGCGAAAAATCGATTGAGCTGATCAGATTTCGGGTCCGATGGGCTTAATCGCTCAGAATTCCAGGCTTACGGTGGTTTTTAAATTTTTTAGTTTGAACCAACCAAACCAAGTGGTCGTCCACTTGGATCAAAAAATTTTTTACGTTTTCATGGTCCAAAACCTATTTTCTAGATTAACTCGGGCATGCTGAAGATGGTTTGACAGTGGTAAAATGGCGTTTTCTCGAGTATTTTTTGAGTTTTGGCAAATAAATGATTTCACCAAAATCAATTATTCCTCAAAACTCAAAAAGTACTCGAGAAAACGGCATTTTACTACTGTCAAACCATCTTCAGCATGCCCGAGTTGATCTAGAAAACAGGTTTTGGACCATGAAAAACGTAAAAAAATTTTTGATCCAAGTGGACGACCACTTGGTTTGGTTGGTTCAGACTAAAAAATTTAAAAACCACCGTAAGCCTGGAATTCTGAGCAATTAAGCCATCGGACCCGAAATCTGATCCGCTCAATCGATTTTTCACAAAAAGTATACCCCCCCTTAGCAAACCCCAAAAAACCAACTTTCAGGCGCTTCTGGCCATTCCGCGGTGGGATTCTGACCAATCCAAGTTATTTTCTGACTAGAAAATTTGAATTCCCGCAAAATTTTGACTAAAAATGACGAGAAAAAATTAGGGGGCATTTTTCAGAAAATTAGGGGCATTTTTCAGTAATTAGGGGCATTTTTCAGTAATTAGGGGCAATTCAAATTAGGGGGCATTTTTCCCGAAATAAGGGGGCATTTTTCACAGATTAGGGGCAGAATTAAATATTACCCTTGATCAACCGCCCTTTTGATCAACACACTTTTGATCAACACCACTTAAGGTCACAGGTTCGAATCCTAATGGTAGCAAACATCATTTTTCCTTGAACATCCCCTTTCAAGAAATTTTGTCTAGTTGCCGAATAACAGTCAGTCATGAACTAAAAGAAGCTTTAAGGATCTATATGGCCATATTAGGGTGGGAAAGGACCAAAAATAGACCAATTTAGAAAAGAAAGATGTTGAACATAGTTTTGTTGACTGGGGCCTACCGCATAAATAAACTCTGGTATGCATACATTTTTTATGCATCCAGAGTCACTTTCGAGTGATTTGCGTCTAAGGTATGTGGGTGTGTGCATCTCAACCCAAGCAACCAAGCCCCTGCGCCCCCGAAAGGGGCGCAGGGGGCTTGGTTGGTTAGAGATGTGCGCACTCACTTACCTTAGACATAATTCCGAGCAAGACTCTTGAAAAAAAATGCATTTAGAGGCTCTTTTTGCCCAGCTCCAGTGACCAAAACATGCCAAAACAGGCAAATGGTCGAAATTTCAAAATGTCAAAAACTCAGTTTTTTATTAACCAGAACTTAAAAATAATGTCTTTTTTGAACTCCTGAGATGATTTTAGGTCGATATAGGGTGTTTGGAAACACTTTTAAAAAAATTCCATTTGGGGGGGGGGGGTGACGGATATACTCCGGTAGGGTCGAAATATCCAAGAAAAAATGATGTTAGCTACCACTAGGATTCGAACCTGTAACCTTAAGATGTGTTGATCAAAAGTGTTGTTGATCAAAAGGGTGTTGATCAAAAGAGTGTTGATCAAAACGGCTAGCGCCATTTTAACGATCACACAAAAACCTGTGGACAAAATGGAAAAGTTGGAAAATCTATTGGAAAAGCCTGCATTTATGAAATAGTCAATTTGTACCAAAAATAGCTTTTAGTTTTGGTTACCCGTTCTTTTGAGGCTCCCTGATTTTTGGTGTCCGGCAATCGAAATCAAAGAATTCAAACACTATAAACATGACTTTTTTTCAGCTCAATTAGCTGAAATCAGAAAAACTACTATGAGTAAAATGATATGTGAAAGTAGTGAATATGCCCAGAAAATACAACCTAATGTTTTCCTTCTACCTGATGACTTGACGTAGGCTTTGGTAGCTCATAATCCAAAGATTAAATTCAGCTTTCAGAAATGCGCCAATCAAATGTGCAGAGCTGCCAGCTACTGATCTATATGCTTGGCTAGACAGACGTGTGTATTTTGTAAAAGTGAGGAAAGAAAAATAAAAAAAGGTTTTAGAATTTTGTGTTGTGGACCAGAGAGTGATCAACCTAGGCAAAACCAAGAGAATCACTCCTTGTATAACCTGCACATGTACCACTGAAGGAGTAAATTTTTCAATAATTTTTTCAATTGTTAGTTATCGTTGGATTAATTGCAGCCCGAGTGCCATTCAATAACAATAGAGCGGTGTGAAGACCTGTTCAATGACTATCTACTCTCTGAAATCAAGCAGGACACTGTGTGTGTTATCCAATGTTCAAGAGCTATTGCTGAAAGGAACTCCAGGTTTAGAGATGGCAAAGAGTTTATTGACACTAAGAAATAAAAAAACTGATTGTTGTGCAAAGCTACTAATAAAAATTTTAATTTAATTCATTGGGGTCTAAGTTTTACAGACTACCATTCTGAGCCTAAAAAAAAGAAAAGAAGAGCGCATACTATTTACTTAATTACATTTTTTATGGAAAACGAACTATTCGATAAATTTTCGCCCTTTGTGGAACGAAAAAAAAGAAAAAAATCTCAAGTAATTCAAAAAAATAATCGATCAATATGTAATTTTTGTGATTTTTAGAACAAGAGTCTAAACAGAGTCGACAAAATATTTAGAACATTTTTAGGTGACAAAATTTTGGTTAAAAATCATGTGAAAAAAGTCTGATCATTATTCAAAACGAACTACTAAACTAAAATGACCATACGAATGTCATTAAAAAAGAGTATACAGTCAAAACTAGATATAACGAACCCCTGGGGACCGGCCACAATGTTTGTTGTATCGAGGGTATACTATACGTCATTTCCCGTAGTCGCTGGCCGAACAGGCGTCAAAAATGTTCGTTATATCAGGGGTTTCGTGTATCGAGGTTTCATTTTATCTAAGTTTGACTGTGCTGCACTTTTCTTCTTCGACTGCACGGCGAGTCAAAAATGTCGAAAGGCGAAATCGGCACTTTTCTTGTAGAAACAAAAAATATATAGACGCTTGGCAGAGACTAATCGCCAACTTCAAATGGCTTTATCTCCTAGTAAACTCGATCAGAAGATTTTCTGGCCGACTATATGTTTTTTCTAAGCTTTCTAATATTTTCTAAGTTTTCTGATGGTGTCTTTAGTTGTATGATTCTGTCGAATTTAACAAATTAACTTAGTGGTTCTATCGAAATTTCGTGTCCGAGATCAATGACGGAAAATGGGCATGAGAAGTTGCCCAGAACTTTTTTTATTATAAGTTGTATCAAACATAGAGGGCTGTAAATTATTTTGAAAATAGTATAATTTTTTTGCAAATTTATTGCCTCCAATAAGTTTTCACACATTCATGAAATGACTCATTCCTTCCAAAACGAACCTATTTGCGTCACTCAAAACGATCTCATTTAACCTTAACATTACTTCACACATTCTTGTGCTGTCAGCAGCAAAAGCTAACAAACAACGGAAGGTCAAACTGGTTTGCTCGCCAGTAATGCTACATTTGTTAATTTTCCCCAAAACCAAACATTTTTCTTGTTTGCCTCTACAAACCAATCATTTTTGTTTCTTCCGCGAAAAAATCCATAAAAATTCGTCAGTGCAATTACTGCATTCCGAAAAATTCCATTGCAGAATAAAATTTCCAACATTTTGAATAAAAAAAATAAAGAACTCTTCAAAACAGTGGATCAAAAAGGATGCGAAATCTTCTCTTTTTAGGAAAATTCCCTCCATAAAAAAACAAGAGGATGATCTTAAATAGGAAAGAGAAGTAGTGGAACCACATGTTTCCTTGTTCCTCTTTTTATAATTTTTTCCTTACAGGCAAATACAGGTGTCTAACATTAACCCCTTTCTCAGCCGATCATTATTGCATTGGATCACCAAAGTTTGAAAAAATAAGAAAAGAAAACAATTTTTTACAAATCCTTATAAGAAGATTTTAATTTTAAATGTGTATGTGTCTGCCTCCAAACATTGTGGTAAGTTTGGCTCGAGATGAGTCAATGCCTTTGTAACAATGTCAACTTTTGAGGAGCAGGAAGAACGCCCACTTTTTTGACTTAAGGCTGGGAAGAACCAATTTAAAGAAGTCAGAAGTGAGAATGAAAATTATTCTGCTCAAGTTGGTCTGCAATTTTTTCACGGAGGAAAAATGAAGAGTGGTTGCTTTCTTTCGTTAAGTAGCATTATTGTGTCTAATCAATTAATTATTTGATTATGGTATTTCACTAGCTAACTTGAATTTTTGTTGGAAGTACACTGTAGCTGTATTTCTTTTTTGTTTGTGCAATTGCAAAACTAAGGTAGCTTGTTGTATTAGGTCGTGTCAAAAGTTCGTACTAATTTTTCTACAAAATCAATATTTGGAGCATTGCATTTTTACCATAGATTTTCCATCAATTTTTCAAAAGTTCTCCACTCATTTTGTAGCTGAAAATGTTGGCTACAAAATGAGTCTTAAAGTTTCAAAAAGTTGTATAAATATCCAATGGTAAAAACGCAATGCCACAAATATTGTTTAAAAAGAGGGTGCGAACTTTTGACACGACTTAATATTATTTTATTAAAAACTATACGGTATTCACTCTAATGGCTCATTTATGGCTCATTTATAAACGTTGTCGTCGTCGTTGTCGTTGGAAAAAATGTTTTATAAAGGCATTTTTACGCCAACGACGACGACAACGACGACGACAACGACAACGACGACCTATTTATAAAAATCCAACGATAACGCCAACGACAACGACGACGACAACGACAATGAAATTTTTCATTCAAAATTGGACAAATTTTGCATTTTAAGTCAGAATTTGAGGATTATCTATATTCTCTACACGTTTTTCTTCGAAATCTCGACTGAAAATGTGAAATTTGTCCAATTTGGAATGAAAAATTTCATTGTCGTTGTCGTCGTCGTTGTCGTTGGATTTTTCATAAATAGGTCGTCGTTGTCGTTGGCAAAAAAAAGGGTTTTATAAAAAAATATTCCAACGACGACGACAACGACAACGTTTAAGACTTAACATAAGACTTTACCTTGGGTCCCCGAAGTACATAAGTACCCACTTTTGCTATATATTTTTAAATATTTTTAAAAGTTCCATACGTTGATTATGATAATCATAGTAATTTTGATAACTCTGATTAGTAATTATGATTAGTAATTATTAGCATGATGAAAATCATGCTAATTGAAGTGAATATGATCAATTTGATGACCATAATCAACTCGATCATTATGTAAAAAGATGGCAAAAAAATGGGTGGACCATGATGTAGTTATTCAGAATTACTCATGATTCAAGATTCACGACTCAAGATGATCACATAACGCCCTCCAGCAGTTCGAACTGAACCTCCAGGGCTGATTATATTCTTGGAGCACAAGAAGCAATGTTTTATTTGTGAAATCACGTGAATTTTAAATTTTTTCAATCCTTGGGTAAAATGGTATTAGAACCTGATCTAATAATTAGATGGTAGTTCTATTAGAGGAAGTTTATTTTTTCAATCACCCTTACTGAGGTCGTTCCCTTATGGCTCATTTATAAACGTTGTCGATGTTGTTGTCGTCGTCGTTGTCGTTGGAATATTTTTTTTATAAAACCCTTTTTTCCGATAACGACGACGACAACGACGACGACAACGACAATGAAATTTTTCATTCAAAATTGGACAAATTTCACATTTTCAGTAGAGATTTCGAGGAAAAACATGCGGAGAATATAGTTAATCCTCAAATTCTGACTTAAAATCCAAAATTTGTCCAATTTGAAATGAAAAATTTCATTGTCGTTGTCGTCGTCGTCGTTGTCGTTGGCGTTATCGTTGGATTTTTTATAAATAGGTCGTCGTTGTCGTTGTCGTCGTTGGCGTAAAAGTGCCTTTATAAAACATTTTTCCAACGACGACGACAACGACAACGTTTATAAATGAGCCATTAGGCTTGGGCTAAGGTAAGAGTAGGCCAGCGTATGTTAGAACGGACTCTAATGTTTTTCCCTGACTACAAAAAAGTAAGAAAACATGTTTGAGTTCGTCCCAATATACCAGGGCTCCAAGTTGGTTGATTTATCAGCCATTGGCTGATTTTGGGCCCTCGATGCTGAGAATTTGTTTTTTGGCTGATTTTAGCTGATTTCGGCAAATTTCGGCTGATTTTGGCTGATTTTGACTATTTCTATGAAAATCAATTAAATGAAACCTTTCTATTGAAAAGTTTACGCTACATATTTATTTCATTTGTGCTCTGACTTCGATGATTTACCCGCGTGGAAATGTAACTGGTGGACAAAAAGTACCCTTATATATTGCAAGTCAAAAATTACAAATATACAGGAATGTAGACTCGCATCTCCTCTTTTAAATGGCATATTGAACTTAGCTTCATTCTTTTGAATAAGTCACCAGTCAGCTCCAAACACTTGTGCGGTCATTTAGGAAGCTGACAAACGTTTTCATCCCTTTGAGTGATCAAATGTTTAATTGAATCTCAAGCGCCACGAAACATCTTATCATCATAATGTAGCGCAGCTCAAGAGCTACAAAACCAATCTCACCAAATTATTTTTGAAATTCGGCCTTCTGGAAAAAATCAATTGCTTCAAAAATAGCCAAAATCCAAATTTTCCCGATTTTCACGGGTTTTCGCCACTTGTTGAAGCAATTCCTTTTTTCAAAAAAGCCATATCTTAACACTCTGTTTAAAAAAATCATTCAGTAACACTGGTTCTTCAGCTCTTGAGCTGCGTTACGACGAGACGATAAGATATTATAGTGACGCTTTCAATTCGATATAAAATTTGAACACTGAAAAAGATGAAAATTCTTGTCGATTTCCTAAAATAACCGCACAACTGTTTGGAGCTGACTGGTGAATTATTCAAAATAATGAAACTAAATTTAATATGCCATTTAAAAGAAGAGATCCGAAGCCACATTTCTGTGTATTTGGAATTTTCGACTTGCAATGTTTGTATTTTAAAAAGTGAGCTCAAAAGTCTGCCAAAGACTTTTGTCCACCAGTTACAAATGTCTTAGCACCGATAGAAAATTGTCAAATGATGTTTGCGGTTGGGAGAAATATAGTATATTGTTGCGTTGTTGGTCCATTACGATTTTTGTAACAATTTATGTGTGGCTAACTTTTGGCTTATTTTCGGAATTTTTTGGCTGATTTTTGACCCCAAATGCTGATTTTGAAATTTTTTGGCTGATTTCAAGGTTCTACTACTTGGGAGCCCTGCAATATACGCTGGCCTACCCTTGCCTAAACCTTATCCTAGGATTTCGGTGACCCCTTGTTGTTTTCTTGAGAGCAGAGAAGAGAGCAGAGCGAACCAACAAGATAATTTATAACGGAACGAATGATAACGATTAATAACAGAGCGACACGAGTCAACAGAAGACTCGATGTCGTGTCGAGACAATAATAATTACGAATAACAGTTCCACACAACACCCCTCAAACCGAATAAGTTCCAAATATTGTTAGCCAAGTCAGATGTTTTTAATCTTTGTGAAGGTTTAATAAAAATTTCTGTCCATTTGATTCTATGATTCTGAATGGATGCTTTTATTGATGCTTCCTTAAAAAATTCCAACTTAGAAGTTTTTGAGTTTAAAATGGCTGAAGCTGTCTGCTCCGGCCATTATTTAAGCCCTAGAAAATTATACTTTATTTTTTCTACTGTGACAATTAGGGTTGTCTGGGCGCCGAAATTTTCGGGGCGCCGAGCCGAGTCGAAAACCGAATTTTTGACAAGCAGAAATTTTCAAACAATCCACACACAAACACGATCATTTTATCAAACCAAGCGCTTTTATTGAACAATAAGTTACATACAACACTCAAAGAGCTCAAGAATTCTCTTGGTTATTTTGGTTCAAAGATAACAATACGCAAAAGGTTTTCTAGAGTCTGCGTCCGAGACTTAAAAACGGAGACAGTTTCATTCCGGGACAATAAATGATTTTAATTGAAATTTTCGGCGCGCCGAGCCGAAAGCCGAAAATTTTCGGCTTTTCGGCTTGAAAAGCCGAAATCGGCGCGCCGAGCCGACAACCCTAGTGACAATCCTAGTATACATTTTTTTATCAAAGGCAATGATATGCTTTTTTGTTTCTTTAAAAAGATAATTTGATTTCTCAAAGGCCTTGAAATTTTTTGCCTGTCATAGAAGGATTGCGGAAAATTTTGAAAAATCAACATAAAAAGTGTCAGTTTGAAAATTCTGGCTCTCTACTTGCTCTTTGCTGTCATCCTTGTGCTCTAACCTAAGATATTTTTTTGTTTTTTTTATCAGCCTTAGGTGCGAGCTCCAGCTGGATATCAAACTTATTTAAGGGACATGTGTGTATTATACATAGTATCGACTTGTTTTATTGACTAAAAAGGCATCCCGAATTTCAGAAACCTTGTTTGTGATAATGTTATTATTCATACTCTTCACACTTTCATTATCAATCTCTACAGTTCTATCAGTTGGAGGTATTGCAGAGCTTAAAGGTCTGACTGGAGATGCTCCTTACCTTGGTTTTGGCAATCAAGAACAAGCTCCTGAATACTTTGGAGAAGCTGCCTACCGTCAGTACTACAGCAATCCAGCTTATGGCTATGCTCCTGCCTATGGACAGGGTGGCAATTATGGTGGATTCAGAAGTCCTTACAGGGGATATGGCATTTCAAGTTAGTTTCGAAGAAATTCTTTTGCAAAAAATTTTTTTTTTAGAGTATCAACAAAATGCGATGAACAGCTATCCAGGACCAGGTTTTGGTGCTGGACCTGCATTCAATGGCTTAGGCGGCATAGGTGGCTTAGGTGGCTCTGGACCTCCAGGTTTGGCAACAGGACCAGTTGGAAATGTTGGCCTGGGTAGTGCTCTAGGCGGAGGAGTCTACCATGGAGGTGGCAACGAATGGGTTGTACAGAAAAATTAGTGAACAATTAATATTTGTAGTAATTTTCTTTTTGAGATGCTAACCACTGCATGTGTATGTAAATAAAATGTATTTCACAACAAAGCTGTCAAATCCGAAAATAACAAGTTTAATATATTTTGTTGGCGGACGTTAATTAACATTTTCTAACCGATTTACATTAACAAAACAAATTTACCAGAAATGAATCAAGAAAAAGAAAAAAAACAGGCAAAAAATCTAAAATAAGAAGGATGAAGGCGAGAAATCCCTGACTTTCTACTAGGGCCACTTTTTGAAAACTTCTCTAGAGCAAGTTAACACTTAATTTTTACATAGTAAGGTTAGCTTCCAAATGGATAAATTGTTCAAGAAGTGTCTGTAAAAGTGAGTCAAGATACAATGCCAAAAACTCGTTTTTTAGTTTAGGAGGGGCACGTAGAGAAAGGATTGGCTGAATTCTAATATTTGTTAGAGATGGCCTCGGACAGGAATCCCGTCCCGAAGAGTTTTTAGCATATTATACCGTCCTGGATTCCGTCCCAGGAAAAAGATTCCAGTCTGTCCCGTTGTCCAGCCCCGGAAAACTATTCATTTTTTTTGTCTCGTCCCACTAGAAAATTCAAGCTAAAAATCCGGGACAAGGCGAGACGTACCGTCTCGCCCGACGCGAATTTGGCCATTTTTCCGTCCCGGATCCTTGTCCCGGAAAATTTTTTGACCTTGTACTGTTCAGGTGTCCGCCCAAAATTTTTGAAAGTAAATTTTGTCCCGTCCCGAAATAGGCATTTGCAATCTCTATTATTTGTATCCTCAATATAACAAGTTTCAATATCAAGTTTTAACGCCTATTACGTTTCGATGCGAGTTTTGCAAAATATCAATGTATTTGTTTAATCGCGTGTCGCATTGACTATGAAATCAAAAATAAATACATAAAAATGATCTCTTATGTTCAAGTGAAACTGTCTTAATTTCAAAAAAAATTGTTCTTTTACTTTAATTTTGCTAATCGGCTTTTTCAAAATCGACTTGAGCAAGCGATTGATGGTATGGGCACTAGAAGTGGCTCTGTGTCTTCGGTAACATCAGCAAAAAAGAAATGCGTACTAAATTGCTTGTCAAGTCTTAAGCTAATGCCAGTCAGTCAAGACGACCCTTTAATCCTATCTGTAATTGAGAATTCGCCTTTATTTGTTTATAAATAAGAAAACTTTTCAAAGATCTTGCCTCCAGTTGTACTATTAAATATCTAGTGAGAATTTGAAGTCTTTATTAGTCAAGTATTGATTTCAAAATTTAATTTTAAAAATTCTCCGTGAATTTTTTTTTAAATTTTCATGCTTTTGTATTTGTAACATCTTTGCTATTTACTTTCTCTAAAAAAATGTATGCGGGTTTTTCAAAAATTCATTTTTCGGCTTTTAACTTTACTATGAAAAAAAATATTTATAATTTTATAAAGCTTTCAAATTTACACATTAAAAACTTTTTTAAAAAACGTTTAGCTTACGACGGCTCTTTATGTGTTGGTGGTCTAAGCAGTGTAGTGTTTCTAGTAGCGCCCAATTTTCGAATTTATTGTTGTCTGCATTTAAAATTTGTTCAAAAGTTAGAACCATCAACCAGTAGGGCCAACATTGCTAGATCGGACTACAGCGCCTATTTCCATTGACAAGGAAATCTATCGAACTGTACGATTCAATTCAAAAATTCTGCCAATGCCATCTTGCAGAACATAGTCGACTTACCACATAAGATTTTAACATTTTTTGCTAACAGACAGGAAAATTGAATCCGGAGACTCGATAAGCATGCCGAAATAGATCAAAATTGCCTTGTGGATTTTCAAAAAAACATATTTTCTACATTCAAGTCTATATATAGTAGACACCCAAAAGGTTCGATCCCCAGCTAGGTCCGACACTTTTTCCACGTATACTTTTGAAATAGTGTCGGACCCTGCTAAGATTCAAAATTATGTGGGTATCACCATATCAAAAATGAATTATAAACAAATATATTTTTTAAAAACTACAGGGGAACCAAGGCAGTTGGCGGCTCGGTGTTTCTCGAGTCTTCTGGTTCGACTGTTTCCGTCTGTTCGCCAAAAATATTGAAATTTTGGAAAGTAAACCGACCATGCTCGACAAGACGCTATTGTCAGAATTTTGGAACTGAATCGTACAGTTTGATCGGTTCCCTTGTGAGCTATAAGATGTTAGGGGGGGGTACTTCACGGCTACTTTTTGACACCGACTTCTATTTCTCTTCACACACCTTTTTTCAAATATTTTGTTTTTTATCTCAGATGTTTTGACACCGTTTTGTAGCTGAGATTTTCCTCTATCAATTGAGTGGTCAAAAACCTTAATGAAAAATAATTGTCAAGGAAATCACATCAACTTCACACTTCAAACTAAAAATCAACAGTCAACCTGAATTTCTTGACAATTTTTCAACTTTTATAATCTAAAAATAAATTTGCATGACTTCTTCGAAAGATTATGAAATTGCAAAAATTACATTATTTTAATTGTTTGATTTATGTATTTACTACAAAAAAGCTTTTTTGCAAGTTCTATTTGTTGCACAGAAAATATAAATATATATATCTGTATTGTTGGCATATAAGAGCAAAACAAACACACTTGAAACAACAACCAACAGTTCAGCCACAACAATAAGTAACTTAATACACAATTATATTGGATGCGCCAAAAACTAATTGATTGTGACTAAGTAGTCAAGCTTGGAAGAGATCAAAGTTCAAACAAGTTGATCTGCTAAGACAAGTATTTAAGCAAAAAAGAATTTAATAAAAGTGTTATAGTTGTTGCAGAGTGCATTGCATATGAGTCAATAATATTAACATATTTTTTAAAACCTGTCTTTTCTATTTATCCATTTGTTAACTTACCGTAAATGTTCTAATAGAGCCCCCCTCTCTAATAGAGCCCCCCCCATTTTTGATTAAGATTTCAGAGTTAAGGTTATTTTTGATTGACAATTTCCATATTTTTGGAGGATCGAAAAATAGAGCCCCCGGGGCCCTATTAGAGCATTTACGGTAATTTATTTCAAACAATTATGTCAAAAAATGTACATGCACATGTTATTTTGAACTTGAAAAGCTTCGAGGCACGTTCACAGTGAGTGAGGATCTGAGTGTGAGATTTGGGGTGTTTTTAAAGCGGGAAGAGCTGTACTTTTTTCTCTTCACTGAAATTTTTTTTTGTTTCACCATTTAGTAGCTAAGATTAAGAGCTTCAAAATGAGCTATTGACAAGCTATATGTGATATAAAAATGCTAGCTAAAATTACTTAGGTTTGCACTGAGGAGTACACTAAGGCCAGACCCGGGCGAGTGACGAAAAAAAGTGTAGCTAAAGTGTAGTTAAAAACACCTCAAATCTCACACTCAGGTCGACACTCAATGTGTACGTGCCTTTATTGTATCATCGACTTTCTGTATTATAGGACCACTGTATTTTTTAAGACTACTCTTTAAGACTACCCTTTTTAAATATTTTAAAGATGACAAAAAAATTAAATATACAGGATGTTTAAAAGAAATTCTGTCTTTTAGAAATCGTCATACCTTTTTCTAGATCGCTTTTAAAAATTCTGTTATTACAACAAGATTTTTTGGTATTTGATGTGAAAAACAAGAACTTTGCTTGATCCATCCCGGGGTTTGAGCCTTGCCTAGCTAGAGGACATCCCCTGACCAGAGTCCAAACCATAGCGGAGACCAATCGAAAATCGTGTTTTTCACATCGTAAAGCGAAAAAAATATTATCGGCGACAAAAATCGATGTGTCAAAAACAGTATTTTTAAAAGCGATTCAGGAAAAAGATTATGACCATTTGATTAAGGTAGAATTTTTTAAGGCTCAACACTCAAAAAGCTATGAAATAAATGTCCCTTTTTAACGAAAAATGAGCGAAGTATACTTTATTTGGCGAAATGTACTTTATTTTAAAAATTTGAGATGAGAATCCTGAATATACAGCATAATCTCCCGTGAGAGATAAACTTTCGACCGCCCTTAAGGAGTAGGGATTATAAAAGAGCGGTCGATTTATAAAGAATGAGCAACCCTTTTCAGCCATTTAGAGCCAAATTCTTTTTCGGTGTTCAAAACTTAAGAAATTAGGTTTTTCGTGATTTTTAAACTACAGTAGTCTTTGTGCGAAAAAATTTAGAAAGCATGCAGGTCTTGTATAGTTAGTTTGTAACGTTTCTGATAAATTTTAGATATTGTCAACAGCACCTCCGATGCCTAAAAAACAGCTCACAAAATGCTATTCTAATCGCTTATCTAGTCCAAAACCCTCGCTGTACACTATTATTGTGATTCTAATTGCTACTCCTCACCTCTTTCGTGACCAATTGCCTGCTTTTCTAGTGGCTGGTCAAGATCCCGCTACAGTTGGTTCTGCACCGCCATCTGCCAAGCCTATACTTAGATGTATACCTTAACTGAAAAAAGTTTTTTGAAATACAACTATTTAAGGTTATACTTGTATGTCTGGGCGAATATCCAACATATCTAGAGAGCTTTTCCTCGCGCTGTCAACAAAAGCCCACCAGGCTCCTCCCTTCAAACAGGAGTGCCGAAAACAGCAATAGATAGCAACCAAGCAACAGGGGCAGGCTCCCCTAGCACTGCCCAACATGACACTGTGCCAGACAGAAATGTGTGTGATGACCCATTTGAAAAAGAGGACGCTTTGTTAGAGCCTTGTGATACATCCTGTATTAAAACTATTTCTAAAAATGCTCGTAAGTACACAAATGTATTCAGCTAGCAATATAAGTTTGTTTTTGAGACACAGAAATAGTGCTAAGGGGATGTCTGTCGAGCATTTACAATAGAGCATCTTCACAACATCAAGTTCTGCAAATGGTAGCAACTTTTTCCTTGTATATATTAATTAGATAAGACATGTAGTCACTAACAAGGGAACCGCCCGAACTGTAAACTCGAATTCGAATGTAGAGCACAGTCAATTTACTATATTTAATTTTAGACGCTACTTGCATATACCCTCCCCCATCCAAATTAACTTTTTTTAAATGTTCCCAAACACCCTATATCGACTCAAAATCGCCTCAGGAGTTCAAAAAAGACATTATTTTTAAGTTCTGGTCAATAAAAAATTGAGTTTTGAACACTTTTAAATTCCGACTTTTCGACTGTTTTACCATGTCCCCTTCGGGGACGCAGGGGGCTTGGGGCTTGGAGTTGACATGCGCACACCTTAGACACAAATCACTCGAAAGTGACTCTGGATGCATGAAAAAGCATGCATACCAGAGTTTATTTATGCGGTAGGCCCTAGTATTCAAAACTATGTTCAGCATCTTCTTTTTGTTCAAAATTGGCCCCTTTTTGGTCCATTTCCACCCTTCTCTCTAAGTCAATTACTTCTAAAAATAGAATTTATCGTACAGTCAAACCTAGATAAACCGCAACTCTATAATCACCCGAGTTAGGCAGCTACATGACATTTATAGAAAATGGCTTCCTCATTAAAGGAGTCGGAGTCTCCAGAGGGGCACTCGTTTACTTCGGGGCCCCTTATTTATAATCAATTTTTTTCCTCAGGCAAAGCCCAAGACGTAGACTATTACAGTGCAAGTCAAGACAAAATAAAACCTTTGTGTCAAAACATACGTCTTACTGGTCTTTCGTGGGTATCTAAGCAGTCAGTACTTTGGCGAAAATGTGCTGCGAAAATGTGCGAAGTAAACAAGTGCCCCCAGAGGTGGCGGTTTATCCAGGTTCGACTGTATAGATTGACCTTTTGACCACATTTTCACAGCAAAACAACTAATTTAACGCCAGAAATGACGACTTTAAAAAATAATAGATTAATTTTAGCAAAATTGGGTAAAACATCAAGCTATAAAAAGTTTTTGTAGTTCAAAATTTTAACGCTCTACAATTACAAAATACATATGTTTTTAATAGATTTTAATTTTTTTCATAAATTTAGCCGGAGATGGGAAGTGTGATGTGAAGACCCATGAAAACGAAAATATTGGCCAGGTGTCTACACAGACTTGTTTGTGCAATACAGATAGATGCAATGGAGCCAATAACATACTCAAAGCTAACACTTTGACCGGATATTTGCTTCTCACATTAGCAATGATAAGTTGCAAAAAGCTTTTAACATGTTTTACGATATAATTTGTCAAATAGTATAATAAATACATTAATTTTAATAAAAAAAATATTGAGCCTGATTATTTATTATAGTAAAACTAAGGTAGCCGATATCAACCTTCGGTTATGGCAGATTAATGCCTAATACTGGGAGGCTATTTTCCCGGGAAAACTGAAATCCGGGAAAATTTTCGGGAAAATTCAACTTTTGCAAAAGAATTTTGAAAAATTGAAAACTTTTGAATTAAGAACAATTTTTATCAAAATCAAACAAATCAACTTTAAAATTTTACGATTGCTTCTTCATTAGTTACCCGCTATTTGCAATTTGCAAACAGCTATTTGCAAACTGTGCTTTAGTCAGCTATCCCAATGCAGTCAACTATCACAATACAGTTAACACTTTCGATGCTACGTCAATAGGAGGGTCAGCCAACTAAAGCACGACTGGAATTACGTTGGGGTTTAAGGGGTAAAGTGGATTTGCTCATCGATTTTGTTGAAGTTTCGTCAAGCCCACGACAATTGACGGCCTCTAGACTATGATTATCTGAAAATAATTGTTTAACATAAAAAACGCATAACAAAATAAGAATTTTCACGCATTTTTCTGCAAATTTTCCACTTTCAAATTTTCCAGATATTTCCACGGGAATTTTGCAATCACGCAACCCCACCAAATACTCACACCCCTAAATACCCTGAATACGTGAACTAAATATCCGCACTCACTCTTTGTTGCAAACCCAGTTGCGGATCCTGCTTACATTCAAGTCACTGCCTCACCTGATTCCTATCGACGCTTCCTATCGGTGCCCGGTGCCGAAATTTTAGAGATCGGTGCCCGGTGCCATAATTTTGGAGGTCGGTGCCGCACCGGCAATTGGTACAGTCAAGTCTCGATATAAGATACACCCTCGGGACCGGACCAGGTGTATCTTACATCGAGACTAATTTAAAGGGGTTTATATATTGTATCTTATATCGAGGTGTATCTTGTATCGGGGGTACATTATATCGAGACTTGACTGTATGTGTCATACCCATAAACAGTTATCTTAGGTATAATTCGCCTTAAAACAGCATAAGAATGCCGAAAACATTGTTCATATTTGCAATTAAGTTTAAAAAGTTCAAAATTTGATTGATAATTTTTTAAACATATATAAAAAATGTCCGGTGAAGCACCGGCACCGACTGCACCAGCATCGGCACCGCCGGTCCTCGGTGCGGTTCCCGGTGCCGGAAATTTGAAGGCTGGTGCCCGGTGCCAAAATTTTGGAACTTGGTGTCCGGTGTGGTGCCCAGTGCCGAAATTCCGAAATTTACAGCATTGCTCTGAAATTCTTCTCAGCAGACTTGATGGCTTCCAGTTGTGTCAACGCCTATCGTTTTTTATGACTCTTAGTTGACATTCTTTTTCTTCATCGGAAATTTTCATCTAAGACAGTCTTTTAACAGCAAAACAAGAAAGATTCAAAGCATGCAAGCTTACATTTCCCTGTCGAGCAGTTCCTTTGCTTCTTAACAACAATTTCCACCAGCCTCTTGCGGTCAGCTTAGAAATATATGGCTGTGATTCTTAAAAAATTCTGCTACTTTTGATTGTAAAACTTCGTAAGTGCTTATTTAGAAAAAAAATACATCAAGCAAAAATTTGAAAACAATGAACATCACTAGGCTTGCCACACAGTTTACTCGGTTTTTCAAATGTTTTTGACCTTATTTCTGGTTTTTAAGCAATTTTTGTGTGGAATTTTTGGCGTGTTACTCCGTGATTGAAAGGTTAGAATGTTAGCTTTACAATGGTTTCAAACTTATTCACGTGGTTTCAAATTTATATCTATTTTAATGAAAATAACCAAATAATTTTTTATAACCAAATAAAAAAAATCAAATACAGGCCAGAAAGCCAAAAATAACCAAATAACTAAAATAGATGCATTTTTGTGATCGAAACCAGAAATTGTTCATACCATTGTGTAGCTAAAATTCTCAGCTTTCAATCTCTGCGTAACATGTTCAAAATTTTTGAAAAAATTGCATTAAAACAAGAAATAAGATCAAAAATTTTCAAAAGATCGAGTTAACTGTGTGACAGCCATTAATAACACACAAAAAAAAAAAAAAAAATTAAAAGCTTTTGACCAAAAAACTGAAAATTTTATGAAAAAAGATTTAAGGTTAAGTCCACCTAATAAACGCCCATCTTGCACGATGTTCAAAAATTCAAGGCAATGGGCTTTAATCCATTTGTTTGTAAACCTTTTTCTAACCAGCAATTATTTTTATTTAAAAAATTGTTTTAAAAGCTTTTCTTGAATCGTTTATTTTATGTCTTGTAAAAAAACTTTGAGGTTTATAATTATTTCTGCTTTTCTTCAATAACTGGGAAATGTTTGACCAGTAATAGTTTCTGTATAAATAATAATGTCCTTGTGCATCACAGGCCAGACAGGTGCTACTACCTAAAAAATTCGAATGTAATAACTAATTGTTTCAGAAATTCACAATTTTGACCGTATTATATAATAAACCCCCCCCCCCACCCAAAATTTATGACTTTTAAAACTTAAGTGAAGAGTACCCAAAATATATGTCCCAGACCCCGGAAAATGTGCGTAAAACTATTATTAGTCACAGCTTGGCCTACCCCGAGCCTAAGGGCTAAGCCTAAAATTGTTGTTTTAAAGGGTAGTTACAGCGGTTTTGGAAAGTCAGATGGGGGGGGGGTATTCTATACTAGCGCCAATTTTTTTATTATTATGTGATTTTCATTTTCTAATGATTCTTATTTGCTGATCTAGCTTTTTGTCCTTACAATTGCAATGTAAAAAAACTTGTGCGGGATGAGAGACAGGGACATATCCAGGGAGGGGGCTAACCGGGCTTTAGCTACCTCCCCCTGAATTTTTTTTATTATGAAAATACCATAAAAGTCGGAAAAGGTGTAGGTAAAATGACCTTAAATGTCAGAAAAAGTGTCTGATTTAATCTTTTTATAAAGTTTTTACCTGTTTTTCCCTCAGTGTCTCCCAATTTGTTTCTTTAAAAAATGGGTGTTTCTTTATTTGTTCTGCACCTTTCACTCCTAACCTCTTTCTATAGTTAGTATTTAACAAATTTTTCAATAGGTCTTGAGCGTCTTTCGGCCAGTTTGTAGAAATCTGTAAATAAAAAGGTTGAGTTCAGGTATAAAAAGAGTATTCAGACATTTATAACTACAGGTTTTGTATTTTCTAACAGCTGCAATGATTCACTGTTATGAACTAATGACTCTGAACTTGTACCCTCTGTAATTCCATAATTATCAGCCAATAACTCCGGAGAAGAGGTTTTCCTGTTTTCATTACTCTGCTCTGTTTTCCCTCCAAACATTTTGTAAATAATGATGCCCATAGACCACCAGTCTGCATTAGTATTATAGCCTGCCTTTGCAAACAAAGAATGCCACCATTCCTCACAAATACATCGCATTTCTTTTTTCTTCACCAAGTCGGCCACTTCCGGTGCTATGTACCCCTTCGTGCCACAGCAATCCAGTGAAACTTTTTTTTCACCCAAAATAGTGGACAGTCCGAAATCCGTGAGCTATAAGTTTTCATATTTCAGTAATTATTCAAAATAAATTATGAAATTTTTTTATTTTTAGGGTTTTTTGAGGGATTGAAAAGTGCGCTAATTTCTCAGCATTTTGCTGATTTGACCCAAATGGGCAATTCTTTCAAATTTAAAATTTCATCTGCGGTGTCTGGTACGAGCACGCTTCTTTCAGATTAAATGAAGTAGTTCAAGCCCGGGCTAAACTGTATTCTAGAGAACACTTCGTCGAGGTTAGATTTGATATTAAATAAGGTGGAATTTATTGAAGACTAACCTTTAAATACCCGTCATCGCCCAACAAAAATTTTCCGGTTTAATATCTGCATGAATTATGTTGTGGTTGTGAAGCTCTTCTATAGCCAAAATCATATTTGCTGCATAGAAGCGCACTTCTGATTCAAGCAGAGGTTTCTCACGCCTATTTGATTAATAGTGAAATTAGTCTTAGTTATTCGGGCAACCAAACAATTTCTAATATTTTTAGAAAATTTCGTCCGACAAGGTCTAAAAATATTAGAAGTTGTTTGGTTGTCGTTATTTGAGCTAGTTTTACAATGTAAGAAAAATATTCGATATTTATGATTCAAATTAAAAAAAAAACCGTACATTATTTGAATTACAGTCGATGCTCTCTATAAGGCACACCCCTAAAGTTCGTTCCCGACTTGGGTCTGACACATTTTTTAACCTAATTTCTGTAATCTTTTGCCAAATATAATTAGTGAGTCTAGTCGGAAATATCACAAGGATTCCGATTTCACCGATCCTTTTTGCAATCGACAAAAGTTTTTGCCGGTAAGACCCGCAACACTCTTTGTAAGATACACCGAAATCTTAAAAAGGTGTATCTTATAGAGAGCGTCGCGGGTCTTACTAGCAAAACTTTTGTCGATTGCAAAAAGGATCGGTAAACGCGGAATCCTTGCGATATTTCCGACTAGACTGATAAATTACATTTGGCGAAACATTTCAAAAATCAGGTTATGAAAAGTGTCGGACCCAAGGCGGGAGCAAACTTTAGGGGTGTATGTTCTACAGAGCGTCGACTGTAAATAATATTTGCTTCTGTCCGTAATAAAACTTTTATTCAATATTTAGCAACAAGGTGGACGCAGCTCAAAATGCAGCTCAGAAGTTGCTTCACAGCTTAACGTTTAGTTTTTCCCTACTTGAGGCCGCAGAATTTTTCAAACTTTTGAGAATGTGCCAAAAATCCAAAAAAAACATATGACGTTGAGGCTTAAAAGAATACTCGTCTGCAGAATAATGCATAACTTACACCTGTTAGTAAATGCTATTTTTGCACTGTAGTTTATTGTCGCTTTTAAACTGTTTTAGAGCTCGCAGTCAATTATTCGAATCGGAAAAGAATCAATGAATGAAAAATTCACAGCCATCCTTGGAAAAACTGCAGACCGACAAAAATCGATCTATTCTATGAGCTTCGGCTTAGGCTCAAGTTAAGCAACAATAAAATCACCGCAGATTTTTTTTAAATTTTCCACACTTTTCTATTAATTATACCGTATTTCCTCTCTTCCTCCTGGGTTTGAAAAATAAGCGCCCCGGGGCGCTTATTTTTCAAACCCCAAAATCCGAAAATTTGGAATTCGATCTCGAGATTTCAAGGTGCTCAACCAAAATCTAAAAAGTGGAATCGGTGGAGCTCGCGGGAGTTAAGAAAACGTATCAAACAGATTTGCAAAATATTGCTTCTACACTGAGATCCAGACCCTCGAAGTCGAGGGGGGGGCGCGCTTATTAGAGCGGGGGCGCTTATTAGAGGAAATACGATAGACTGAATTTAATTTAAAAGTAAAGTGTAAAATTTTTCTATATCTCATGTTTGCCAGTTCAAAAAACCTACTTTTGGTGAGCAGATAAAAAATCAGAGAAATCACCTCCAGACATTAGTGGAAAAACCATATATCCAAACGCTCCACTTTCAAGAGGAGGAGTCTAAATTTAAAAAAATCAAAATTTGCCTTAGGCGGGAATCAACTTTTCAGGCCTGTTTTTAGCTTCAATTTGTTAGTAAAAGTCAAAAGAATTGTTAAAAGAAGCGGCTTTCAGAAACTAACTCTATTCATTACTACAAAAAGCACCAACACAAGATACAGTCAAACCTCTTTAATTCGACACCCCGATAACCTGACACCCTCGATAACGTGACGCCCTGAGGCCGGTCCCCTGGGGCGTCGGGTCAAAGAGATTTGACTGTATTCTAACTAGTCACTAACTTATATAAAGTGGCCCAATCTTTTCGCATACTTTTTTTTGTTTATTTCTTCTTAGAAACGAGCAAAATTTTAAGGGGACGCAACCGACTCGCCAACGCAAAATACTCGCTAACGCGAAAAATTACAAACGTCAAATCTCGCCGCTTGAGAGTTAGAGATGCGCGCACTCACTTATCTTAGACATAATTTCGAGCAAGACTCATGATAGAAAATGCATATAGAGGCTCTTTTTACCCAGCTCCAGTGACCAAAACGGTGTAAAATGTCTTTAGATAGTCACATAGTTGTTACCATGACATGACATTCATTCATTTGAAAAATGCTCTGTTTGGACGCCTAAAGTTTTCATTGGACGCTCAATTTTTTTCCTTGGACGCCCAAACTCATTGGACGTCTAAAGCGACTATAGACGCCTAAAGTATATAAGAACCAGTTTTTAACTGGTGAGATTCGCCGTTGGCCGAGTCTTTTATGTTGGCGAGTTGAATTTTAAGATTTGACTACTTATTCAAAATACCTGAGTTCACTATTTTGTTTAAAAACGATTCATCTATAATTTATGAAAATAATTGAGATACAGTCGAAAGTGGATAAACCACCACTCTATAAACCGACAACTTTTTTAAGGGTAAAACGGAATTTCGCAGCAAATTCTCGTAATTTTCCAGCTAATTCTCGTAATTTTGCAGCAAATTTTTTTTCTTAAATTTTCTTCACTTTTTTCAAAGGTAATAACACCACCATGTAGCCCTACGATTCTAGTTTCCAATAACGTGTCATTAATTGCACCATCTCTGTAAAAAGTAGAACAAGAAAGCGAAAGTGTGAACCAAATTATTTTTTTATTTGCTTCATACTTTTACTTTTTTTTCTTCTTTTTACAGAGATGGTGCAATAAATGACACGTCATTAGAAACTAGAATTGTGGGGCTACATGGTGGTTTTATTACCTTTAAAAAAAAGGTGAGAAAATTTGATAGAAAAAAAAAAACATAAATTTGCTGCAAAATTACGAGAATTAGCTGCCAAATTCCGTTTTACCCATTTGGTAAAACCTCGGTCCTGCTTTTTTTTCTCAATGAATTTATTTAGCTGAGCGTCTCGTTCTATACATATCCTCCCCTATCCTCCCCCCATAAATCAGACGTTTTCAAAATCGCTGTACCTACACTTTCAAAAAAACAAGTTTAGGCTTAGGGCTTAGGCTTGGGGTAGGCCAGCGTACGGAAATTGTTACTAATAAATAGTCTCAAATAAAATTTCAGTCTTAATCAGATCATGGTCAAAAAACCTGTATTTTTTAAATCCTTTTTTCCCTATTTCTTTTCGGCTGTAACTAATTTAACCCGCCAAATTACTGACTTACCCCGCCAAATTAATTTTTTGCTCCGTCAAATTTGAAACTTGAGCAAAATACTCGTTTACTTCGCCAAATTATTCATTTAACCCGCTAAATTTGAATTTTTGGTGAATTACTGCAATAAATTGCGCGGTAATAGAAATTTTGTAGTCGAAAATTGGCTTCATAGTGCTAAAATGACGTGTTGTAAGGTAATTCTTGAGTTTTAGTAAAATCAATTATTTCCCGATACTTAAGAGTTACCTTACAAAACGTCATTTTACCATTATTAAACCATCTTCAGCATACCCGAATCAGTCCAGAAAGCAAGTTTCGGAACCCGAAAAAATAAAAAAAATCGCTCCAAGTGGACGACCACTTGGTTTAGTCGTACCGAGGTTGGGTAACTCAGGTAGTGTAGTGGTACACGGGTAGTAAAATTTTTGGTCTTGTAAAGAACTTTTGAAATTTAGAATGTTTTTCTATGATCCAACTTTAGTTCTACTGGATAGTCCATGCACCATCTAAACCAAGCGGTCGTCCACTTGGAGCAAATTTTTTTTACGTTTTTATGTTCTAAAACCTGTTTTCTGGACTGATCCAGACATGCTGAAGATGGTTTGATAATAGTGAAATAAGGTTTTGTATGGTATTGTGTAGTTTTTAGTTTTGGGCAATAATTGATTTTATCAAAACTGGATTTCACCAAAACTGGAGAAATACTCTACAAAACGTCATTTTAGCACTGTCAAACCATCTTCAGCATGTCCGAATTAGTCCAGAAAAGCTTTTTTTTGAGTCCGAGAAAAAATCGAAAACATTTATTCTCAGTCGGCCTCTCACTCTCAGTATTTTTTTCAAAAAAAGGCTTTTAAAAGTTGCTTTTCACTCTCACTCTCACATTGGGTACACACTGAGAGTGAAAGTGAGAGTGAAAGAATTTTTGTGTACCCAATGAAGAGTGAAGGTAAAATTCGCTAATTCGGTACAAGGCTTAAATGTCTTGTTCCTCCTCCCCTTAATAAAGTAGTTATTAATTAATTAGTACAAAATAAGTTTTAACCACCTGAAAAGTGCACAGAAGTGGAACTGTAAATGCTGCGTGAGCTGATTTCATGATTTCATGTACATTGACCTCATTTAAAAATTGTTTTTTCGTACGTTCAGTGGCTATACTAACTTCTTTCATTGCATATAAGCTCATAGTTGTTCTATGCTGTACTTTATAAACAACTCCAAAGTTACCTTCTGCTATCAAATCTTTTCTAATAAAATGTTTGAATGATGAGTTGACCTTAATACAAACAAATTATATAAAGCAATACAAATAGTCAATAAAGTTTCCATTTTTAAACTTTCATAGTTACCCACTAGAATCACGTGAAAAAAGATTCATTTATCATAAAAATTTTGAACTGTGAGATCAGCAGGTTCTGATTCAGAACCTTAATGCTGAATTTTTTTTATTGTGGTAGATTTTTTGTCAGAAGACAAAAATTTTCGGCGAAAACATCATTTTTAAAAAGTAACTACAATTATCTGAAAAGGTTTTTAAAAAAGGTCTGCAACTTTCTCACTACATTAGCGTTCACATAAATTTAATTCTTTATTTTCTAGACTATTTTTCTAGACACAGTTAATTTTTTTGTTTAACACTCGTAAGGCCGAGCGGCACTTTTTCTTAGTTGGACTCAGAATTTCATGTTGAACACGATGGTGTTTTTGGCTAACTGAATTTCGGTCAAAAAAGTTCTAGAGCCTTCTGAAAATTTAAAGTTTTTTAAATTTTTGTCTTGGCACGAAAGTACGAAAAACGGTCATAACTTTTTATTCAGTGGAAATTTTTCAAAGCTGTTAATTGCATCTCGTACAATAGATTTGAGGCTATTTTCGAATTAGTTATTTTATGTGTCATTCACTTATCTTTTGTGAAAATTATGGTTTCGGCAAAACCCGAAGATTGCAACGTAAATTTTGATGGAAGACAATTAAAAATTGCCCCATTTGCTGGAAAAGTTGCCCCATTTTCCAGAAAAGTTGCCCCATTTTCGAATTTCCAATCAAAAAGCAGAAAAGTTGCCCCATTTGCCACAAAAGTTGCCCCATTGGCCGGATTTTCAAATTCACGATCTCTTATACTGTCATTACATTGTTTTACATACTAGTAGCTCTCAAAGTTTTACAGCACTACTCAAAACAACAACTGACATTATTCAACAACAATTGACAACACTTCAAAGACAACAAATTCAATAACATAAATCAGTCAATAACCAGGGCGCTTCCCTCTCTTGCCCTGCGCTTTCTTCCTCGCCTCCTCTTCTCTCCTAGCGGCACATCGGTAATTTCTTCTGGATACTCCTGTAGGATCCAGTATGTGCAATAATATGTGACGATGCAACAATGAGGTAAAACGACGCAACAACAACGAAAAATGAACAACGCCAACGTAAACAAGATGGCAAAACAACATGAAATGTCCAAATGGGGCAACTTTTCTGGCCAATGGGGCAACTTTTCTGCTTTTTGACTGGAAATTAGAAAATGGGGCGACTTTTGTGGCAAATGGGACAACTTTTATGGTAAATGGGGCAACTTTTCTGCTTTTTGATTGGAAATTCGAAAATGGGGCAACTTTTCTGGAAAATGGGGCAACTTTTCCGGCAAATGGGGCAATTTTTATTATATTTCCAATTTTGATAAGGACTCATTTTCAAAGGGTCAGATTAAATTGTTGCCCATAAAGTCTGAATTCTTGCCCCCTTTTAATTATTTCTTGCCCCTTTTTCACATTTTTAAATAAAAAAACTGAAATCTCGCCTCTTTTTTCTGAAGTGCTGCCCTTTTTAATTAGAAATCGGGCAAATTTCTCCGATTTGGCGCCTTCGATGAAAAATCGGAGGAATTTAAGATTTCAGAAAGAAGGGCAAGATTTCAGTCTTTTCATTTGAAATTTGAAAAAGGGCAAGAAATAATGAAACAGGGGCAAGAATTCAGACTTTAGGGGCAACAATTTACATCAGTTACATCCATTTTCAAATGGGTATAGCTTTTCTTATAGTAGACCAGCTCAGTATAGGCAGGGTACCGTTTTGTTGAAAATTTCGTGGATATTCCGAATCAGCAGCAAAATAATAAAAATGATTTTTCTCGCAAAGTTATGGCTTCTGTATATTGTGTATTTGTAATTCGTCTACACTGCAGTGCAAACTGAGAATTTTAAAAATTTAACACTGGATTCGAGTTCAGAATGGCCGACTCATTAAATAACTGCTCTTAAAATATATAGCTCGGCGTCAAATTTCAAATTGCTCTCGAGACAAAAATTATTTAATGGTTGAATTTTTTAAAGCATTTTAAAACGTTGGTATCATTTTTATACCACGAAATCGTGTGAAAACTGCTTTTAAGTACTTCTACAACGGTGTTAAACTATTCATATTAGGCAAAAAAAAATAGCAGAATATATCGGTATTTTTTTAATCGATCATTTCAAATACAATAAAGATAAAATTCAACTCACAATTTTTTCAGCAATATAAAGGTAACGAGACTCATGTGACTGAACCTGTTCATGGTGAAGTCGTTTTCTTTTTTCTATAACAAGTCTTAATTTGTAAAACCAAATTCAGTACGGGGTGTTTAAAAATTACAATAGTTTTAGTTTGTTAATTTTTTTATATAGATACATTACATACCGTATTTCCTCTAATTTCTAACACCCTCCCCCCCCCTTAATTACTCCCCTCCACCTTAACTTGAAGTAATCAGAAAGTTTTATTATCATTTGCTGTTTGAGCTGTGTAAAAGTGTAAAAAGTGGGAATTATAGGAAATACGGTAAACACAAAAAAATTTCTTTGTAAAAAATCATTTTGAATATATTTTTCACAAGAATCTGAACTATAAGCCCCCAAACCTCCTGTGCTCCTAAAGTCCTTATTCCTTTAAGAAATTAAAAAAAATTTAAAACAATGAAATTTCACTAAAAAAATGTTACATCCTTCATGGTTGAACAATCTTTTTTACTTAAAATGAAAATACGCACGGCTTTCTCATGAATTCGGGATCAAGTAACACGAATATAATAATATCTTGGCCACCTCACACTCTGTGTGGGGGCAGGATGATTTTTTAATTACCGTATTCTCTGATTCTAATAAACGAGCTTCACCCTAAATTAAAAAAAGCATTCTCGAGAGCATTCAAAAACACCCTAAATACAAAAAAATTGATTCATTTTGGAAAGTAATGGACAGTTGGCATCAATAACAGTTGGCAACGGACAGTTGACATAGATGCTGTCCACTTGGTTTCGTTTCAGTGAGGATTCCAATTAAAAGTAATTAAGTTATTTTCTTCATTCTAACCCACTCTGATTGCCAGAATTTCTCAGAAATCCGAATCACTGAACAGAATTCAGAAAAAAAACTTGGTTCTTGAGATATGCTTCAAATTAGGAAATTACTCTTTGTTTTTATATCTCAACAACCAAGCATTTTTTAAATTCTATTCAGTGGTTCGGATTTCTGAAGAAATTTTGGCTACTAAATGGGGATTGGAATGAAAAAAAATATTCCAAAATAGGAACCGTCAGTGAAACAAAACCAAGTGGACAGTTGGCATCGATGCCAACTGTTCCCGACGCCAACTGTCGTTTTTCGACTAGAACTACAGAGTTAGGGCCATTTTTTATATACAATTTTCAAGATTTTTGGACATCCAAAAAATAAAGTCCCGGAGGCTCTATGGCACCACGAGAATGAGCGTGAAAAGTTCTCCTAGAAAAGGCAGAAGTTACGATCGCGCATTTCTATTGCCTGAGAAAACTATTCAAAATAGGTCACAAACGCAGTGCCACAAACACGATTTCGAACGAAGGGTAGGGGCCCGTTTATTAGAGAGAATATGGTAAGGCTACAATTAAGGTTTTAACAACAACCCATACGTCTGTCGGGCTTCTTTCGTTTCTTTTTCAGTCTTCGGTTAAAAAATTAATAATAATGCTATTGCTTTGCTTGAAGCTTTTCTTTACTGGCTGTTTGGTCGTGAATGTGTTTTTCATAACCGACAAGCCACGCTGCATGCTGCGCACTGTCTTTTTTGAATATTAGCTGCAGCAGCGAACACGCATGTAATACTCTCTAACTCCATGTTAGGAAGAGAGCGTCTTCAGCACATATGAGCAAAGGTGCTTGTCCAAGCTTGTTTGATACTCAAAATAGCATAACGACAAAAACCAAGCTAAAAAAACAGTTAAGCATTCTAACTAATAATTCTTAACGCCCAACGTGCAAAGTTCCATAGGCCAATAGGCAATAACGGTGATTGACGGTGATGACAACAAAGTATAAAAGTGCATGGATTGTTTTTAAAAAATTAAAAAATGATCACTTTACTTGGACTGCAACAAACTACCTCAAACTCCAACAAATCTCAAATACACCACAAACGGTGTTTCAGGAAGCTAATTTCTTTATTTAAGTGTGCTTTCCATTAAAAATTCTTAACTCTATTAAAATGATTTTCGGAAAAAGCGCTTTTAACTGAGTTTTTTGTATCGGTCTTTTGAAGATTCCCTGGCTTTGAAATGCTGATAACTTTTTTTCTAAAGCATTTTCAAAACTATGTTTTTGCCAACCAATATATTTTTTGGTATAAATTGTCAAAAACTCAAAGATTTTTGAAAAATATTGTGGGCAACAAAAATCGATTGGCGAATAATAATTTCAAAAAACGACCTGACATTTATAAAACGACAAATTTCTTGAGAACATCCTGTACATACGAAAATTTTACCTATTGTATCATTTGCAAAGATATTGAACACCAGCGAAAACAGACAGTACAAAGTAAGAATTTTCCGCATTTTTCACACGAAAAACCTTGATACAAAAGAATTACTTTGAAAAATTTATGCAAAAATGTAATTTTTTCAGCGAATGAGTCTTTAAATGGCGATCATGTGGTTAAAAAAAAAAAAAGCTGCACATTCATCGTATGCGTGAAAAAAATCAATTTCTGAAAGTGAATCAATGAGCAAAAAAACACTAGTGACATCCACGCCCTCGTGATTTAACCATATTTCAGGCTGAACGTTAAAAAAGCTAGTTGAAATGATTCTTTTGATAGCTTCAGAAAATATTTAATGTAAGTAAGCAGATAGCAGAGAAATAAGAAACAGGCCTGGGTGACCCGATATCTCAACTCGTTAGAGCACCGATTTGCAAGAAGGATATCGAGGGATTGCATTTTTCTCAGCCGTGCACAAAAGCAGGGCTCTCAGATTTTTTTTCAAAATTCAGAACATTTGCTCAAAATAAGGACATTTTTGGATATTTTCCACAAATTTGATATTTTATCCAATGCCTATTGCTCTTTTGCTGCCAAAAAAATAAAATTTTGGCTGAAATTTTTAAACAAAAATAATATTTGAATGCCAAAATAAGGACAAAAATTTATTATTAACCCTCTTTTGTCGGCGTCTCGTAGATGCCTCTTTTCAACAGATTTTTGCATTTTTATAAGACAACCAGGGAAGAAAGTGGCTTGAGTATAGAATCCCTCCACGGGAGTGATCAGACCGAGGAGATAACATCATATTCGTGTTTCTCGACCCCGATTTCATGAGAAAGCCGGCTGTTTTTTCGATTATGAGAAAAAAAAATCGAACCACAGGGGGTATCATGGTTTTTAGTCAAAATTTGAAAAATTTAAATTGGCGCCTTTTGAATTTTAAAGGGATAAGGGCTGTATGGGGAGAGGAAGGGAATAAAAAGGGGCGCTAATCATACAGGGGCCACTAACAAGAAGATGTTGAACATAGTTTTAAATACTGGGGCCTACCGCATAAATAAACTCTGGCATGCATACATTTTTATGCATCCAGAGTCACTTTCGAGTGATTTGCGTCTAAGGTATGTGGGTGTGCGCATCTCAACTCCAAGCCCCAAGCCCCTGCGCCCCCGAAGGGGCGCTTATTAGATTTAATACGGTATATGAAAAATGTTCATCATGGTCGGTTTAGTGTTTCACGGACTGTAACATTTGAAGGTTTAAGTTTTTTTGGCCAAATACTTACGATGTTGCCATTTTACTTTAAGCAAATCTGTTTCTACATCAATAACTTTATCTCGTCTTTTAATTTTTTCTTGTGGAGATAAGTATGCTTAAAGCTATTTATAAATTTTATTCATATATAAAATGTTTGTTTTACCATAATTCAGTTCCAGATCATACACGGCCATACAAAGAATAGAATTATTTTCAAATTTAGCGTTGAAAAGTTGTTTATGAGTTTCAAATACCCGTTCCGGAACTATATCTTTATACAAAAATTATCATCGAAATGTTCAAGAAAAGCGTCAAAACAATCAATCAATAATCTTTTTGCAGATTCATTTTTTTAACAGTCACCTTGTCTAAAAAGTTACAATATAGTTCAAATATTGCACCTTTTTCAAGTGCTTTTTGACTAAGAGCTGAAATGTGACATTTTTTATTCTATTTTTATGTTTATTTTGTACTGGATACGGGATAGTTACCGTTTAAAATCATTATTTATTATTATTTGCCTTTTTTGGTTTGGTTGGTCGTCAACTGAATTACCAATAAGTGACTCTCTCAATTACGTCCGCTCCCCATTGCATCCCGGTGGCGCTGGTCCCAACATCATAATTAACGCTCTACATTGCGTCCGCCCGTTAAATTCTTATTATAGAAGGGAGGAGGGCGCTTATTGGAGAGGGCGGCTGAGATCGAGATAGAGGCAAGAAAAAAAGAAAACAAAAAAAAACAAAAAAAAATCATTTTTCGGCTGATGATGTCTTCAATGCGGATGAAACAAGTCTGTTCTGGCAACTCCTCCCGAACAAGACTCTGTCTTTTAAAGGTTGGTTTTGTAGGGATTGTACTTTGACTAGAGGTTCTACTTTTTCCAATTCTTGGTCGTTCAAATTTTGACTTAAAAACCATGATACCCCCTGTGAATCGAAAAGAAAATTTTTTCTCAGAATTTAAAAAACAGCCGGCTTTCTCATAAATCGGGGTCGAGAAACACGAATATGATGTTATCTTCTCGATCTGATCACTCCCGTGGGGGGGGGATTCTATACTGCAACCAAGAAAGTAACAATGACAGAAAAAAAATTCCAAAAAAGTTAAATTCTGAATTGGCCAAATTTCGGCCAATTGGCTCAAAGCGGTAAAAAAAGTTATGGTGCCAATTTAAAAACTAAAAAAAGTTTTTTTTTCGGAAAAAGTTATGTCTGAACTTGAGCAATCAGTCGTATTTCGGATGAATTTTTGAGCTGCCCAAAATATGGCCAGCCGGCAAAAGAGGGTTAAGGATATCTGAGAGCCCTCTACAAAAGCCATACGTGAACACTGGCGTATGCTCACTCCGAAACCAGAAAAATAAATTTGAGGGATTTTATTTAATTAACACTTCAACGGTTAAGCGGTAGTTTTGTGTATTTCAAGAAAGGCCGATAGCTTAGAACCGGTTATCGATGGCTTCTGGTCGCTCTGGATTGAGATTTCGACCATTCAATCTTACTTTCTGAATGAAAACATCATTTGGACAAATAAGAAGTAGTAAAAAGCCTTGAAATTAAAAAATAAGAATATATTCCTATATAAATAAGGAAAGGCATACTTAGAAATGCGTTTGACACAATATAACTTGATATTCAAAAAATCCAAATTTCAAGAAATTACGAAATAGATATCTTAAGTTGGCGCTTTTTTCGCCAACGAAGGCACTTTTAGTATAGCAAACACGCATCAACCTACCTAAAACAACATGTTCTACAAGATAGGAGTGAAAAAAAATTCTTAAAAATTCGGGGTAACAAAATTAATATGAATCTAGTCCAAAATTACAGAAAATCAGTTTAAAATTAAAGAAGTTTTTTCATTTCTTTATTTAAGTTTATTTTAGCTCAAAAAGCACATTCTGGCGGTTTTAAAAGACTTTTTATGAGCCAGCAAAGTTTTAGAAAGAAGGAAGGGACAAAATGTTTGCCAATATTTGTTTAAAGGAGGGGTGAAAGCTGTTAAGGAGATAGTCTCGACACGAAAGGATTATTTATACCAAGTTTGTGTTTTTTTTTAAATGTGGGCTTAGAGCCATATTTTGTCGGCAACTCGATGTTGCAATGCTAGACTAAACTTTTTCAGAATTTAGAGTTGGATTAGCAACATCAATGTTAAAATTTTCTAAATTCCTTCGAAAATACCCTAAAAATCCAAAGGCAATAGAAGACTAACCACCTTTTTTCGATGGTTTTTTTTCTAATTTTCATTTCAATTTTTAGGGCATTTATCAAAGAAATTTCGAAATTCTGATAATGATGATGCTGATCCAACTTTTAATTCTCCACAAGTTTGTAAGAGATCGTAACGCCGAGTTATCGACAAAATATGGCTCTAAAATCACAATTCAAGAACACAAGACTTGGATTAATTCTTTCGTGTCGAGACTATCTCCTTACCAGCTTTGACCCTTCGTTTGAGTGAAAACAAAATATGAGAACGAAAATAAAGGTACGAAGTACAACCGCTTTAAAAAGTGCCAGTTAAATTGATTTAAAAGTTCCCAGTACTGATCGCAATTCTATTTTAGGCATTTTGAAAAAGGGGAAAGCCAAATGCAAATATTTTGTATTGGTGCTGGGTCTACCTTCAAAATTATTGATTTTTGTTTCTCTTGCGCATTTGGTCTATAAATAGTTTTGATGAGTAGCAGGTCTGCGCTACAAGAAGATTTTAGTGGAAAAATTACATGTTTTATTCAGTTTGAATATATTCTTTCTTGTAAAATAATTGCCTGCTAAAATGTTAAAAAACATTTTTTCATATTGTCTTTTATTTTCGGTGTCATATATCTTTGCAAATAATTAAATGGTAAACTTTTCTGTAGGTGGAGTAAAAAATACAGTCGAACTCCGATATAACGCCACCCCGATACAAGGCCACCCGAAATGGACCAATTTGGTCAGTTTTGACTAAAATTTAGTTGAATGAACCACCGATTTAACGCCAGCTCCGATATAAAGCCACCAAATAGCGGTCCCCATGGGTGGCGTTATAGGTGAGTTTGACTGTAACTGATTTTGTGAATTTTTTTTCAAAATACAAATATCTTAATTTGTTTTTATACAATTTTTTATAGAAACACCAAACAACTTTGCAGCAAATGATACATTAAAAGAAATCAGCAGCACCATTAACACTGTAAAGATCATGTTTTTGTAATTTTCGCACTGAAGGGGGGGGTCTTCTTCTATTAACTGTAAATAGTGTTTCAACATATTCTTCGCAGTGTTGTAAATATTAGAATTTCGGCACTGGCAGATCTTCACGGCAATGGTGCGGCACCACCTTACGGCATCCAGCCTGAAAATTTCGGCAGTGGCACCAATGTTGGACTTTTCGAAAAGGGTCTTACTCGTACTTCGTAATACTAAATTTTAGCCATCGTAGTTTGTACTTTCACATCGTAGCCTCAAAATTTTTTCTTGTACATCGTGCTCGTACTTCGTTAAATCAAGTAATGGGGCTGAATGGGCCAAATACCGTATGACCCAATATTTCGGCACACTTTGTTTTGCCTGTAATTTTTTATATTCCCGGGACTATCCCTATCCTCAATGGGGGGGGGGGTTTCCTTGGTCCCTCCTGTTGTTGTTTTTTTGTGATTTTTTAGGCTAAGCCTCAGGCTGAAGTAGGCCAGCGTATGTTAGGACAAACTTAATCATGAGTCTAAAATACGTTTGAGTCCATCCTAACATACGCTGGCCAACCCTTGCCTAAGCCTAAAGCCTAAAAAATCACAAAACACAACAGGGACCAAGGCAAAAAAATCCCCATTGAGAGATAGGGCCAATCATTTTTTTGTTATTTAGTTATTTAGTGGTCATTTACTTTAACTTAAATCCAGTGGATTACCCCCGAATTTCCACTGGATTTTCCCAAACTGCCAGTGGGAAAAGCAAAAACCTTACGCGGGATCGAAGTCTCAACATACGCAGGGTGACTTAGCATACTACCACTAAGCCACCATGTCGTTATTGATACAAGGTGTAACTTATGGTATATATTTGGGCAATCCACTGAAATTAAATCACCTGTGTATCACCGTGTTTATCAAACCGTGTTTAGGGCAGCAATTTGGGTAAAGTGCTGGTTTCAGAACACTTTCCCCGTAATCCAATTTTCTAGAGGGGGGCGTCTTCAGGATAGTTACTTGGTGGTTTTCTTATCTACCTGTGTCCTAGAGATTTTCTAAAAACTACTTCACAAATAAAATATGACCGTAGTTTGAAAATTAAAGGGGCATACCAGCGCCTTACACGGGCAATTTCAAATTTCCAAAAGGCGGAGACCAGACATATTAAGACAAGAATTATTTTTGAATACAAATGTGTCATTTTATATTGTAAGGAGAGGGGGATTTGCGAAATCCCGTGATAATAACTTTTCAGTAGAATGACAATAATACCCGATAATGCATATTTAAACCCGATTTATCTCGTGCTGAACGAATTGTTGGCCCTAGGGTTTGAAATCATTATTTTCCCGTTGCGCGGTGAATCTTAATTATGATTAACACTTTGAGCTTTCAAATTAAAATGTGTGAAGCAATTTTTCGATAAACCAGTTCGGGTAAAACTGTGGTGGGTGTGGTCAAACTCTGTGAGCAACTACCATGCATGGGAGTGACGGCTCTGAAGGTTGTGGCTGAACGCCTGGTGGAGATTCAGACTGTCCTCAATAGAGGTGCACCATTGAGTACCTATATAGACTGGTGGTTAAGGGCCTAGTCAATACCGTAGATAATATTGGGAAGAAGGTGAAGACCGAGATCACCAGTACCGTATTGAGCTTGGACCAGTTTGGGTCAGTTACCGAGTCTAGCGTTCAGAATGCGGAGGTTCGTACCCAGTCTATCGTTCCTGGGTGGTCTTGTTTCAGGTACCGACCAGTCTCCGAACTCCGAGCTCGACATCAAGGCAAACAGCTGGATTCCTGCACCTTAAGGAGTAGATCAACCGGCTCAGCAGAAGGAATGGCTCAGCGGCACGCTCCCCAAACAAACTGCGCATGGCTTGGAACCGGATGGATGGAAGACGAGCAGTGACGACTCGACTACCCGACTCAAGAAGACCATGTGGCAAGCAAAGTTCTACCTGGACCAAGAGAAGGAGTTCCTGGCAGAAGGCCGAAAGAAGTCAAATGAGTTGTGGATTGAATAAAGTATCTACTGTTGCGTCGACCCCCACCGGTGCCGGAACGAAAATATTTCTTAGAAGCTATGGACCGTGTTGGAATCGAACACGACCACAAGGACTACATCAGCTACATCAGTTTGGACTACATCAGCACTTTACCACTGAGCTAACCATGTTATTACGTAAAAGCTCAAGTGCACCCCCTCCCTCCAAAGATTATTTTTCTCTAAGCGTCCTATTTCGGGTTCCCTTGATTTTTTTAAGTTTTCTTTTTTGCAATGTTTAGCGCGCTAACTTAGGCATAGGTTTATGCTTAAATGAAAAATGTTAGCTTAGAGAAAAATACTCTTTGCAGGGGGGTTCACTTGGGGTGCTGTCATGTTATTAGATTGGCATAGTGTTTTTCATTAGTTATCGCTCTTTACAAAAAAACAAATTTGCATTTAAAATAATTCTCGTTTGAATATCCTAGTTCCCAGCTTTTGAGAATTTGAAATTGCCCGTGTAACGCGCTGGTATGCTTTTTCACGTCACGATTTTGTAAGAAAATTTGGGCTCACTAGGATTATTTGAAAAAATTACCTACAAAATATTGGGTTAACATAAGTTCTGTCGGTTTTGTTCATGAAGATTTTGTTTCAATGTAAAATATTTCTACCATACTGTTATATTAGGTTGGTGCATAAGTTTAAACCGTACAAAAGACTTTTTTTGCAAAACGAAAATTTCTCTTATAACCAAGTCCAAACAATAGGTTTTGTAGCCCTGAATCTCTTCTTTCAAATGGCATATTTAACTTAGCTTGATTATTCTGGATAACTCACATTTGGGTCCAAACACTTGTCTGGTCATTTTGAGAAGGTTACCCGCGTTTTCATCACTTTAACTGGTCAAATGTTTTATTGAATTTTGAGCGTCACGACAAAATTTTATCACCATGTTGTAGCGCAGCTCAAGAGCTACAAAACCCATATTACAGAATGATTTTTGAAAATCTGAGTATTGAGATATGGCCTTTTGGAAAAAATCATTTTCTTGAAAAATGACGAAAACGCAAGTTTTTGCCAATTTTTCTGATTTTGGTCATTTTTTCAAGAAAATGATTTTTTCAAAAAACCATATCTCAATACTCAGATTTTCAAAAATCATTCTGTAATATGGGTTTTGTAGCTCTTGAGCTGCGCTACAACATGGTGATAAAATTTTGTCGTGACGCTCAAAATTCAATAAAACATTTGACCAGTTAAAGTGATGAAAACGCGGTAACCTTCTCAAAATGACCAGACAAGTGTTGGACCCAAATGGTGAGTTATCCAGATAATCAAGCTAAGTTAAATATGCCATTTGAAAGAGGAGATTCAGGGCTACAAAACCTATGTTTGGATTTTGTTATAAGAGAAATTTTCGTTTTGCAAAAAAAGTCTTTTGTATGGTTTAAAACTTATGCACCAACCTAATATGTCATTTGTAGAAAAGAATCTCCTATTTCATCGCTCTATTTCGGATTTCATAATTTCCACAACAAAATGTTGATTTTTATCCTTCGAGAAATGAGCTTCAAGTTAAAAAAATAATTATCTCCGACATCTTTAGAACTAGGCAAAAGATCATTCAATTGTTAGGCGCTGCAGCAACAACTTAGCACTATGTTGTAGCGCAGATATAGAGCTTCAAAATCCATTTTACAGAATGGTTTTTGAAAATCTGAGTATTGAGATTTGAATGTTTTAAAAAAGCAAATTCTTCGAAAAATGACTGAAATCCGGAAAAAAAAATTAAGAAAACTTGAATTTCAGTCATTTTTCGAAGAATTTGCTTTTTTAAAACATTCAAATCTCAATACTCAGATTTTCAAAAACCATTCTGTAAAATGGATTTTGAAGCTCTTTATCTGCGCTACAACATGGTGCAAAGTTGTTGCTGCAGCGCCTAACAATTGACTGAACTTTTGCCTAGTTCTAAAGATGTCGGAGATAATTATTTTTTTAACTTGAAGCTCATTTCTCGAAGGCTAAAAATCAACATTTTGTTGTGGAAATTATGAAATCCGAAAAAGAGCGATGAAATAGAAGATTCTTTTCTACAAAATGACATATAACAGTATGGTAGAAATATTTTACATTGAAACAAAATGTTCATGAACAAAAACCGACAGAACTTATGTTACAACCCAATATGAAACATTACGACTTAAACGAACCGCCAAAGTTAAAGAAAACCTTTGAAAAATACATTAAAAACGCAATATTTGTTCTTTTTTCTCAGCTACAACTCAATCCTGTTCATCGTTTTATTTATTTTTTTCAAATTTAGGGTGATAAAACATGCAATAAATTTGAAAAATCGGAAATATTGCGGAAGGTCAATTTGGACTGTTTTCAAAATTAAATACAAAAAAGAAGGCACAATTTATGCTATGAAACAAGTTAAGATAGCTAACGACAAAGATCTTAAAAGCTTCAGAAATGAGGTGTTCATACACAACACTATCAATTCTGAATTTATAGTCCCTCTTATATGCTCATTTGAAGTAAGTCATATTTTTTCACATGGTTTTTTTTCACTTTTTTTAAATATAAAAATATTGAGCTCTAAAAACTTATTTAATGAATTGTCGAATAACAGTCGCGATAAAAAAACTGAAATTAAAAATTTCGTGAAGTTTTATGACGATTTTGTGAACTTTTAGTGAAAACTTTGCGATAAAATTTATGGAAAATAAAAATGTTCAATGAAAGCATCAATGAACATCAAATCCTGTTCAAAATAAGCGATCAATTACCGCCATCAGCAAGTGGACCAATTCGGTTCACTTGCTGACGACCATAAGAAGCGGTCAAAAAGGTCATGATGGCCGAAAACTCGAGACGTTGACAATTTTTTAAAAATTGGTTTTTTCGGTCTTTTGTGAACTAATTTTTGGAACTTTCGGCCTACATTTTGTGCATAATATCTGACCAAGTCACTACTTGAAATCTAGCATACTGTCTCATCTATCTTTTCAGTAAAATTTTTCTGACTATTGTTAAAATAAAAGCAAGAGAAACAGAATGCCAAGCAAACGAATTTGAATTTTTCATGTTTCTTTTTTTTCACGATGGAAAGATTGCTTGTGTTTTCTGTTTGCACATTGTAGTTTTTTAAATGTATACTAAAAGAAAGTTTGAATAAATTAATTATAGGACTTATGGAAGGTCGGCTACATGGTTTTTCCATTAATATCTGGAGGAGATTTTCTGAATTTATATACACCTACCAAACGTAAGCTTAAATTTTTTTACAACTGCCGAGTTTTTAGCTAGAGTTAAAAATTAGAGACCTAGTAAATACATGTGGTGAACAAATACGTTTGAAACTTTTTAGGCAGATTTTTTAAAGTTTTTTTCAAACGTGATTAGCCAGTCTGTTCACAGAAATCGCAAGTGTTCTGATTTTGCCGGTTATTTTTTCGAGATCTTCTTATTCTGTCATAAGCACTCGCGAACATTGATAAAAAGATAAAAGTAAACCCCAAACGTTCCCCCAAATAACCCCCCCCCCCTCCAAAGAGTATCTTTTCTCCCAGCCAACTTTTTTCATTTTTTACCTATTTGAAACCTTTCGCGCCGATAATACCAAGAGTATTTGACAATACCAAGGGTATTTGACAATACCAAGAATATTCGGCAGCTTCGCGGCCAAAGAGCGGCACACTCCACATTGCAATGGATTGGCGTGAAAAAAGCCAAGGGATCCGAAAGTGGTAAGCCTTGAGAAAAATAATCTTTGGAGGGGGTTATTTGGGGGTTTTTACGAAATAGACACCTGTTTCTATAAATAAAGTGTTGGTTTATCGAGGTTCACTGGTCTTTACGACAAAGTTATAGGATTTTAAAAAAACCACGGGCAAAATCAGAATACTTGCGATTTTCTTGACCAGGCTGAAAAAATAAAAAAATAAAAATCAATCAGGCAAAAGCTTTCAAAAAGCGGGCTAAAAAGTGTAGACGCTAGAAGGAAGCAAACTCGATATGGGTGTTCATTTATCAAAATTTCACTGTAGTTAAAGATTTTTAAGGATAGTCAATGCTTCTATGCCTGAATCAGCTGTGAGATTTTTTGCAGCCAATATGGTTTTAGCTATAGAAGAAGTACACAACTATGGCATAATTCATGCAGATATTAAACCAAACAATTTTTTAATGGTGATAATGGATATTTAAAGGTAGGTCAATAAAAACCATAGAAGAAATAATAATCATATAAAACAGAGTGGTCTCCTACTTATGAACATTTTTTCAATTATAATTTTAGTAGAGTTGGGTGATTCTTTTTTAACCGGTTTTATAGCCGGTCAAATAACCGGTTTTAATTGGTCAATTAGCATCTTTTTTATCGGTACAGTCAAACCTCGATAAGCCGGCCCCCCAAAAGTTCTTTCCAGCCTTGGGTGCCACACTTTTTTAACCCATTTTTTGAAAGGTTTTTTCAGTTCTGTCTTTACAGTCTGGTCGGAAATATCGTCAGGATTCCGATTTTGTTGATCTTTTTGGAAAATAAAACAAAATTTGGGTTAAAAAAGTAAATCCTCGATAAGCCGGCAACCCTTTTGTGAAAAGGCGTGCCGGCTTATCGAGGTTTTGCTTTTTTAATGATGAAATTGCAGGACTTTTAAAAAACGATCGCCAAAATCGGAATCCTGACGATATTTCCGACCAGACCGTAAAAAGAGAACTGGAAAAAGCTTTTAAAAATTGGGTTTAAAAAAGTGTGGCCCCAAGGCTGGAACGAACTTTTGGGGTGCTGGCTTATCGAGGTTTGACTGTACAGTGTACAGTCAGCTTTTTTATACTGTTAACTCTCGTGTGTTAATACTTTTTTATACTTTATTTTTTAGCTGACTGACTTTGGACTGTCATATATTTTGCCGAAAGAAAGTCTTTCGAATCGTTGCTGTGGCACTGTGGGGTACATGGCTCCTGAAGTACTAGATCTAGCTAAGGAACATGAAGTTCAATGCATTTGTGTGGAGTTATGGAATGCATTGTTTTTCAAAAGAGGATATAATTTCACCGCAGACTGGTTTTCCATGGGGTTGTCATTCATGAAATGCTTGGAGGAAAAACAGATATTCATGATAAAAATGCAAACAAAAAAACGCTAGGACCACTCGAAATCAAAAATATGAAAATTCCAGTTTTTAATGTACGATTATATAGTTTTTTTTCATTCATAGCTAAACAGTTTACAGATCTCAACAACTTGGTCAATAAATATGCAAGATTTGTTGAAGCAACTCTTGGATATTAACCCTAAGAGAAGATTAGGAGCCAAGGGTGCTGAACAAATCAAGAAACATTCGTTTTTTAATGGCTTTGACTGGAATGATCTCCAAAATAAACAGGTAAAGAAGTGTAAATTAGCTGAACTTTTAAAATAAAAAGGTGAAAATCTTTACCAGTTATTTAATAGTAAATTAACGATATATGTGTTCGCGGATCTCCCAAAAAAAATTTGTCTTGGTCTCCTCTGTTAATTTTTCAAAGAATTTTTTCTTCTTTGGCTCAGGCAAGGGTAGGTCAACGTATGTTAGGATGGCCTCAGACGTGTTTTACAAACTCGTAAGCAAGGTAAGAAAAACATGTTTAAGTTCGTCCTAGCATACGCTGGCCTACCCTGGGCCTAAGCGCAAGCCAAAAAAATTCTTTGATTTAACCATATTATTGATGACATCGCTAGTTAGGAACCCAAATAGGTCATGGAAAGTGTGTATTTGAAAAGAAAATATAGTATTTTTGGGGAGAAATAAAGATGATTTTTGAAAAAAAATGAAAATGGGGACCAAGGCAAAATTCATCTTCTTATTATTGGGCCTCCTGTGATTAGTGGCCCTCTTTTATTCCCTTCCCCTCCCAATACAGCCCTTAATCCGTTTAAAATTTTTTTGGCGTCAATTTGAAAAAATATTTTTTTTAATTTTATCTAAAATTTTACCTTGGGAAAAAATAAAAAACCTTCGAAAATTTTTTTTCACTTTCACAGAATCTGATGACTGTTTCCCGGATAAATCGGGGTTGAGAAACACGAATATGCAATCGCTTTTCCAAAATTCACCTCGAAAGCGGGTTAGGGGTGGGTCAAGTAAAGTCTAGCCAAACTTACCCGTAATTTACTTCGGTAAAATGTCCGACTGCTAAACACAATTATCGGGGTTTCAAAAAATTCCTCTGCAGAATTATTCGGTTTCATAATTGTTGGCTGTATATGTGTTCGAGCCCCGTGCTCTTTATTTTTGTGATTTTTCAGGCTCAGGTTCAAGCAAGGGTTGGAATAGATAGTAGGGTTGGCTGCTGTTTCAAAAATTTTCGGTCACGACGCTTATAAATTAATGACGCAACCCCCCCCGCCACTGCCCCCCGCTCCTCCCCCGCGAAAAAAATTGGAAGCACAATTGTCATCTGATAAAATGACAATTCTCATCGTCATTTTGCAATAACTGGTACTAGCTTCAAAAAGGGGTTTTGAGTTTATCATATTTAATCATATTTAGTTAAAAGCACCGTTCGTACCTTTGTCGTCAGCCAGTTATTTTACATACAAAGAAACCAAAACCGACAAAACAATTATCCGGCTAAAAACTTAAAAGATTTTTGAAATTGACCTGCAAATGACATCTTCTTTGAAACAAATATTTGTGAGTCGTGATATTCTTGAGTTTGCTGCTAAATTCATGTTTTTATTTTAATTTGTGTAAATTTATAAAGTATAAATATTAACGAAAGTTGGCTATACTGATATCTAATTGCTTTATATGTTGCATTGATTTTCACGACATTTTTATACGAAAATGTTCCCGAATCAGACTTTGAATTCTGCAAAACTTTTGTCTACATATTATAGTGGGGTTGTAAAGAGCCAAATCTGGCTCTAAAATAACCTTGAAAAATATATTGTAGGTACATTTCGTTATTTTAGAGATACGCATTATTAAATCGTTTATGCATTTTCTGATATAGTTTTAAATTGACTTTAAAAAGGGCATGCCCGAACATTCGTTGGTTTCCGCTAACTTTTTTTTTTCTAATAATTGGATTTCTGTAATTATTCCTGATTTTCCGATTGTGTTTCTAACAAAACAAAACCTAAAATTAAATTCTAGGTCTCGTTTTGTTAGAAACCAAGTTGACAAACCCATATAGAAGTTCAATGATTAGGCGAAAATTATTAAATTGGCGGGGACAATCCAAAACCCGTGGCCATGGCCCTTTAAGTAAGTCTTTTAGGTACTTCGATTTTTGACTTATTAACTTCATATGACCCTAGCTCGCTTTTTCTTAAATCAACCCTAATCACATATTAGGTCATTTTTCTTCATGAAATTGCTGTTTCAATGAAGGCAGTCGTTTCCGGTTGACCAAAATCGGACAACTAAGCAGTAGTTTGAAAAATTTACACTTGGGCAAACCTTCAATTTCGTCAAAAATACTGTTTTTCCAGGGCTTCCAAATCAAAATTTCAAAATGAAGGACATTTGGTCAAAAGTGCCATTTTATCTAGTGCTTGTTTGGTTTTGAGTGCCGGGAGATCTCAAAATTTCTAAAGATTTGAGATCCCAAAAAAAGACAACTCTTTAAATAAAGGACGTTTGGAAGCCCTGTGTTTTTCTCTCGAGAGAGAATAAAATGAAACATAATTTTTAAATGTCTTCTGTTCCGTATTTTCGCCTCATCTAGTTGATCAACCATTTATGTTACAAGCATGTTAATACTGGTTTTTGGCGGTGTAGCGGTGAGTTTGTTGTTGCTGTTAAACCTCTAAACTTTTTGTTAATGCCTACGGGATCTTTTTGTATGGAATCTGAAAACAGATAAGAGTAGGGTTGATTATTGGCTAAACTACACCCTGTGTGCCTTGGTTACCTGGACACCCAAAGGTTACCTGGATACTTCAAAAAGATAGTATATGAACATTGTTTTGTTGGCCTGGGCCTACTGCATAAAGAAACTGTGGTATGCATACACATTTCATGCACGCAGAGTCACTTTCGAATGATTTGCGTCTAAGGTATGTCGATGTGCGCTTCTCAACTCCAATCCGCCTCCATGCATCTAGACCCTCCGCCGAAGGGCTTGTGGGTTAGAGATGCGCGCACTTTCTTACATTAGACATAATTCCGAGCAACACTCTTGATAATATATGCATTAAGACTTTTTTGCCACGTTTCAGCTATCTAAACGTGTTGAACTATCTCAAATATGGTGGTTTACTTTGGTCCCCCAAGGCAAAAAGTCAAATTTTGGTCAAAAAAACTTTTTCCGAAAATGTCTTTCTGGATCCTAAAACATGTTTCCTATTGTATTAAGGACTCAAGTTGGCGTTAAAGGTGGTTGAAAACAATTTTCAGGCAAGGCACACAGGGTATAGTCCCGGCCAACTAACGGTCCCTGCACATAGCTCTGCGCAAACATGTTTTTTTGCATTTGCATCAGCATTCGAAAGGTTATTGCCAAACATAACTGCTCTTTATTCGAGTGGGCCTTATGATCTGTTTATCGTCGACCCAGATTGCACTAGCGCTGCTGCATACTGCTCACGCATGCTTTCTTAGTTCAGCTGCAAGACCCATGCCACCCAATGCTATGTTAAGAAGAGAGTTGTTCATAAAATTATTAGTTTTCAAAATATTCGCTTCTGAATTTACTATAGAAACAACAATTTCCTCAATAAATGTTATTTTTCGACCACATTTTTACAATAAAACCAGCGGTACTTGTCTAGTTGGGACCACGCCCCCCCCCCAAGACTAACACAAGAGCAGTAACAAAACCATTTATTCGCAAACATATAACAATGCAATATGTGACCACAAATGTAACATAATATCTTCTCCTTTAAAATTTCTACGCCAGACGAAATCAGAGATGTAGCTACGGAAAACGGACCGTGTGTTGAAACCTAGAAGTTCATTCATCGTATAGACTAGAGTAGTTCACGGTCGGTTAATTGGGCCTTACCCGGTTTTCGGTTAACCGGATTTTGGCTACCCGGTTTTCGGTTACGGTTTTTCAGTTTTTTTTCGGTCGGTTAACCGGCTTGTACCCGGTTTTCGGTTTTTTTTGTCGTAAATTAACCGAAATTTGCTGTACCCGTTTTCGGTTTTCCCGGTTTTTGTACCCGGTTTTTCGGTCGTTTTTTTTTGGCCAAATACCCGGTCGGTCGGTTAACCGACCGGGTCGGTTAACCGACCGTGAACTACTCTAGTATAGACCAAGCTGAAATGAAAATATATGCAAATAACGCAGCGAAATCTAAAACTGAAAAAGCAGAACAGTAATATCAACTATTTAAAAAAGTAGTATATAGATTTCTAAGAAATCTGGTCTATTTTCGATAGCTGGGGGGGGGGTGTTCCCAACTAGACAAGTACCAAACCAGCAATTTTTACTTACTAACACGCAAAAGGCCGTATTTTGTTTAGAATTACACGCTGATTAATTCTGTGCCGATGAGTTTTCAACGAAATTTTTCGTCAAACCTAAACAGCAACCGTTTTACTCAAAAAGTTTAAAAGGCATCAGCAATGAACAAATCAGCGTTCAAAACATAATCTCTGACAATGGACCAGCCTATCGAGAGGTTGCGGCATGCTGGAAATGTTTTTCCATTTATTTGACTATCTTCTAGCAAATTTAATGGAGAGTCCAACACCGTTGAGATCTTTTATTTTCATAAGTTTTTTTTGTAAAGCCCTGCGAACAACCGCCTTGTGACACTCACTTATACTGGGTTATCGTATAGTACGTACCGTATATTCTCTATTAATCCCCCATGGGGATTATTTTTCAACCCCTCTTCAGGGGTGGGGGATTATTAGAGAGTGGGGATTATTACAGAGTGGTGGATTATTTTTCAACGTAAATTTCGTTTGAATTTTCAGTAGTCACAACACGAAAAAATGCACATTATGCGTGTCTGTTCGACTTTTTTGCCTAGTTAATTTTTTTGTTGCAAATCATTCGTCGAAGAAGACGAACTAGAAAAAGAAGGGCAACCGTAAAGAACTGATGAAACTTTGGGGAAAATTAATGAAGATGGATATTTTATGTTTGTTTGAGAGTTTCATTAAATTTTGGTGTCTAATAAAAATGTTGACCCAAAAAGACGATTTTAAGAGGTGGGGGATTATTAGAGAATGGGGGATTAATAGAGAATAAACGGTATGCATCGTTCTTGTATTAGTAACAATTTTTAGTTATTTCATGTCGAAAATAAACAAACATATGTGCAGCGTGTCTCTTTTACATAAAAACAACAAAAAATAGAAAAAGTACTACGAGTACTAAGTACTAAATTAGTACTAGTTACTAAAATAGTATTTAGCGGCCACGGACAATTCCCTGCCGCGCCAATTTCCTGCCGGGCCAATTCCCTGCCGGAAAATATACTAGTAAAACCATATCCAATCGATTTCCCAACTAAACAAATAACATCTTTATTGAGAACCAACTCGAACAACAATGGCAAACAACTCTTTAAACGAAAAGAAAGCAATACAATACAACATTTCCACGTACACTCTTTCGAGCTAGCATTAATGTACACTGGACTACTTTTTGCCGAATATCAGGGAATTCATCCTCAGTGAATTCATTGCTGGTAAATTTATCCTCGATAAATCAATTGTGAAATTTGTGAGGTTAAAGGTTTGAATTCTGGTGGTACGAACCATTTTTTGTTGAATCACGCTCATAAAGTTTCTATCCTCAGGTTGTATAGGAGAACCACCTGGTACTTCCACATTGAATTCATCCACAGAAATTCGCTCCAAGTGGTCTTCCACTTGGAGCAATTTTTTCCTCCACTTTTTCGGATTCCAAAACCTGATTTCCAAAAATATTTTTTTCAAAAAGCGGGATCCCAATATTTTCCCGGCAGGGAATTGGCGCGGCAGGAAATTGGCCCCGACAGGAAATTGGCGCGGCAGGGATATGTGCTAAAGCATCGAAAAAAGTTGATTTGGCGAAATTTTAGCTAACGCAGTGATTCTGTACTTCAGCTTTATATTAAAACAAAATTCTTCTGACATAACCGTAATGGTGCTCAAAAAGTGGTGAAAAATCTTTAAAAAAATAACTAACCAAAAAATGTTCAGCTCTTTACTCAAGCTCGAAAGTACTAAAATAGTACTAATTAGTACTAGGGTACTAATTTAGTACTAAATACTATTTAGTACCTAGTACTAATTTAGTACTAGGTACTTCGATTTCTTGCGGTTTCGGTGCTAAAAAGACGCACTGCACATATGTTTATTTGTTTTTAACATAAAATAACTAGGAAAAAGAGTTTCTAAGACAAGAAGACGACATATCTGTGTGTTTTTTTAACCACAGTACTAAGTACTAAAATAGAACACAGTACAAAATTAGTACCTAGTACCAATAGTACTATTTAGTACTAAGTACTATTTTATTACTTAGTACTATTTTAGTACTATGGCTTACAAAACACATACAGATACCGTATATTCTCTATTAATCCCCATCGGGGATTATTTTTCAACCCTTCCTCAGGGGTGGGGGGATTATTAGAGAGTGGGGATTATTACAGTGTGGGGATTATTTTTCAACGTAAATTTCGTTTGAATTTTCAGTAGTCACAACACGAAAAAATGCACATTATGCGTGTCTGTTCGACTTTTTTGCCTAGTTAATTTTTTTTTGTTGCAAACTATTTTTCAACGAGCTTGTTTTTTTCTCGTCTAATCAAATCCCTGTTAAAATGACCGATTCCCAGGAGCTCCAGCTGCATGAAGATAAAGGCCGGTCTGTCAACTAATATTTAACCAATAGTCAAACAACATTCTTTTCATCGGTCACAGCGAAATTTGCACCAATATTTTGAAAATAAAATTAAATCTTTATTTCGCTGGCTTTCACACTATTTAGCTCGAAACTTTATAAAAATTGCAGCACAAACAACCAAAGTAGCAGGTCAAAACCACGCTTAAAAAGTCAGAGCACAATATTCCAAGCATTGCAAGCCTACTACTAATTTGGCGATTACGATGATACTACCCACAACAATACTCGCCAATAAATAGGATTCATCAGTTGCAAGAATAAATTAGGCAGCTTGAATCAGTGATTATGTGGATGCCTTAGCGCACTACAACTAATGCAATTTTGTGTTCAGTGAGAGCATAATTTAGCAGTACAATCTCGGCCTAATTAATTTCTTGTTGCTAACTGGCTGTCAATTACACACACAGCATTTTTTTTTGGCTGATTTGAAAGTCGACCTAAGCCAACAGGATCAATCGGCACCAAGGGACTCGACATGCTCCGCGACATCATGGGTCAAAACATGGCGAGGGACGGTCGCAAATATTTTGAAGAAAATAGGCTCGAAGAAGACGAACTAGAAGAAGAAGGGCAACCGTGAAGAACTGAAGAAACTTTGGAGAAATTAAATGAAGATGGATATTTTGTGTTTGTTTGAGAGTTTCCTTAAATTTTGGTGTCTAATGAAAGTGTTGACCCAAAAAGACGATTTTTAAAGGTGGGGGATTATTAGAAAGTGGGGGATTATTTTTCAACCACCCTCGGGAGGTGGGGGATTATTAGAGAGTGGGGTTTAATAGAGAATATACGGTAACTCAAAATTTTGAAAAAAGTACAATTCGCAAAAAAAGTACACTTTGGTCATTTTTCGTCAAAAAGTGCGATTTTATCTAGTGATTAGTGGTTTTTGAGCACCGAAAAAAAAAGGTTTTGACTAAAAACTTCAAAAATAAAAAAGATTTTGGGTCCCGAAAAAGTACAAATCTTTTTAAAAGTACAGTTATGTTCCCTGGGTTATCGAAAGATAACGGGTGTAACAAAAGTTCCCGGTAAATTTTCAAAGCCTTATATTTTGTCAATGTTGGTACCGTATTTTTTCTACTACCACCATTTTGTAGCCCTGCATCTCCGTTTTCAAATTGAATATTTAACTCAGCTTTATAATTTTGATAAGTCAGCATTCAGTTGTAAACTTGTGATGTCATTTTAGGAACTTGACAAGCTTTTTTTTTATCACTTTCAGTTATCAAGTTTTATATTGAATTTAAAGCGTCACTAAATCATTTTATCATCATGTTGTAGCGCAGCAACTTGCAAGGGATCGGGGAAAATGTAGAATTAAATGTATATTATAAAGTTGAAATACACGAACTACAATTTGCTTGATCTCTTGATCTCCCTGATCAATGCGAAGTGTTCTAGTCCTGTCTGCGAAGCGGCCAACTCTTGGCTGGGTACAACAATTGTTGAGAGATTCAGAAGAGAAAATATTTCCAACAAGGGAGCAGGGGACCAAAGCATGTTTTTTTCAAGACTCGCGAAGGCTTTTAGAGAGGCACTATGTCTGGTCCTAGTGCAGCAATAGGTCCATTTTTTGCCTTGGTAACTTTTTAATTTTCTTTTTCGTTATCTTTTTAGATTTTGCTTACGCAAGGTAAGGACAACAGGGAGAATCAAGGCAAAATGGACCGCATTCGGCACTACAGACATTTATCTAATCGGAAAATATTTTAATTTTTTAAATTGGTCTACCGTAATTCTTCTAATATACCGACATGTCGGTTTATATTTCAACCCTTCAAAAATCGTGAAAATTTTGGGTCGATCTCAACATTTTCGGGTGAAAATCCAAAATCGAAAAAGCGGAATTGATAGAGCTCGTGAGAGCTAAGAAAACGCAATAAACAGCGATGTAAATTTTTTTCTTTGGACTGAGATACGGACCCTCAAAGTAGGGGTGTCGGTTTATTAGAGGGTGTCGGTATATTAGAAGAAATACGGTATACCATTTGGCAGCTAGTACTTCATAATAAGAATCAGACTTCATCAGTGGTTGCTACACGCTCAATGAACCCTATTGGTCATGGGGAAATGAACCGACGTTTAAATCAACTGCTGGAGTGTTTCGCCGTGGACTGGCGTTTGCCATATACCGTATAACCTCTATTAATTAGGCACCCCCTAATTCGAAAAACGTGTTCGTGGCATTGTGTTTTGACCCACATTTTGGTCACTTCTCTCAGGCAAGTTACCAACCATTTTATAGCTCATCTCACTAGCTACAAAATGAGTGGTAACTTGCCTCAGAGAACTTTCCGAAAAATGGGTGACAAACACAATGCCACAAACACGATTTTGAACGAGGGGTGCCTAATTAATAGAGGTTATACGGTAACAGTTTGTATGCCCATTCTGTCAACTTATATTTAATTAAGCTTTTAAAAACAGGACAACTTTTAAGACCATGTGTCTTACTAATCATGGTGATTACTAAAGTTTCAATGAGCGCGGAACCATACACCATATTTATGTCGTTAGATGTGTTCGAGTGTTTTTTTGCAAAAAAACTGTCAGTCTCAGAAACTGTCTATAAGCACTTTTAACCTATTATAAGAAAATACATGTTCGGTCTAAAAATTTAGAAATTTTTTTGCCTTAGTTCTCCAAACTGATTTAGGCAAGGGCAGGCCAGCATATGTTAGGACGAACTCGAACATGTTTTTCTTACTTTTAAAAGATTCAAAAACAGGTGTGAGTCTGTCCTAACATACGCTGGTTTACCCCTACCGAAGCCTGAAGCCTAAAAAATAACAATATTTCGAGAGAAAAAATTTGTGCCGAAAAAACAAGAGGGGAACCAAGAACTTTTTCGAAAATTTTTGGAAGAAAACAAGAGTCGACCACATATAGAGCCGTATTTATTCTAGTAAAGCACCAGTCTCTATTTGAACACCAGTCTCTAAGAGCCAGAAATAGGGGATAAACCATGTTTTATTGCATTTTCAGCCTACGGTCAAGAAAATCCAGGGGTGAAAAATAGAGCACCGTGGTATTCTATTCGAATAAATACGGTAAATTATGTCAATAATGTTTTTGAAATTATTTTTTAAGGGCATTACCAGCGCGTAAAACAGGCGATTTCAAATTAAAAAAAACCAGCTACTAGGTCAATTCGAATTTATTTTTAAAAACAAAAATTCGTCGCCTCAAAAAAGCAATAAATAATGAAAAACATTGTTATGGCAAATAATTTCGAGTTCTTAGATATTTAATGAATAATATCTTAAATAATAAATCGAAAAAATCAATTTTAATTAAAAAAAACCTTTACATATTTTTTAACATGTTTTTAGTATATATACATGGTAAACGACCAATCTTTTCCAACTGGCCGACCCCATAGTAAACCACCCGGCTTTATTGAACTGGCCTGACTTGAATCTTTGATCGTATAAATTCATACTATTATGAGCAATATATGTGTAATAAATGGGCGTTTGAATGCAAAAACTTGTTACGGTAAAAAGATTCTTTTGAAACAGTGGATTTTTTAATTTTCTGTAAGTTAACCCTGGCCTAACCGGCTGGCCCGGGCTGGCCTGGGCCGGAGATTTTAAGGCCCGGCCCGCCGCAAGGTTCGGCCCGGGCCGGCCCGGGCCCAGCCCTGATAAAAACTTAATATTTTTGCATAAATACCGTATTCTCTCTATTATTTCTACTCTCTCTATTAAATCCACAGAAGTAGGGAAAACTCGGCACCGGAAAATTTTTGACACCCGCGGCTAAGAATATATTTGGCCGCTTTTCGGCCAAAGACCACCACACTCCACATTGCAAGTGAATGGGAACATGTGAATATGTGGCTGGGGACGAGTTTTTTGGGTGCCGAGTTTTCCGGTGCCGAGCTTAGGCGTTTTACCACCCACCAAATTGACCGTCAGCATATTAAGACTGAATTTTAGATATGATTTGTTTTGAATTTTGGCCGGATTGTGGTATATGGTCCTCGCTCAAAATCTATCCAGATCATCTTTTTTTAATGTTTTAGCTTCTAAAACGTGCTTAAAGCATGTTTTTAGGTGGCGGTCGACACTTTTTAGCAAAAACTTTTTTTGTCCGAAATTGACTTTTTGCCTTACACGGGAAAGGCACGACCCGGGTGTGGCCTATTAAAAAACGTTATATACCAAAATGTAGCCCTAATTGAGCTAGTTAAGGAACCGTTCGCAGAATCTGCTATGGATCAATCTACGCTGAGAAATAATCTTTTTAAAATTACAAAAAAATTGTGTTGACATATAAGTCAAGAACAACCCTTTTCAAACATGTGAGTTGGTGGCCGAGTGGATGAGTGGTGCGGCGCCGAACCTATTTCTTTTTTTCGGGAAAGGTTCGACTCCAGTCGCGTGCACGTCTTTTTTATTTTCGGTTTTTTTAAAGCTTCACTTTCCTACACAAAATGACACGGGGAGAACAATAAAAATATTTTTAACGTCGTCGGATTTGTAATACACATTGTGAACGGTATATATTTCATTTACGAACAACGAACAATTAATGACAATGATTATACCGTATATATATATAATATATACAATATATACCGTTCACAATGTGTATTACAAATCCGACGACGTTAAAAATATTTTTATTGTTCTCCCCGTGTCATTTTGTGTAGGAAAGTGAAGCTTTAAAAAACCGAAAATAAAAAAGACGTGCACGCGACTGGAGTCGAACCTTTCCCGAAAAAAAGAAATAGGTTCGGCGCCGCACCACTCATCCACTCGGCCACCAACTCACATGTTTGAAAAGGGTTGTTCTTGACTTATATGTCAACACAATTTTTTTGTAATTTTAAAAAGATTATTTCTCAGCGTAGATTGATCCATAGCAGATTCTGCGAACGGTTCCTTAACTAGCTCAATTAGGGCTACATTTGGTATATAACGTTTTTTAATAGGCCACACCCGGGTCGTGCCTTTCCCGTGTTAGGAGACCAAGGTAAACCATCGTATATAATGGTACTCTACCCCGTTTTGGTAACTGGAGCTGGGCAAAAAGAGCCGTTATATGCGTTTTTGATCATGAGTCTTGCATTTTTCACTAATTTGTAAACCATTTTTAAATGACTCCTAAGTACTTTTTATGTGCTTGAAACGACGAGAAAGTAATTTCATGACACTTTTCCACGTAAAAAATGGATTTTTCGAAAAAAAACTTTTTTTGCCAAAATGTGACTTTTTGCCCTGGGGACCAAGGTCAATTACCTTGTATTAGGGTATTCCACCCCGTTTTTGTCACTGGAGCTGTGTACATTCCTAGTACATTCCAAAAACTTTTTAATTTTCTTGTAGCTATAAATTCTCAATTGACTCAACGGGCTTAGTTATAAACGCAACAATGACAGCTTTCTTAAAGCTAAATGCAAGATTTAATATATAAAAGAACAGGAAAGCAATCAAATACTCATACAAATTATTTTTACCTTAAATTGCCTGCCAACTTCTCTGCTTTCTCTGTGTGTCTCTAATACATGCAATATGTCAGCACACACATGTGTGTATAACAGGCTGTCAGCTAGTGAACCACACAACCCAACAACAACCAAAGATATTTTTTCTCTAGCCGCCCTGCTTGCCTACTTTTTTTACTTGCAAGGACGCACAAAAAAGGACACACACAGGCAAGCGTGCAGCCAGCCACGAGTTGATGTTCTTTATGCCCCTCTGCACACACACATTTTTTGTTTCTATCTGGTGTTTGGCAGCAGCAGTAGTGGCAGCCGATAATAGAGTGTCTTGCGTCAAGTCTAACCCAACCTTTGTTTGTTGTTTTCAAAAAAATTCACGCGTTGGTTTTAGTTGATGTAAATATGCTTGTTAAATGTTGCTATACAACAGCAATTACTCATTATGGGGCTTTGGATTTATTAACCACTTTTGAGCAACTTAAAATTGCTGTATTTTTTGGATAATATTTATTCGGATATAACTGACTACTTTTGTAGTCATTTTTTTAATGTTGAGTTGAGAAATAATTCTTGCGGCATTATTTAAAATTTTTTTGTACAGTCAAACCTCTTTAAACTAACCTAACAGCCCCCCCCCCCCCCCCAAGTTCGTTCCCGCCTAGAGTCCGACGATTTTTTTACCTCGATTTTTTTACTGTTTTGCCAGTTCTGTTTTGACAGTCTGGTCGCAAATATCGCAAGGATGCCGATTTTGGCGATCGTTTTTTAGAATCCTAAGACTTTTTTCACTAAAAAATCAAAACCTCTTTAAACCGGCACCCTATTTCGACATAGGGTGCCGGTTTAAAGAGGTTTGACTGTAAACATGTTCTCAACATTTTTTATGCGTCATGCACTATTTGGTAGCTCATTTACTAGCATTTTCAACAAGCTATCATTTGTTTATTAATGTTAAAAAAACATTAGTACTCCAAAATAATAAGGTGCGAAGATGGGCAGTTTAGGGGCTGGATACCAGGGCTGCACCCGGATTCTGTTTTATGCTTCTCCTTTTTGTGACAAAAACAGAAAAAGAGAAAAATCATGGGCCTGAGTTTAAGTCTTTAACTGGCCAAAGTTTAATTCGATATTCAGCGCTTTCGTAACATTAAAGGACAAAGCTTTTTTGGGGCAAAAAGTACTTTTTTGGGAGCAAATTTTGGTTTTGTCTAATTAGCTTTAAATTTTTTATTTTTTATCTGACGCTACTGTCATATACCCCCCCCCTTCAAAAAAACTACTGTAATATACCCAGGGTCACTTTTTTTAGCTGTTTTACCATGTTTTTCGACTCGGGCCGTGGCAAAATTAGACTCTATATGCATTTTATGATCAAGTGTACTTCTCGGAATCATGTCTAAGGTAAGTGCGTGCGCGCATCTCTAACCAACCAAGCCCCCTGCGCCCCCTTCGGGGCGCAGGGGGCCTGGGGGCTTGGAGTTGAGATGCGCACACCCACATACCTTAGACACAAATCACTCGAAAGCGACTCTGGATGCATGAAAAAACATGCATGCCAGAGTTATTTATGCGATAGGCCCCAGTATACAAAACTATGTTCAACATCTTTGCTATTTCACCGAAGAGCATTTACCCTCGTTTTACAAGGCCGGGCCACAGACCCAACATCCGAAAATTTAGACTAGCACTCAAAAGTGCTGGCCTGGGTGCAAACCCCCGGGGTCCACCCCGCGGATCGGCTTGGTCCATGAAAAGTACTCATACTTATGCCTGCACCAAAAGTTCCTAGGTTTGAAAGTACCCTTAGACGCTCAGAGAATTAATACTCTAAGGATCCCAACCATCTCGAAAAGTGGCCCCTGTATTATTCTTTTCCCCTCCCAATACAGCCCGCAATCCCATTTAAATTGCTTTTCTAGTCCTTTTATGGCGAAATTATTGTATAAAAATGATTTTTGACCATCCCTAAAAATCGGTTTTTGGGGGTATATGACAGTAGGTCGATTTGGGGGAGGGGGGGCGGGTTTGTGTAGGAGGTATATTACAGTAGCGTTTTTTTTGGGGGGGGGGTGGTGATATTACAGTAGCGCCTTTTATCTTTTTCTCAGAGTGTTAACACCGTCAGGCAGCTCTGCCCTCCGAGAACTGGGGTTCCTGCAATTCAAATCGCTGTTTTAGTTATGTTAAACCGTGTTCAGGACACTTCTTTAGGTAGGATATCATAACTTTTAATCACTTCTATCTAAGTAAAAATTTTGGACGCTCGAGGTGATACCTGTCTTAGGAAGGTTCCAGATGCCTTTCCTACCCACCCGAGGCTTCTTTTCTTCGAAAGCTACTTTAGTCAAATAATGATAAAAAAAAATGTTTGTCACTACTTGGATTCGAACCTGTAACCTTAATAATTTATTGATCAAAACATGTTGATCAATTTGATGTTGATCAATTCGGTGCCGCCCCTCACAACCAGCCCCCTTCCCAAAAAACTTTAATGTCGTGTACCAACACCCCGCCCCTATTTAGGCTTAGGCCCGTAGGCCTTAGGGTTAGGTTGAGGGCCTGGTCAGCAGCAATATCAGCTTTTTTTAGAACACGATTTTCAAAAATTGTTGTCTTTTAGTACCCCTGAAAATGGTTGGGGCGCAGGATATGGGCTAATAAAAAGAAATACAGTATATATTTTTAAAATTCAAAATAAGTAATACATAGTTGCAGGGGATTTATACTAAATGGAACAAAAAACCAGCCAATATACTTTGCAACAATCAGCAACTCCAATGAATGCAGCATTAGCAGATCTAGGAGGAGAATCCGAAACGGCTAAAACTTCAAATTTATTAGCTCAAAATACTAATATTGATTCAATTGGGTCAAGCCAACAGCCCTTGTACCATAACCCATCTGCAGAAGGACATGCCAACAACTATGTCACCTATGATCACAACCACTATCAACCACCAGCCAGGACAATCAAAAGCGAAATTTTCGACCATCATGGCAATTATACCAGCAGTTCTGCCGGAATGGTAGATTTTTGACAAAATTTGAAACCTAATACTGCCACCTGATTATAAATTTTGAGAGTGTCAAAATCCTTCCTTTACAGTCATCATATATAATCAACTTTTATCAGATTAGGTAGAATCGTCATAAAAAAGTTCAAAACAGAAAAACACTGCTGGTTTCTTGAAACGCACGGGCATGCCTCTTTAAAAAGCGGTACCAAGCACTTTTGGTTGACTCATCTTATTAGACTCTCCTATTAGACTAAAGTGCAATGGTGTCTAAAATGATAAGGCAGAATCTTAGCTTGATACAGTCTACTATCAAAATAATACTCTTAAGCTAACTCATAAGCACACCCCTCAAGTTCGTACCCACCAAGGGTACGACACCTTTCGTTACCCCATTTTCGAAATATTTCGCCGAACCTGAATCGTCAGTTTAATCAGAAAAATTGTAGAGATTCTAATTTTACCGGTCGTTTCTCGAAATAATTACAAGTTTGCCGAGATGACCCGCAGCTCTTGATACGAGCACACCTAATTTTTAAAAAGGTGTGCTTTTGGCTGTAGGAACTTTCGTAACAAGACAATTTCGTAAGAGCGAACTTTCGTAAGAAACATTTTCGTAACAGCGAAAATTCGTAAGAAACTTTTTTGTAACAGCGAAAATTCGTAAGAAAATTTTTCGTAACAGCGAATTTTCGTAACGAATTTCTTTCGTAAGAGGAAATAATCGAATTTTTTTTTCACTCTTATTCAATTTTTCTAATTCAGGATTTCATCTGATTCATTTGTTTTGGCCTTTCTGTCACTGTTTGACACTTCGAACAGTTAATTATATGACTATTAACTGTATGAGCACAAAAGTTGGTAAGCATAGGTCATATGACTGAAAATTTCGATAATTAGTTGGCCCCCGATCTTTCATCCGTTAGGAGACCAGCAGAAATACCCAAAAGCATGGTGAAAAACTCCGAGCTAGAATTTGCATATTATATTCTACACATAGCTGTTTGCTATTAGTAGCACGTATGGTGCAGTAGGTATGTTGATGGGATGAATTTTTTTCACCAGTGGTTCGATTCCACCCTCTGACTGTTTCATTTTTTTCTTGACTATTTTTGGTCAAAACATCACAGAAGGTATAAGAAACATCAAAGGAGGATCAAAAAGCAAAAAAAGCAACTTAAGATATCACTAATGTTACTGAAAAGTGCGTTACGAAAGAGCTTGTTACGAAAATTCGCTCTTACGAAAAAGTTTCTTACGAAAATTCGCTCTTACGAAAATTCGCTCTTACGAAATTGTCTCGTTACGAAGCTTCTTACAGCCGCGCTTTTATCGCTTTTGACAAACTTGTAGGTATTTCTATTAACGACCAGTAAAATTAGAATCACTACGATTTTTCTGATTATACTGACGATTCAGGTTTGGCAAAATATTTCGAAAACAGGGCTGAAAAAGTGTCAGGCCCTAGACGGGAACGAACTTTTTGCGCATACACCATATCGAGAGTAGACTGTATACAAATCTGACAAACAACCCCTATTTAAAAAATTAATAAAACATAGAGCTGCAAATATCAGTAAGATGGAGAAGAATGACTGACTATAGCATACTAATCCATACTACACCAGACATTTTTTCTAAAACAACGACAATAAAAAGGGTGTGCTCTGAGAAATTGCAAAAAAGCTTTGTCTAGACAACAGACTGGCAGCCGCAGCAAATAGACTTGTGTGGCGATTAACGGGAGGGAACGGGGAGAGCACTTCCCAGACACAAACACAACACAAATAGGTTGCCCATGCCCTCTCTAATGTTTTCCGCTCTTCTAGTTGTAGTAATAGCCCAAGCTGCTTTTAAAAAACACGTTGGAGATGGTTGCCAGTCATTTTTTGTCGGCAAATGTAAAAGAGCATTGGCATCATTCCTTCCTTTTTTCGAAATTTTTTTATACCTATTAAACTGTTTTTTTTCAGTTCGCACAAATTTGCTACTAAATAAGATTACAAAATACCAAATTTTATCTGGCCAGTCTTATTATCCCATGGACAGTATACCAGGCCTCTGTGCTCAGCATTTGGGTATAGATGGCAAAAGTTGCTGTCCAATGTAGTGAAACTTTGTAGTTTTACAATCTGAAGCAGCATCTAAATTTTGAGATTGAAAGACTGGACGTAACTAAACTAAACGATTTAAGCAACGGGGTTAAACAAACCAACTTTGAAATTAAGGCAACAAAATAAAATGGCGTAATTTAGATTCCCTATAGTTGAGTAACAATTTTAAATAAAATCAGGATTTTAGAGTCAGGTATGAGCTAATGTTATATTAGTTAAAAGTCGAACTCCATCAATAGACCATCCCCAATATGAGGTCATTTTTGCGACAGAGGGCTGATTCGCCGTTGGCTTACTTTGCCGTCGGCTTACTTTGCGTCGGCTTGATTCGCCGTCGAAAAACGGTGTTTTGTCGACGGCGAATTAAGCCGAAGACGAATTTTGCGACGGTGAATTCAGCCGACGGCAAATCTAGGGCGAATCAGCCCTCTCCCATTTTTGCTGGTCCTCAGGCTGACCTTATATCAAAGTTTTGATTTTACAAATTGCTAGAAAACAAATTTATGTTTCTACAATAGAAGTCGGTGCCCTATTTGCATTGGTCTCCCTGTTTTTTTTTATGATTGATTAGGCTTATGTTAAGACAGATACAAACAGGCTATAAACCTAACATACGTTGTTCAACTCTTGCCTGACACGTGTAAGCCTGAAAACTCCACAAAATCAACGGTGGACCAAGGCAAAAAAAGCAGTGCGTCATAGCGTTCAAAATGTTCACGTATTGTTTACCTAATTTTCATCCAAGTTTCACTGGGGTCATTTTCAAAAACCTCATTTTCATACTTTGACTCCTCCATCCTAGTTATTACACTGTGAGCAGTGCTGTAAATTTCGAAATTCCGGCTTCGCACTAGGCACCGACCTATAACATCATGGCATCACACTGGAAACCAAAAATTTCATAAAATAATAAAATTTCATAAACATAAAATTTCGGCACTGGGCAACGGCGGTGATATTTTGGCCCTATCTCGCAATGGGCGGGGGGGGGGGGGCGGTGTTTGTTCCTTGGTCTCCCCTGTTGTTTTTTGTGATTTTTTTTAGGGTAAAACTAAGGCAAGGGTAGTATAGGGTATGTAAGACTCAAACACATATCAGACAAGTAGACACAACACCACTCTACACAATAATTATTCCAAAGTCCGATTTTTTTATTGACAAGGATTATTAATATTCAGTTGGAAATTTTTCATTTTTTTGATATGATTAAAGTCTAGATACAGACTAGCCAAAAAATAAGCATTTTTTAAAGTGGCTGTCTTGCTAAAAAATATGCTAAATAATTTGATTTATTGATTTTTGAAGAGACTTTGAAAAGCTGTAAGCCCACTCATGTGTGTCATTGATTGACTGACGTGTCGTAGACCATAGAAAAACATAAAAATTTTAGTCTGGCTCCTCGAATAAATACTATCCGACTGAGGGCGCTAGAGTAATGTGTTGAAGGTTATATTTGCATTCAAAGATCTGTGTTTTTCAACAGCAGACAAGGCCGTTCCCAAAACCCTTCCCTTTTCTCTTTTTCTACCCAGTGAATATACAAAACACACCCCGATTTCTGGCTGATTATTGTCCAGGGTTTGTTTACTCAGGCTTGTTGTTTACCTACTTTTTTGAATATGTTTTTTTGGATGGAATGACTAATATTGCATAGCTAAGCAGCTGAAAATTCATTCTTTTAAAATTTTTCAAAAGTTTTTGTATAGCTGTATTGGCCGGCTATATCCTGGAAATTTGCAATAAAATGTTTTCACACTAAAATTACCTGATATTCTCTGTGCGTCTAGTTTTGCTGGACCTGCCTAATAGCTATATTTTTTAGAACAGGGTTTTAATGTTCATTGATATTTTCGTAAAAATGTCTGTCTTTTTTATCGACTGAATAACATTTTTTTCGTAAAAGCCAAGTGCGCACCCCCTCCAAAGAGTATTTTTCTCAGGGTCTACCTTTTTTAGTTCCCTTGATTTTTTTGACCCCAATGCATTGCAATGTGGAACATGCAGGGGAACTTATTGGGTTGGGGGCTGGGGGATAGGGTTTTTCACTTATCTAAAAATAGTGTTTAAACGACTCATAAGTAATTTTTATATGCTTAAAACGACGAAAAAGTTATTTTCTATATTTTTCCACACAAAAATGGATTTTTTGAAAAAACAATTTTTGACTTTTTGCCTTGGGGGACCAAGGCCAATTACCTTGTATTAAGGTATTCTACCCCGTTTTGGTGACTGGAGCAGGGCAAAAAGAGTCTATTTATGCATCTTTCATTAAGAGTCTTGCTCGGAATCATGTCTAAGGTAAGTGAGTGCGCGCATCTCTGACTCTCAATCCCACTGCGCCCCCTTCAGGGGCGCAGGGGGGGGGGGGGAAGGGGCTTGGAGTTGAGATGCGCACACCCACATACCTTAGACACAAATCACTCGAAAGTAACTCTGGATGCATAAAAGTGCATGCATACCAGAGTTTCTTTATGCAGTAGGCCCCAGTTAACAAAACTATGTTCAAATTCCATCTTTTTGGGGTATCCAAATACCCTTTCAGGTTGGATTGCCTTGGGGGACCAAGGCAAAAAATCGAATTTTAGTCAAAAAAATTTTTTTTTCAAAAAATCCTTTTTTGTGTGGAAAAATGTCAGAAAATAACTTTTTTTATCGTTTTTAGCATATTAAAATTACTTAGGAGTCGTTTAAACACTATTTTGAAATATTCGAAAAACCCGCACCACCTCCCCCCCAGCCCAATAAGTGCCCATGCAGGTGTTTGGCTGCGAAGCGGCCAAATACCCTTGGTACTGTAGATGTAAAAGGTGTGAAATAGGTGAAAAATGAAAAAGTTGGCTTAGAGAAAAATACTCTTTGGAACTTGAGCTGCTGTACATTTTTTCGAAGCAAATTTACTTGATCTGGCAAAAAAATTAGTTTTCCTTTATTTTACTGCTATTACCAGCTTTTCTATTCTATTTTCTGAAAAAGTATGATTTACTGCAACAGCTTTGCTAAAATGTAGCAAAAAAAGATAATAAGAAGATAGTATGCAGAAAATGAGGAAAATTATTTGGTTTATACTTTTACCTTTTCGGGTCACATTTTTAATTATGTTGCAATAAATGATATCTTGTCAGAAATTAGAATCGCATGGCTATTTGGAAGTGATTTTACTTGTAGAAAAATATTAAAGTATGAAAGCAAAACTAAAATTTGGTTAAATAACTTAAGTTCATACAAAAATATTTGCGCCAAAAATATTGTCCTTTTTACTCGCAACTTTTTCATTTTTGAAACTTTTGGCTTCATAGTCTTTTTATGGATAAAACTTAATAAACCCCCAAAATATCTAAATTGACCCAATCCTCCTCGTTTTTCATCCCGAAAACCTTTATCAATCACCTAATATTAATATTCTCAGTCATTTATATTCTAATTGTAGCAGCAGCCACTGCCGCTTGAGGCATCCAACGCCAACCAGCTGCCCTACTACTACCTCCCTTCAATGGACAACCACAGCAACAACAGCAGTGGCCAGTTGCCTGCTGGTTTTAACCCACAAGCCAGTTCTTCCTCCTCCAACTTCACTGCAGCCAGTAGCTCAGCCACCTACCTGCCGCCCTCAAACCCTCCTAACTCCCTGGGCTATCCACAGCCTCCTATGCCCATTACAAATACTGCTCAATTCCCAACACCATATCCACCGCCAGCCAGCACCCAGTTTGTATCCGTGAGAACGCAGGGACAGGGCGATCCACATGGTTATCCACCTAGATATCCACCTGCAGCTTATCCAGCAGATCTACCTGGTCCTTCAAACCAGCCTATTCAGCCAGAATACCCAGGGTTTACCGGTCATAGTAGCTTCCAGGCACAAGCCATGCAGTTGATGCCAAATTTAGCTGATTTGCCCAGCTCCATGTCCACCACTTTTACTCAGTATTCCATGGCTAACAGCAGGGCCCAAATGGCTCCACCTATGATTGATCTGGGCAGCTATTCCGATGTTGGACAGGTTGAGAGGTCAGTTTGGTTTTTCCAGAAAAGTTCATGTTAAAGGCTCCAAATAATTTTTTCCTTGATTTTCGGTTAAAAATTTTTAGTGCTTTGATTTTGACTCGGCAAAACCACCATCTAGAGTCAGCTGTAGATTTTTGTTTTTCAACTGCAGAATTTTTCGTACACTATACTAAAAATTCTACAGTTATTAACGTACAGTTTTCGACGGGAGAAAATGTGACTCCGGATTTGTGCCGAGTAATAAAAAAAATCATTTGGAGGAAAATTATGTGTAATCCAGTTGGTTTAGATCTGTGTTTCCTGGCTCATCATCCACAGCCTCCACTTCATCATATGCACCTCCTAGCACTAGTAGCCAAGGTCCAGGCGACCAGCCACAGCAAAAACAGAGCATCTACCAGAAGATCAAGTCTATACTGAGGATTGCCCAGATATTTCCAAAACAAGAAGATATTAGCGAGAACAGTCAAATCAAAGTGCCTGAGCAGGGGTCTCCCAGTTCCTGGTGCCATGTCTTCTACTATGAGATGAATGAAAGGGTGGGTGAGCCATACAAGGCCGCAGGTGAACATGTGATCATTGATGGGCTGTGTGCACCCTCTGATGGAACTAGATTTTGCTTAGGTACGCTTTTACTTAACCTTCTACTCATAATTGCTGAATTTTGCAGGTATATTAAGCAATGCCAACAGAAACCCGGTTTGTATAGGGCCGAGAAAGCAAATTGGTAAGTTTTTTTAAATACAGTCAAACTTCTCATTAACATAACTCCGGTTCGGGCCGGTTCGAGCGTTATGTTAATGAGAAGTTTATGTTAATGGGAAGTTATGTTAATAAGAAGTTCGACTTACCGTATTTCCTCTAATAGAGCTCCCAATGTATTTTTTCAACTCACCGACAATCGGGAAAATCTTGGTCTCAAATTTATCCCTTCAAGTCGATCTTGAAATTTATGAGTGAAAACTAGAGTTGTCAAAATAGCCGGCTATTAATTTTTCGGCTATTTAGCCGGCTAAATAGCCCAAAGTAGAGACACCCTTTACATATTGCTTTACATATTAATACAGCCAAGCTTTATTTCGGCATAAACGACACATATCAAACAAACATACCGTATTTCCTGTAATAAGGTGGCACCCTCTAATAAGGCGGCACCCCCAACTTCGAAGGTCTATATCTCGAAGCAGAGTAAATATTTTGGTTATCTGTTTGATGCGTTTTCTTAACTCCCACGAGCTCTACCGATTCGAATTTTTAGATTTTGGTTGAGCACCCGAAAATCTCGAGATTGAATTCAAATTTTTCGGATTTTCAGGGGTTTGAAAAATAAGGCGGCATGCCGCCTTATTACAGGAAATACGGTAAACAAATAGCCGGCTATTTAGCGGCTAAATAGCCAACTAAATGGCCGGCTATTTAGCCGTTGGATAACTCTAGTGAAAACCCAAAAAAATATAATCGGTAGAGCTCACGGGAGGTATGAAGTTGCAATAAACAGCTTTGCAAAGTATCGAGACTGCCACGAGATACAGTGTGTTAAAGGACCATACTTGTTGATGCAAATGAGAATTTGACAAATTCAAATTCGCGCGGGACATTTCTCTTTCGTTCGCACTGTACTCTTTTGTGTCGTTCGAAATAACTCCAAAGAGTAGAGTGCGAGACGAAAGAGAACTGTCCCGCGCGAATTTGAATTTGTAAAATTCTCATTTGCATCAACAAGTATGGTCCTTTAAAGTCGAGGCTCTAGTGGACAATACGTTTTTATTTTTTGCCTCGCACCTCCTCCCTGCTGTTTTGAAGGTAATCATGATTAAAGTAAACATGTTAACTATAATCACCATATTAACATAATTATTATGGACAGTGGTACCCATGCATTTTTCAATAAAAACAAAAGGATTGCCTATGGCAAAAAATGGAAACGTATTGTCTACTAGAGCCGTATTGAGACTGCCACTAGATACAGAGTGTTAAAGTCGAGGGGAGGGAGCCTCTATCAGGAAAGGGTGGTCATATTAGAGGAAATACGGTAAGGGGGAAGAATGCCGATTACACTTGATTTTAATTGCAGGTAGAGGATGTCACATATTTAAAGACGGGGATGATATCTACCTGGAGTCGCTCAGTGAGTCACCTATGTTTGTGCAGGCCCCTCTCTATGCCGAATTCAACAGGGACCATTTGGCGACTGTTTACAGACTTCCTCAAAGTAGCTTTTTATTCAATAATAGAGGGTCCGTCAGAATTATGCGGCCACTTTGAAAAAATAGCTGGGTAGGCCCGTTTGGTTTCCAAATATTTTTTAAAGTGCTATTTTCAAGTGTCTTCACGCTTTTTCAAGTCTTTTGCAAAGAAACATAAATGAAATTAGAGATTTCCGAGGCTAGAGGCTCTTAAATTTAGAAAACGACCGGGCGAGGGGCTACATGCACGGCAATCAACTCAAATTTTAAAAAAGGCGGCATAATTTTTCTAGAGGTGGTATTATAAGCATTTCGAAAAGGTACCGTGGAGACAAAAAAAAGACAAAAATGCCAGTTTTTTTTTCAAAAATTGCAAAATATTTCAAAACGTGGCAAATGCCAGCTAAAGATGGCAAGTTATTGACCCTAACTACATACCCAATTTTTTTAAAGTGGCTGCGTAATTTTAACGTAACCTGCACACTTGTGGGTATTTGTGCATTTATAATTTACATTTATATAATTACAGACATGAGGATCAAGGTGTTCGACAAACCCACCTTTGACAGACTCGTCTCCGAAGCTACTTCTCAAGGCTACAACTCTGTCTACACCCTTTTGGTTGGTCTTTTTTGGCGAATTTTATCAATAGCTTAAAGTTTTTTCTACAATGTAAGTAAACAAGGAAAAATACACATTCCTGTGAGAATATCTCTAAATGAAACATATTTTGCAGGCGATGTGCACACTTCGAATGAGTCTAGTCAAGGGTTGGGGAGAACAATATCGCCGACAAACCATTACAGCCTGTCCTTGTTGGCTGGAAGTGCAGTTGCCGGAGCCATTGCAAGTGCTTGACAAGATACTGATGACGCTGGGTGGGCCACTCAACGACGAGATTCATAGTTTTACATAGTAGTAGTCAATACATATTCGGGTATAACCATACATTCTGTTCAATTTTTCATCTTTTTTATGTTTTTAGTAATAAAAATTTATATATTTCTTAAAATGGTTTAGCACACACATCGTACCGGACCTCACAAAATTAATAATCAATTGTTTTGAATTTTTTTTTAAAATTTTTTTGGAAAATAATTTTCGGCTCCCCTCATACTCCCGCGGGACACGGACAATTATTCAGACAGATTTTTTTGTGTCTATCTCGGCTCTCGGCCATCCTTTTTCACCGCTTTCAATAGATCCATTCAATAGATCCATCAAACAAGAAAATCCATCCTGCTTTACAAAATAGGAATACAGATTTATCATAATCACTATCAAAAACGGTTTTCAGGCTGTCGTGCAGGTCAATGTCCCGCGGGACAAACTTCCAGATTTTCACCGCGTAACAGCCAAAAATCATTTCTGAATGTCTAAAAAATATATACTAGTTTGATCGTGTAGAGCAGGGACAATCCGGGAATCTGTTGCCAAGATCAAAAAATAACCGTGTTCCGTGGCTTTATGGGCACTTGTCCCGTGTACCGTGTCCCGCAGGAGTATAAGGGCAGCCTTTATATTTTTTTTTCGTTAGAACTAGCGGCCATATACCGTATTTCCTCTAATTAACGCCCTCGCTCCCCTTAAAAAATTTCAGTGTTTTGTGCATTCGACCACAATTTTTTTAGCAAGAATACCGTTGAAAAAACGCTTATTAAAAATGCCGTTTTGAAACCCTTACTGGAAAGGGCCTTATTATTGGAGAGGAAATGTTTATAGAAAGAGCACGTTTATTCTTTCAATATATGCTTTCGAACATTTTTATCTAATTTTTTGTTTTCATATTTGTTATTTCTAAAATTTTGAGCATGTGACCCTACAGGCTACACGATCGGTTTACAAAAATATATTTTTTAATGAAAACAGTTTCGATAAAGATTACTTGATTTCGTAGCAGGAATAAACCGAAACTATTACATTAAAATATATATTTTTGTGAACCGAATTGAGAAATTCTAATACCATTGTGTAGCGTGTATCTTAGGCTTTCAGTTTTAAGGTCATATGCTCAAAATTTCAGAAAAAAACACACATCAAAACAAAAATAAAAATTTAAGAAAAATTAAATTTCGAGTTAAGTGTGTGTGCCAAAAATAATATGGAAGATTTTAAAAGTAGGGGATCATGGAAAATCAACGAAGATGCCCGAAATTACTTTTTATTCTCGGGTTTTTTCCATTAAAATGGCCTCATATCAAAAGGACCCGTTTATTGCGGAGTGCGTGTTTTTTTTTCAAAAGCACAGAACATTGCTTTCAGGTGCACGGGATAATTCCGAAGCGACTTTTACGGCTTCGCGATGACGTAGATGCAGGATAAGAAAGGTTAAAGTTAAATCACGAATAATGTATTCAATTCAATGTTTTCAACCAAGAATTACAAGTTGTTCAATGTATTTATTGCGTTTTGTATTGTTGAAAAATTTGAGTGAAGTTTATTTGTTTTCCAATTTCGGCTAAAATTTTCTTTTTATATGGTTCAAAAAATAAGCGCGCCCCTCTGATTAACGCGCCCCTCTAATGAACGCGCCTCCTGGAGGGCATCCAAAAAATAAAAGCGCCGGCGCGCTAATTAGAGGAAATACGGTATGCGTTCGGTCGGCTCTAAAAATACCCTTGTCCTCTTTGCTGTATTCTTTTCTTAAAAATGTCTTCATAGTCTCAGAAACAATTTATTTACACTTTTTAATTATTTTTAGGCAAAAAGATTTTTGTGAAAAAATATTGCAAAAAATTTTTGCCTTGGTCATCAAAGCTAATGCTATTGAGCGCAACAGGGCTGGACGCGTTAACTACACAATGAGAATGACAGTACTTTCTTCAATGGAGAATAAATGTTGTGGTCATTTCTACACTTTTGAAATTTTCGACCTTGAATAGAATACACCCCATCCCCCGACTCAGTTTTTGTTTCTTCTAAAATCATAGTAAAAAATACCCAAATATTAGTCACAGACCCCGGAAAAAGTGCGTGAGACATTTTTAGTCCCAACTTCCATACGCGTGCCTGCCCCTAAACCTTGAGGCTTATTTTTGTTGTTCCGAAAGCTAGGTACAGCGATTCGGGGGTGGGAGAGGGTTATTCTATACTTGCGCCAAATTTTCTTTTTTTACTCTTTTTTCTTCAAACTTTTTTTCAGTTAGCTTACAGGGGCATGCCCATGCTAGTGAGAGGTGTTGCTCGGGAATTCAAAAAAATTTCCTAATTATTGAATTTCTGTACGGATTTTTCAACTTGATTTTCCAACAAAATGATACCTAAAATTAAATTCTAGGCCACGTTTCGTTAGAAAGTTCAATGATTAGGAAAAAATTTTGAATTCCCGGGCACCACCCTTATTAGCATGGGTATGCCCCTTTAAAGGGGCATGCCCGTGCCCGACACGGAGAAAAGGCGGGGACCAACACTTTTTTCTTTCTCGATCAAGTTTTACATGCATACGCATTCAGATTTTTTAAGTTTTCTGCCTAGTTTTTAAAAGTAGTATAGGGTCATTAATATTAGATTTGACGCAAAACGAGTGAAAAATAGAACGGTTCAAAAAAAAATTGCTGGTCCCCTCAACTTTTTGAAACGCATGGGCATGCCCCTTTAATGCAAAGATGCCTTGGGTAATCATTATCAAGTTCTAGATACCTAAAATTTAGGTTACCTTGGTCATTCATTAGCATTCGTGAAATTCCTGAGATCATAATATAATATTATTTATGAAACTTTCCACCTGTAATCCAATTTGCTATTTTCACAAATTTTTTAGTTTTTCTGTAATTTCTCTAGCACTAGCTAAACCACAAGCACATATATCATTGGTGTGTGTCTGGCCACCGACCACACAACCATGGCCAGTCACGAGAAGCAACAGACACAAACATATGTTGGGGTAGTGGTGATCACTGTTGCTTGCATTCACACACTCTTACCAATAAATACAACAAGTTGTTCTCATCTTCTTTGTTGTATGGAAATATTTTGCTTTTATTTTGTTCAAAAACTGTTTATGTTGTAGCATGTTTTACGTTTTATTTTCTTATTTTCGCATGTCTTTTTCTCTATCTGTGATGTAGAGGAAACTTTATAAAACAATCGAGAAAAACAAAGTATATCTTGAGCTTTTTTTGCAATAACAATTATTTGTTGTTTCATTACATATGATGACAATCGCACCTAGGGGGGTGGTTGGCTAGGCAGGCTATAGCCCAAACCCTTCCACCACCACCCCCCCCCCCCCCGTCAGGATTTTTTAGTCTTTTTTAGCTTTTAAGGATTTTTAGTCTATTTAGCCCCTCCCCTGTCAGAAAATCCTGGGTACGCCTATGATGGCAATACAGTTGACTCTCCCAGCGACGTACACTACGAAAATTTGTTCCTGCCCAGGGTCCGACACTTTTTTACCTCAATTTATAAGGTCTTTTTTCGAACCAAATCGTCAGTTCAGTCGGAAATATGGGAAGGGTTCTAATTTTTGCGATCGTTTTTGCAAAAAGACAATAGCATTGTCATCTTAAAGCGTAACTCTCCCTATAACGTACAGCTAAATGCAAAACAGTTGTCTGTTTTAGGGAGAGTTATGCTTTAAGATGACAATGCTATTGTCTTATGCAAAAACGATCGGCGAAATCGGAATCTTTGCAATATTTCCGACTAGACTAACAAATCAGGTTCGCAAAAAGACCTCATAAATTGAGGTAAAAAAGTGTCGGACCCTAGGCAGGAACAAATTTTTGGGGTTAACACTATGTAGAGGTTTGACTGTATATGGTGGTTTTTGTATGCATATTGTGTAGTTTCTGAACTTTTCACTTCTAGTTTTTGTTTCCTATTGGCTCAAAATGTAGCCCTAGTATACTCATGTATTTGAATGCGTATTGTAGTTCAACATGAGTGCCAAAATCATTCTGAAAAATTCTGGCATTTCCTGCAATAATTTGTCTCGTCATGAGCGGAGCAGACAGGAATAGTCAGTAAATGAAAACCTCGAAACTTCTAGATAATGGCACCCTCTTGATTACAGAATAAAAACAACATTTTGATCATTTTTGTAGAAAAAAAACTCATTTCATCCAGTTTTTGTTGCCATTTTTAAGAAGAAAAAAAAAGATTTTGACTATAAATTTTAAAAATGAAAATAATTTGGGGTCTCAAAAAAAGACAATTCTTTTTAAAAAGAACGATTTGGAAACATTTTTCTTTCGACTCAAAAACATTCGGAAACCTGGGCCAAAAACCTTACAGGAGGAGGAAAAGTTATTCAGATTCGAAAAATTGGCCCTGGTAAAGCAGTGGTTAAGCGTTTGTGTCTTATGGTCCAAAATCGTGCGCAGGTTCGATTCCACTTGCAAAATAAATGGCGTTCAACATTGCGGGATTGAACCTGCGACCCATTTTGGACCATAAAACACAAGCGCTTATCCACTGCGCCATCGAGGCCGAATTTACTATATACCTTAATAGCTTTTCCCCCTCCTTTAAATTCCAAAAAGTTTTTTAGAGTGCTCAAAGACATTGAGATGCCATGATTTTTTAAGTAAGCATAATATACGCCCACATATTTGCCTTTGTCAAGTGAATATGGATGTGCTGTGTAGCTGCCATACATCTACCCAGCTAAGCTACTGGCCAATTAAAAGGCAATGGACGGCAAGGCACTCATTATTCTGCTGCCGCTACCACAAATTGCTTTTGGATTAGTTCTGTTGTAGTAGTTGGGAGGAATGTAGGAAAGGCATCTGTGGGTGGTTGTAAGCATTAGGCAAATTGGCATGTTACTGAGCTATTCGTAGTTTTGGAAGCATTCACCTATCCTTTAAACACCTGGTCTCTCACTAATAATATTGCTAGTTGCTGTCAAAAAATGTTAGTCGGCTTCAGATCTGATCTCTTTCTTTATCTCGGGATCTTTGTCACCCTCTAAAGTTCGTTCATACCAATGGTCTGAACTATTTTACTTCCATTTTTGATGTTTTTCAGAGGGTAGGTAAGAACTTTGCCCCAATTTTTTTTCTGGTAGGATTCCGAATAACCGTTTTTGCAATCGTTGGCTGTGCTACACAATCTTGAGCTCACTCAAAATCAACTTTTTTACTTTTTTCGACGTTTCGAGAGTCGAAACGTGTAAAAAAGTTTTCAATGCGCGAATGATCATTTTTCCAGAAAAAAACTTGATCGTAATTTTGACTTTGAGCATATCCAAAAACCATGCGATTGGAGCCGTTGGGTTTCTCGAAATTTCTTTACTCGACAAAATTATTTTCTGCGCTAGTGCCATTATTCCGAGCAGTACTATTGATCATAAAGTGCATATAGAGTCTCTTTTTGCCCCAAACCCCATTAGAATTCGATAAAAAACTGTTTTTCTAAAAAATTCGGTCTTAATCAAAAAAAATGTTTTTATTTTTTTTACAGCGTAATAATGTATTTCAAGTGCTTACAACGCGGATTGCTAAAAAAGGGTAAAGTTTTTCCAGCCTAAAAAATTAAAATATTCATGCTCTTGCGCACGTATACTAGCTTTGAATATTATTGTTAGCTAGTAAGAAAGTTTAGCCTATTTATTTGAAATATTTATTACACGCACTGCTTTCCTCAAGCAAACACACAAAGGAGAGTTGGCAGACTTGCAGCAGTAGTAAAGGTGGTTGTAGTAGTGCCATAGCAGGCTAAGCTGCTCTAGAGCAGTGAAGATTAGTCAATATTGATGCTTACTGCTGCCCCGGCAATGATGGCATTTCCTTTTGACACCACCCCCACGGCTGCCCATTTCCTGCGTAGCTTGTTTGTTTAGCTAGTCTTTTTTTCGTTCAGCTTAGTTAGCTAATTACAAGCATTTTGCATGCTTCTTGAAAAATCAAGAACTGACTGGTTCTATGTGTATAATCAAATTGAAAATGGACTAGGGGAACTTTCTCAAAAACAAAACTTGTCAAAAATTTGGCTTGATCCCACCTGCAGTTCAAATTGTGAGAAGTTCAGAAAAAAATTTTTGCTGAAAAATGGACAAAAAGTGTAGTTAAAGGGAAACCTTTTGGTTTGAAAAGGTGACTTCCGTGGCGCAGAGCGTTAGTTTTTGTGTTTTATGGTCATAAAAAGGGTGCGAAGGTTAGATTTCGCCTAATGGTAAACTATTTATTTTGGCTTGTTTGACTAATTTTAAAGGTAATTAGACTTTTTTATTACGCCAGATTTGAAATCAGCGAATCAAGTCACCCCTAGGACTGGTCAAATAAGCCAAAATAAATAGCATGTCACAACGTGGATCGAGTCTGTAACACCATTTTGGGCCAAAAACGCAAACGCTCATGCAGCCAATTTTCGGAAGCCAATTTTTTCAAACATAAATGGCTTCCCCGCCCCTCAAAATAGTTTCTGAAACTTTTGAAAAAAAAATTCTAAAAAAAAGAAGGCAAAATTTCAAGGCAAAAAATTCAAGGCAAATTTTCAAGAAGTTTCGTTTTGAGAACTTTTGTTTTTAAGAAGTTTCGTTCAACAAAGTTCCCCTAGCTCTAAAAACCTGCGATTGGAACAAATCGGTTTCTCGAAAGTTTCTCGCTCGGAAAACTAGTGATTTTCTTTTTTTAGAAATGTTTTTGTTGTGCTAAGAAATTCAATTTTTTGAAAAACATGGATAAAAGAAGTTTATTTAAGCAGATATCCGCTGACTAGTCTGTGTTATCGTGCGTTTTTTGAAGTTTTTTCTATAATTAGTATAGATTCTAAGCCGTATACATAAGGGCAATGGATTGCATGTAAGTGTTTTTGACTCACTCAATTGTTATTTGTGAACCAACAATTATCTCCTTTTTTCTAACTCCACCTAAAAAGGCAATAATAAGTCTACCATCATCATTTCTATTTAACTAAATAGTCTGAACTTTTTCGTCTTTTTTAATTAAAAAATATGGAAAACGAGTATTTCTTAGATTTTTCACATTCAGATTTTCACTATTTTCGGTTAAAGGTTGTACAGTCGACTCTCGATATAGTGAAGGTGCAAAAATTTCGTTCCCGCCTAGGGTCCGACACTTTTTTACCTCTATTTTTGAAAACTTTTATAAAATTTGGTTCGTCTGTCTAATCAGAAACACAGCAAGGATTACGATTTAGCCGATCTTTTTTGTAAACGGCAATAGTTTTGCCGATAGGATCCACGCCTTTCGATATTAACTGATTTTCAAAAAAAGGCTAAACTGTATCGGGATGCGCGTTTTTTTTTCGGCAAAACTACTGCCATTTACAAAAATTATCGGCAAAATCGGATTCCTCGCGATGTTTCTGATTAGACGGACGAATCAAGTTTCATAAAAGTTTTCAAAAAAAAAGAGGTAAGAAAAGCATCGTCTATTTTGTACCCTAAAAAACACAATTGTAAAGTTTTTATTATAAAAAAAATAGTTTACAGATGTTTTTTTCTGTTAGCTTGCCGGCCCATATTTTCTAATTAGCACTTACTCATTTGTTATAGCAGTCACTACTTTTACTACTGTCATTCCTAATTTGTTGTAGCAGAAGCTTTTAGAGCTCAGCCTTCTTTTATTGACATTAACTATTTTTAAATATTTTGTTCATTCAAATTGATTAAAACTCTCACTAAGTGAGACTCCAGTGTACAGTTATATTAGCGGTGCACAAAATTTGAATCCTTGAAACTTATCTGACTAGACTGAAAAATCACATTAGTCAAAACATTTTAATAATTGGAGTGAAAAGTGACGGCTCCTGGCGGGAACGAACCTGAGAGATCGAAAAAATATTGGACCATATCCACATTCGAATTTGGCCTATAGCACTAATGTAAAAGATGTATCTCTTTTTTTCAGCTACATTTTTCATATTAGTGTTACTGACGGACATTGAGATCTTGTATGTGTTTCTTGTATTTTTGTATTTTCGATCCAAACCACCAATCACACGGCTTTTCAAAGCGTTTAAAAAGGTTCGATTTAGATTTTTAGGAGTCTTAAAGTTTCTCGTCATCTCGTCAGATTTAGCTAAATAGGCTATTTTCCGGCTAGAGTAGATATGGCAAGAAAAAAGATTTGGTAAGGCGATATTTGTTGATAAACAGAGTATCTAAGCAGATTCTGAGCATGGGTTGGCAGCCGAAATGTTGAAAAAAAGTGCCTTGGGGCGTTTTCGAACTAGGCAGTGTAGTGTGGTCAGGCCCTCAACAGCTCAGTTATGCTTGCCGAATATCGTTTTTGCCAAATATCGTTTTGCCAAAACATACGGTTGCCAAATCTCCCTTGTCCTATTTTCATAAAACAGCAAATTTTGAAAGCTGACCAAACTGAACATATTAGAAGCAAAAAATGAGTTATTTTCTTGTCGAGACGCTTTCAATTTTAATGTTTTTTTCGAAAAGACGTTATATGGAGAGGCGTCTTTAAAGCAGTGTCTAGCCGAATTGGGACGTTATGTAGAGAGGAACGTTATGTAGAGAGTCGCTACAGTCAAACCTCGTTATAAGATACACCCAGGGACAGACCTCAGCTGTATCTTATAACGAGGTGTATCTTATATAGAGGGTGTATCATAAGTCCTGGTAGAGGACTTACATATTTCATTTTATAACTCCTGAAAAAGGACTTACATGATACTAATAATAAGTCCTTGTACAGGACTTACATGAAACAACTACTAAGTCCTGCTGCAGGACTTAGCAGAACAAAAAGCTTTCCGCAACAAAAAGTTGAAAAATTTGCACTAAAAATGGCGGCAATTCAAAAATTTTGTATATTTTTATGGACTGTATCTTATATCGAGTGACATTTTACTGAACGGGATCAAGCTCAGGTGTATCTTATAACGAGGTGTATCTTGTATCGAGTGTATCTTATATAGAGGGTTCATTTGCCTTAATTTAGTTCAGACCAACCAAATCTTCTTTAGGTGTATCTTATAACGAGGTGTATCTTGTATCGGGTGTATCTTATAACGAGGTTTGACTGTATATAGAGAGGCAGTTGTTCGAGTATTTAGTTCAGACCAACCAAACCAGTTTCACTGGGACGTTATGATGAGAGGGACGTTATATAGAGAGTCGTTATGTCGAGAGTCCACTGTAATAACTATAGGAGTGCGCTATTTGAACAAGCAGCCACTCTTATTTTTACTTCTAAAATAAATAACTTATCTGCCGCAAAAGCAGCGGAAAAACCTCTATTTTGTGCTGGAAAAGTATCTAAACAAAAAGTGTTCTCTCGCCATTATTTTCATAGGATTACGCCTAATCCAGAAATGTGTGTTCCCTGCTGGCTAGCCAAACACCCATTTTTAATTTATCTAAACAAAAATTTGCCTAATCCAATTCCAGCCATTCCACTACCCAAATGTGCAGATTCCAGTCCCTTGTCCGCTAATGTGCTTCCCCGAAGCGCAAATTCTTTTTTTCTCCAAAGCAGAAAATGGGGCTAGTGGTGGCAAAAAATTATTTATTTTTCTCACATTACCAGTGGGCACACGCACACCAGCCACCCTTCCTGCTACTGCCTCACTCAACACCACTGTTGCCAGCCATTGATGAGGGTAGGAGGGTTGGAAGCTAAGGCTAGTAAACCCTTAAGCTGGCAAGTGAGAGCCTGTTTCACGGCATCCTGTCATCCCCTTGCCACCAGCACCAATGAGTGTTGTGTTATGCTGCCATTACTACTGCTCTTTTTACTTATTTTCCAGTTTTTTTTGCTGTTGGTTAATCTTTCAATTTGTCATAAAGCTGTTTTTTTATAAGTTTCGGTATTTATTTGGCCTCTTTTTAGACATTTTATCAGCACACTTATGAAAATTTACAGTAAATTGCACGCAGCCTAATTATAAACATTATACAGAACATGTATAACAAATCAACGGATAGTTGTTGTTCAGAGGTCCCCGTGAAAAAGAGATCTTTATTCTATACTAGGGTTAATTTTTGTAAAAAAACGGAGAGAGGCACGATTTCGGAGATGGTGTTACTAATCACGGGTGAGAAATCAGGGAAATAAAGTTTCGTGAGTTTATTTCACGAATCTGAATTTTCCATTGAATTTCCATCATTATGGAGCTAGGTTCTCATAGTAAATGCAGTGGCACCACAGTTGAGTCCCGCTTTAGTGTACACACCAAAAGTTCGTTCCCGCTTAGGGTCCGACACTTTTTTTACTTCAATTTTTGAAGTATTTTTTTAGTTCTGATTCGTCAGTCTAGTCCGAAATATCGCAGGGATTCCGATTTTCCCAGTTTTTTTATAAACACGACAATTTTCGTTTTTAGACCCGCAAATCCCGCTTTAGTGCACACCTTTTCAGAATTTAGGTGCACACTAAAGCGGGATTTGCAGGTCTAAATATGAAAACTGTCATGTTTATCAAAAATACTGGCAAAATCGGAATCCCTGCGATATTTCGGACTAGACTGACGAACCAGAATTTAAAAATACTTCAAAAATAGAAGTAAAAAACTGTCAGAAACCTAGGCAAGAACGAACTTTTGGGGTGTACACTAAAGCGAGACTCAACTGTATTCCCTACAACCCCATACTTGATCATTCAGTGTTCGTAACCGAGCTTTGGGGAAGAAATGAAAATACAACATTTAAAATATACTATTGGATTGGTTTCATACTTAAAGTAGGAGGAAAAAAGGCTTGGTTGGTTAGAGATGCGCGCACTCACCTACCTTAGACATGATTCCGATAGAGACTCTTGATCATACATGCATTAAAGACTCTTTTTGCCCAGATCCAGTGACCAAAACGTGGTAGGATACCTTAAAATACGATATTTTACCTTGGGGGACCAAGGCAGTTGGTCAATCTTTGGTAGCCAACTTTTTTGAGAACTTCACTTTTTAGTGCGGAAATTGTTGGGAAACAACTTTTTAATCGTTTCTGGCGTATAAAAATTGCTTAGGAGACGTTTAGACCATATTTACAGTTAACCAAAAAAGGGCGCCCCCCCCGCCAAGTGCACAAGTACCTTTTTTATTTTTTATGTTATTCCGCAAATATCAAACAGCATTATTGTTCTGCCGATGCCCTGCTGCCAATATCGTTTCACAGATTATATTTCCGCCAATGTCGCATCCGCAAAAAGTCATTCCACAAATCGCCCTCGGCTTAAGTCGGTCGGTGAATTTCCTTTCGCAAAAGTCTTGTGGCAAATATAGGTCCGAAAAAGTTGGATCCCTGAAAAGAGGAGCGGAGTCAACGATTATTGTATCCGCAAACACTTCTTGAATAAATTTCACCATGCCTTTTGTTCTTTCTGTTCAAAAATTTTTGATTTCCTACATGCATTTTTAGAGTTAATCTTGATGGCTTGTTCACCTATTGGCCCTAGTGCAGAAGCGGTTGCCAAAGTTTGCCTTGGTCCCCCTGTTGTTTTTTTTTATCGAAAAACAGCTTGGTCCCCTCTGTTGTTTTGAAGGTGATCATGGTAAAGGTATTATATTAATATAACTATAATGGACAGGAGGGACCAAGGCATATTTCGCAAAAAAACCACAGGGGGGACCAAGGCAAATGTCGGCAACCGTTTCTGACCCTATGTCAACCTCCACCATCTTGATGGGTTGTTCACGTTCTTCGAGTTAGAGTTCGGATTTTTGGCTGCGTGAACACCTCTGATCAGAACTCTAACTCAAGGGTGTTCAAGTACCCATAGTGGCGAGGGCGCCGGCGCCGCTAGTCAAAACAAACGCCGACCTGACAATTTTCGGCTGCCAGCGTTGCCGGTAACTTTTTTTCGAGACTGCCAATGGCTTACTTATAGATTGAAAAAATTATTGGTTATACTTGCTATTATCACAGATGCTAGGAGTATTTTTATAAAAAGAAACAAAAAAACCGGCGCCCGTGCAACTGTGCACGTACCTCGATTTCGAGTTCAAATTCGAGGTGGGATTTGAAGATATTCATGTATATTTATTTGTTCCTTTTTCCGCAGCGACCACACCAATTCAAAGCTTTGTCTTTATACTCTCTACACTAATTTTGATCTTTGACCGATACTTTGTCTGCTCGTGTTAAAAAATTCTTATTTTCTATGAATAAGAAATTAAAGACCTATTTCAACCTCCAAGTTGTGTTAGAAATCTTATTTCGTGCTGCATATCAAATGCGCTTCACCACCACTACAGATTTATCTTAGCCGCTTGTGTTTGCTAAGCCTAAGCTACTAAAAGCTAGTGTCCCAGCCGACCAACCAGCAAAAAATTAGTAACAAAGAAGCCGTATTAGATGGTTAGAGAAATTAATTTGTGCCTGCCTGGCCAAAGGCGCTCATTTATCCACTTTTTGAATTTTTAATTTGGCGCAGTGGGCAAGCTAATAGCTGCAACTGAAAGATATAGCAGTTCTCTGTCGCCAAATTATTTTTCCCCTTATAGTTTCAGCACTAAAATGGCAAAAAAGTGTTGCCAGCAGCTTGTTGTTATGCATCTCATTTGGATGGGGCGAAAACTAATTCCATTCTTGTGCTTCGAGGAACTGCTCCCTCTTTGCCTGCAGCATGCGGCGAAGCTAATTAATTAATTCCAATTAATCATTAGGCACGGCCACCTAGTGATAGCAGCACACAATTACACTCTTTTGCCAATAGTCAGTTTTCGATTTTGCTATTTTTGTATTTTTCGAAACTGTAAAAAGTGTCTTATTTCGGCAAGCCATCAGGTTTTAAAAATCCAGCGTTTTTATATTAGATTTTGATCAAACATGCTGGCAGTTGGGATAGAATGTTCAAGACATCAATTATTTAAATTTTCTAAAAATTTAATTTTATACACTTGAACATGCAATGGACTTCGTTTACAATGCAGTTAAAACTCGTTATAAAGAAACTCTATATGACGAATTTTCGAGGTCGAAAGTTCGTTCCCTCCTTGAGTCCGACACTTTTTCTCGTTATAAAAGCGCTCGATATAACGTCAATTTAAGGTCAGAAGTTCGTTCCAGCCTTGGGTCCGACACTTTTTTCAACCTGATTTTCGAAAATTTTTGCAAGTTCTGTTTTTACGGTCTGGTCCTAAATACGGTGAGGATTCTGATTTTTCCGGTCGTTTTTCTAAAATCAAAATTTTTTCTCTAGAAAGCAAAAACTCGATATACAGTAGCGGACAAAAATAATGTAACACCTGTACAAAAATCTAAGTTTTGGTAAAGTTCTAGTATCTCCTGGCAAAATTTTGTCCGGCAAAACATTTTAAGTGTATTTTTAAGCAAGGAACATGATTCTGCAAAAAATTCATTCTTGAGGGCACAATTTCATTCTACAGCCACTTTTTCACGACTAGTCCATTTTTGGGCCGGACAAAAGTAATGTAACACCTTTGATTTTTGTACATTCGCTCACATTGTTCACGTTTATTGTCAATGCTTGATTACTCTTTGTAAGCCGTGTTTCTCAGCTACAATTTGGTTGGTCAACTTATTTTTTTGATTCTTCTAAAAAAAGTTATGACCATCAAAATAAAAGCGTCGATTTCTAGTCAAAGTAAAGGAAAATCTTAGGAAAATGACCGTTTAGCCACATAAATAATAGCTTTTTTTAGAAAAATACAGGGCTGAGAAACGGATGGTTGAAGTTAAAAAGTGAAACCCTCTTTTTGCCTTATTTTTAGCCTTTTTTGTCTTGTCTAAATTCAACTGTCCGTTTCTCAGCCCTGTATTTTTCTAAAAAAAGTTTTGGACATGTCATTTTGTAGAGAAATAAAAGAGCTTTCGAATGGTGCATTGAATGTGATTTTTTCATCAAAATTTTTCGAGAAAAGCTATTATTTATGTGGCTAAACGGTCATTTTCCTAAGATTTTCCTTTACTTTGACTAGAAATCGACGCTTTTATTTTGATGGTCATAACTTTTTAGAAGAATCAAAAAATAAGTTTGACCAACCAAATTGTAGCTGAGAAACACGGCTTACAAAGAGTAATCAAGCATTGACAATAAACGTGAACAATGTGAGCGAATGTACAAAAATCAAAGGTGTTACATTACTTTTGTCCGGCCCAAAAATGGACTAGTCGTGAAAAAGTGGCTGTAGAATGAAATTGTGCCCTCAAGAATGAATTTTTTTTGCAGAATCATGTTCCTTGCTTAAAAATACACTTAAAATGTTTTTGCCGGACAAAATTTGCCAGGAGATACTAGAACTTTACCAAAACTTAGATTTTTGTACAGGTGTTACATTATTTTTGTCCGCTACTGTAGCGAAACTCGGTTTAACGAAAATCTTGTTTTTCATCAAGTTGTTGCTTTTTTGAGAAAAAAAAATTTTGGATTTACAAAAAATGATCGGCAGAATCGGAATCCTTGCAATATTTGGGATCAGACTGTTAAAACAGAAATAGTAAAAGCTTAAAATGGGTGTCAAAAAGTATCAAAGCCGCTAACTTTGTCGGTCCCTTGAAATTCGTTATAACCAGTTTAACTGTAAAGAAACAGTGAAAAAGTTCGATTGGGTTAAAAACTAATTACATGGTGGTCTGACAAATTCTATGGTTTTTGAAACGGCCATACATTTTTTCCTAGAGCGATTTTTATAATTCTGTTTTCGCCCATCGATTTTGCTCGCTGACAATATTTTTTTGATATATAATATCAAAAATACAATTTTCGCTTGGTCTTCCTTGTGGTTCGGGCTCTGGTCAGTAGACGGCTTCTATAAATGCAAGGCCCGAACCACAGGGGAGACCAAGCAAAAGTCGTGTTTTTGACATTTTATAGCAAAAAATTTTGTCGGTAGGAAGAATCGATTGGCAAAAACAGAATTGTGAAAATCGCTCTAGGACAGAAGTTATGGCCGTTTTAAAAAAAGGAATTTCTTGGATCGCCCTTAAAGATCTCGTTTCTGTAAAAGTTTGATCTCCAGCTGAGCTAAACATATTCCTCATATGATATTTCTCCCACCAAACTGTAGTAATAATTCTTTTTGCATCAAATATTTGGTCTACACAAACCGTTCCCACCTTTGTTCTATTATATTCAACCAAAAGTACAATTTCTAAAAATTTATGATAGGTCTCGCATTTATTTATCGCATTTGGTGTCTTCCAATGATTTTCATTAGTTTTTTTTATTAATCTTAAAAATTGCAATACAGTTGAGCTTCAATCGACAGGCACCCCTGAAAGTTTGTTCGGGGCTGGTTTCGATTTGTCAGCCTGATTTTTGTGGTCTTTTGACATGCGTGATTTGTCCATCTGTCACAAAAATAGCAAGCATTCGATTTTTTCGAAAGTTTTTTCCGCGATGTCATAATCTTGCTATATAGACCCACTCGTCTCGACAAATGGACACACTATTTTTCAAAGACAAATGTCCGTTTATCGAGACGCGTAGGTCTTAAAAGCAAGCCTATGACATTCATTGTGTAAAAATATAGGTTTTGACTATGGGATTGGAGATTTTGGAAAATTCCAATCCCAATGCAAAAAAAGCAAGCTAAGAACAAGAAAATAATGACAAAAAACCATAAAATCGAAATCCTTTTAATTTTGTGACTGAAAGATTTTGATCAAAGCTTACGAAAATTGGGTTCAAACCAGACATGTGCACGGGCCCACTTTTCCACGACCCGGCCCGGAGCTTAATTTTTTTCTTCGGGGCCGGCCCGAAAAGAATTTCGAAAAATGGGCCCGTCTCGGGCTTAAAAAACCCGACCCAGGCCGGCCCGTGCACATGCCTGGTTCAAACAGTGTCGTACACGTCGGAGTAGCGAACTTGAAGGGTGCCTGCATATCGATACAGCGTATCGTTAACCTAGGATTACCACGTTGACCACAAAGCGGTCATATTTGTGAACTTTTTAGCTCTCATAAAGCTCGTTAAGAAAAAAGTGAAAGAATCTAGGTATTTCTTAATCTCACCTTCAAAATAAGATATATTGTGGGCTTATAGGACAAAACCCAGCAGAAATATACTGTATTTTCTGTATTAAGTTTCCCGGCGGAGTTAACGTTCGATCTCACAAAAGTGGGAAAATTTTGAGGTCGATTTCGAGATTTTTGGGTGCTCAACCGAAATCTGAAAAGTGGAATCACGGAAACTCGTGATAATTAAAGAAACGCAAAAAAGAGATTTGCAAAATATTTTCTCCAGGCTGAGATATGGGGTCCATTTGGGGGGGGGGCGGTATTACAGAAGGAGGAGTTATTAGAGAGAGGGGACTTAATGCAGAAAATACGGTAACTCAATTTTAAGTTATAAAGGTATATATCCCTGAATTATTCTGGCTCTTTCTATCCGGACTTTTATAAATCACTTAAGCAGCTCTTTTTTGTGCCAAAAAACCAGGGCTATCAAAAAGAGTGGGCTATCATTCACAAAAAGAGCTGCTTACGTGATTTAGAAAAGTCCTTATAAAAAGACCCAGAGAAATTCAGGAGTATATACCCTTATGCCCATTGATTTACTACCAGACAATGTGGTGGGACTGACATTTTTAACGCGGTCGTTCTCGGATTAGGCTTAAGAAAATTGAATGTTTTTCTCTACTCTCCAACCTTTGTATGATGCACTGATTTTTCAGCAGCACACTGAAAAAGTTTGATGGGTTAAAGAAATTATTACGATGTAATAGGCCGCCGTTCGATTTCTGATCCGACACCGAAGTGACCTGCATTTTCTAATAATTCACAGAATATTTTTATTTAAAATGGTTTTTAATACTAGTTTTTTTGCGATCCTTCGCATTGACCTTTCCTCAGCCTTGTTTAAAAATTGCGAAAATTTCGATTTTGAGGAGATTATTTTTGTAAATAACTAAAGTTCTGCTTGTTTATTGATTAAAGGGGCATACCAGCGCATTACACCGCGAATTAAGGCGGGGACCAGCAAGTTTTCAAAAATCTTCCTGGTTTTTACTAGTTTCATGTCAAATCTAGTCTTTATGACCTTATCCTACTTTAAAAAGTAGGCAGAGAACTGAGCACAGGTTGAACGCTTATGAAAACGCTCACGAGAGAGATAAATTGCTGGTTCCCGCATAAATTGCAGTGTAACGCGCTGGTATGCCCCTTTAAAGGGGGGGGGTTGAAGAGTAGCTATTTAGGTTTGTTTGCTTTTTTTTGCCCAAAATGGTGTTGCAGGTTCGATCCCACCTGCAGCATGCTATTTATATTGGCTTGTTTGGACAGTTTTAGAGGTAATAAGACTTTTTTGACGCCAGATTCAGAATCAGCGACCCAAATCACCCTTAGAACTGGCCAAACAATCCAAAATAAATAGTATGCCACCAGGTGAGGTCGAACCTGCAACACCATTTCGGGCCAAAAAATGCAAACGCTTACGCACTGCGCCATGGAAGCCAATTTTTGAAACCTAAGTAGCTCCTCCCCCCCCTTGAGGAGACATCATACAGTGAACTCTCGACCGACCCCAGGTGTGTGTTTTTATTTAAGTCTTTTTCGCATACTGAATAATAACACTATCAAATTCGAGGGTGCAGATGATAAATACCGTATTACCTCTAATAGAGACCCTATTTTACAACTCGCCAAAAATCGAGAAAATTTCAGGCCGATCTCGAGATTTCAGTGTGAAACTTCAAAATCTAGGAAGCAGAACTGGTAGAGCTCATAAGAATCAAGAAAATGCAATAAACAGCTTTGCGAAATATTTACTCGGCCTTTACCCACTTACCTTAAAAGTCTATTGAGACAAGGGGCTCTATCAGAGGAAATACGGTAATGGTGTTGAATGATAAGGATACCAGTTCCAGCCTATGGCGAATGGGATCCGTTTATGTTTGGTTAAAAAATTAATGCATTTATAAAATTACAATTGGTGTCGTGGATCGGCTTTTGGACGAATAACTGAGACGCTAAAATTTCTTGACACAGGGAGCGAGTTATCGACCAGCTGAACTGGATAACATAAATTTTTTCGAAATGAAAAGCGAATTCAAATTTATTTTGTCTTCATCTGAAAAACTGGTGCCCGGGAATTCAAATATTTGAAATGAGACTTATTGGCGTGGGCATGCCCTTTAAAGGACCATAGCCGTCGCCGACAACGAGAATTTCAAATGTTTGAATTCGCGCGGAACAGTTCTCTTTCGTCTTTCATCGCACTCTTTTGAGTCATTCGAAGCAAGTCAAAAGAGTACAGTGCGAGACGAAAAAAACTGTCCCGCGCGAATTCAAACATTTGAAATTCTCGTTGTCGGGACGGCAATGGCCCTTTAAATTTGATCTAAACGTTATCTACACCCAGAAATTTATCCTTTTTTGATATTTTCTTGTTTTTTCTTTTACTTTGCAAAAGACATCCACCGTCCAGACCACTGACATCAAGTTTGATCTCCCACTTGTAAAAAACACTCTAAAGTACAAGTCTCTCTTGGAGAGTTTTCTTGAACATATTCTTCAGAGTGCTTCCGCTGCTTAAAAAATGCTGCAAAGGAGCTTTAAAAACTTACTAAATTAATAGGCATAGGAACATTTGAGTTATTTCTTTCCCTTTTTCGAATTCGCGCCTTTTGAATTTTAATTTTTTTGGCTGTTTGATGCATGTTTTTGAATTATTTTAAATTTAAGCTTAGGCCTTAGACTCAAGGTGTTTGCCAGCGTATGTTGGCCGGGACTGAAAATGTCTTACGAACTGCAAAAAATGAAAACTCAAAAAAGCGCGAACTCAAAAAGGCACAAAGTAACTCAAACGACTACGCACCAAAGTAATAGCTTGTTTATTTGAAGTTGTGCATCAGTTTTTTCTTGAATTTTTTCCACATATCCAGAACAAAAATTGCAATGCATGTACCTTCATTTTTTGCATTTTCCCATTTTTTGCAGTCATTAATTCTATTTAATTGAAGTAAACAAGCTAGAAAACGGGTAGAAAGCAGAGGTGGATCAACCAACTGAGCATTTAAGCAAAAAATCTGCGTACAGAGCGTCTTGCTCAGTCATTGTCTCTTCACAAATATATTTATTGCTCTACCTGCTTTCACATGATGTCCACATGACCATCTATCAAAAAAATCACCCGGCCTTGCCAACAATAGCTACTCTATTGTGTTTTCTTATCAGCTATTTCATTTATTTGCCCATATTTTGTGAATTTGAGAGTTTTTTACGCCTATCTAGATTTGCCTACCGGTCTGATTCTCTTTTTGCCCGACTTTTATGAGCTTTAAAGGTACGTTCACAATGAGTGTCGACCTGAGTGAGAGATTTGTCGTGTTCTTAACGCGGAAGAGCTGTACTTTTTTTCTTCGCGGAAACTTTTTTTCTGTTCTTACCATTTTGTAGCTAAGATTCAGGACTTCAAAATGAGCTATTGACAAGCAACTTCTGAAATAAAAAAATGGATCTAAAAAAGCTTAGGTCCTCAGTGCGGACCTAACCACTGAGTGCGGACCTAAGCTTTTTTAGATCAATTTTTTTATCTGATGTTGCTTGTCAATAGCTCATTTTGAAGTCCTGAATGTTAGCTACCAGATGATACGAACAAAAAAAAATTCAGGCTCTTCCCGCGTTAAAAACACGCCAAATCTCACACTCAGATCGACACTCATTGTTAACGTACCTTAAGCCTAAAAATATCAATCCTGATATTTTTCTAACTAACAATTTTATATAAAAAACAAAAATGTATTTTTGCCCTGCCCCAGACTTGTAAAAGCTGGCGTGATTAAAAATTTATTTATCCATTTAACTATTAGCTTTAGCCAGTCAGCCATCCAGCTAGCTGGCTATCCACTCAGCCGTCTCAATCAAAAGTCAGCCGGCCAGCCAAAACAGACATGGGGAGGGCAGAGTGGTGGTCACCCCCCCCCTGCAGGCACACACCCCACCCATTTATTATTGGCTTAGAAGAGGAGCAGGCAACCCCCTGTCCTCTACCTCTCTAACTGTGTGTCTCTAGCCAGCAAGACCTCGTGCTGCTAGGCCACAGCAGCCAGCCTGCTGCTGTCAATAAAGGGCTTGCGAGCTGCTACTGCTGCTGCCTATTTTTCAAGAGCACACACACATATACACATTTTTGAAGGGAAATTCGAAAAAAAATTGTCTTGCCCTAGTTATCCTGCTGCCTTGCTTGGTTGCTGCCTGCTGCTTCTAGTGCCAGCTAGCAGAGAGAAAATCGATCCACATTATTATTAATATAGAGATTATATTTTTGTGTTTTTACTGCTTTTTGGAGAGAGGGGTTTAACAATGGATGGTTTGTCAGTATATTTGTGGGTGTCTATTTTCGGTGTGATGGTTGTTGGATGAGGAAGTAGTTTTGAAAGTTATTTGACTATGATTATTTAAATGGCAATGAATATGTTTTCGTCTTTTGTGTTCTGTAGGGACAATTAAATTAAGCCAGGCTTAGAAAACTACACTGATTTCTTTTCTTAGGTTTTATAGCTGAAGATTGCAATAGTATTACTTCTTGTATGTTAAATCTTTTTTTAGCTTATAGCCATAACACTATCACGTAAGAAAGTAAGTCCTGCAACAGTGTTACACGCAAAGCAGAGTCACGTGAGACGCTGTTTAAGCATTTTCTTTGACCGGACTGCGTCTTCGGGTGTCCTCCAAAACACCTCAAAATTATGTCCTAGGATGTTTCAGCACTTTTGACGTGTAGACATGTTTTTAAGGCGCATCCGATCATATGTAGAAAAAATGGGCGAAAATTCACATTTTCGGTACCAAGGGGAATGGTACTAAAGGATAGCTCGTTACCTTATTTTATTTACAAAATATTCTACCCTGTTTCGGTCGCTGGAGTTGGAAACGTGCAACCTTGGGAGATGCAAGGGTTTGGTTTACACACCTACCTGAGACACAAATCACTCGAAAAGACATAAGATATATTTTCTCAATGCGGTAGGATCTTTTTGTGGGTGTTTAGGTACCATCCTAGGATGGTTCTCCTTGGTACCACAAGGCAAAATGTCAAATTTCGGTCAAAATATTTGCCGTTACTTTGTGATTACGAGGTTATGATAATGGACACCGTACTTATTCTAATAGAACACCATGTGCTCTATTTTTCAACACCCTAAAATTTTTTTGGCTTCGTGTTAAATATGCAATCAAACATAGTTTACTCCCCTACTTTTGGCCTTAAGAGGCGGTGCTCTAATAGAGGCTGGTGCTCTCTTAAAAAAATACGGTAACCCATCGAAAAATTAGAGCAATGATCTTTTTGGTATGGCCTTTTTGGTCAACTATAAATAGTGTTATGACGTCTTCTAAGTAATTTTTATACGTTAAAACCGATAAAAAAACTAGTTTTCAAACAATTTTCGCACTAAAAAAGCTTTTCAAAAAAAATTCGGTTACTATAAGTTGACCGATTGCCTTGGTCCCCCAAGCTAAAATATCGGGTATTAAGGTATCCTACCGCGTTTCGGTCACTGGAGCTATGCAAAAAGGTTTCTATATGTGCTTTTGATCAAGAGTCTTGCTCGGAATTATTTCTAAGTAAGTGAGTACGCGCATTTCCCTTCGGGAGCGCAGGGGCTTGGTTGCTTGGCGTTGAGATGCGCACACCCACATACCTTAGACACAAATCACTCGTAAGTGACTCTGGATGCATAAAAACAATACGCATACCAGAGTTTCTTTATGCGGTAGGCCCCAGCTAACAAAACTATGTTCAAATCCAATATTTTCGGTCTTTTTAAGGGTATCCAAATACACTTTTTGGTGTATTTAGCTTGGGGGACCAAGGTAATTTGGTCAACTTATCGTAACCAAAATTTTTTTGAAAACCCATTTTTTAGTGCGGAGATTGTTTGGAAACTACTTTTTTTTATCGGTTTTAGCGTATAAAATCACTTAGAAAATGTCTAAACACTATTCATAGTTGACCAAAAAAGGGGCCCCAAGTAAATAAGTGCCCCCTCCTGTGCGTGTTGCCTCCGATCACTAAAAAATTAATTGAGTGAAAGACGTTTCAAATTTTCAAAAGCTGTTTTGTTACTTTGTATGAAAACCAGTTTCTCCAACCAGCAAAAAACACCAGTTTTTGTATCCCTGCCGCACAACTATTTGTTGGTAGCAATGGTTTTGGCTGTGGTGGTGTAACAGATTGTCTAAACGCAGTGGTAGAAGAAGGGGGGAATCAATTGGCCCTTGCAATGTCTTCTGCCTGCCCTCTCTTTGATTCTTCTTCTTCTCACCCTTGTTTTTATTAATTCACTCCACCTCTCCCCTCCCCCTCTGTTCAACTAAATTCTTATCGATTATTTAACTGCTTCTGCCTGGCCCTAACTATTTTCCTGTCATCACTTTTTGAATCGCCTATTCAGTAGCAATTTTGGTTGTGGAGTAGAAAGAAAAGTTTTTTACTTTAATGTCAGGAGACACGTTTTTTGCAATTTGATCCGTATGAATTATTGCCTGATTTGTATATTCATACCTTATTAATTATATTGGTTATATAATTTTGTAATTAGATGTTTATAAACGCATCATAAATTAAAATTTTCCAATTCTGTCCTGATCTTTTTAAATTGGCGCCCCTGAAATTTTTAAATTTTAAAGAAAATCTGGTTGTGCTATACAAATTGGTATAGTATATTTTTCGCGAATAAAAGACTGACTAATTTGGAAGGCGGCCATTCAGAAAATGAGGACCGATCGGAACTTCGCATAAGTTGTATAATAAATCTAGAAACAGAATATACAGTCAACTCTTGATAACTTAGCACCCCTCAAGCTCGTTCCTCTGCTGGGTCCCACACTTTTTATGTGTATTCCGCCTGATATGATTGGCTAGTGTGGTCTCAAAAATTACAAGGATTCCGGTTTTATTGGTCATTTTCGCTAATGACAACATCTTCGCCTTAGTAGAAAAGCATTTCCCGACAATCCAGTACCCTATGTTCCAAAAAGAATGCTATTAAAAAAGAGAAAGCCGGGTTATCTAGAATGTCTAGTCTAAAAAAAAACATGTTGTCGTTAGCAAGAATGGATGATGAAATCGGTATTTTTGAAAACGATTTTATACATTACTGATTTTATACATAAATTTCAGGTTGACCTGTTTGATTCCAAAACCAAAGCTGGTGATTTCTGCTGCAGTTTATTTTCCGCCTTTGAAACTCTCGAATTTAGTTTCAAAAAGCAAGGCTTCAGACTTCTAATCAAACTTTCAATAATTCTATCTGTAATCCTGCTGAATGAGCGCAGCATTGAGAGTGACATCAGCAGTAGAGGAAGTATTAGCAGCTAGCCAGGAGGCGTGGTATGGTAGTTAGTGCAACGACATTCATCAGTCAACTACTACTGCACACAACCTTTTTAACATTAATCAGACCCCCAAAATAATGAACAACACCCAGGCAGCCGTGGCTGCTGGAGTGGCCGCTAATATAGCAGCACAGCAGCAAGCCAACCAAGGTGGACATCACCATCCCAACAACACCTCCACTAAATTCAGCGATAACTATGAGGTCAAGGAAGAGTTGGGCAAGTAAGTGATCTTGCAGTCGATTTTAACTTGCCAAGACAAACAACAGATTTATTAAAAACCCATCAATTAATTTTTTCTGTTCTTTTAAATAACCTTGCTGGATGTATGTTCAAAAGCTACAAAAGATCCCATTACATTCAAACCTTGATTTTGCCGATCTTTTTTCAAAAATCTAAAGTTTTGCTTTTAAAAAAGCAAAACCTCGACTCAAAGACCCTCTAATTTTTGAAAGGGCGGTCGTTAAATCGAGGTTTGACTGTAATTGGTCAATTTTACAAACTCGCAGCCACCTAGAATTTGAGAAAAATTCAAGTGATAACCAACACAAATTTATGCATGGAAAACGAATATTCAACATTTGTAAAGCGAATGTTCTAATTGTTTTTTTAAATTCTCCTTTATTGAGACATCCGGTTTGTCCGCGGTTTATCCGAGTGTTATGCGTAATGAGGGCTGATTGCTATTAAAAACTGAATTGAGGTCAGAAACTACATTTAATAAAGTATTCAAGACGGAAAAAGGGCAAAACTTTTTTTGACCCAGATTCACTTTTTTTGACCCAGATTCACTTTTTTTTTCACTTTTTTTTGTCCCAGATTTCCTCATTTTTGTCCCAGATTTAGCTTAAACCACAGGGGAACCAAGCACTTACAAAATTGGTCAAAAAATTTTCTCTCATAACAGCCTGAAAGTTTTTCTATATCGTTTCTATCATGTTTTGAGCATTTTCGCCAAAATTATTTTTTCCGCAAAAATTTTTGCCTTGGGGACCAAGGTCACATTTCAGGCTCCTGAAAACTTTGGGCTACCTTGGTCCCCAAGGCAAAAATTTTTGCGGAAAATAATAATTTTTGGCGAAAATGCTCAAAACATGATAGAAACGTTATAGAAAAACTTTCAGGCTGTTATGAGAGAAATTTTTTTTGACCAATTTTGTAAGTGCTTGGTTCCCCTGTGGTTTAAGCTAAATCTGGGACAGAAATGAGGAAATCTGGGACAAAAAAAAGTGAATCTGGGTCAAAAAAAGTGAATCTGGGTCAAAAAAAAGTGTGACAAGTCAAAAAAAAAAATCTGGGACAAGTCAAATCTGGACAGAAAAAAGTGAATCTGGGTCAAAAAAAAGTATTGCCCACGGAAAAATCAGACAGACAGCAAAAATTCAAAAAGGACACTTTGGGGATGCATTGACTGCAACCGTAGGAAGACAGTCGTGTCTTCCAGAAAATGTTTCTCAGGAAAAGATCGCAAAATATTTGGTGGGTTACGCAATTTCGGACACAATAATATTCAGAACTCGAGTTAATAGAAGTCAACATTTTTTCATTTCCACTATTCGTATTTTGTGGTCCGCAAGTTGTGGGAAATAAGCCTGGAAAAGAAGTTAATTTTTTGGGGATTTATGAACAAATCTGCAGCTTAGTTTATAATAGCTGCAGCAAAATTTTGACTCTAGTATCGAATAGCCCTATTCCCCATAATTTATTTTTCAAAATGACCCTACTTACCGTTGTTTTGTGGCTCAGGTATGCTATGGCCAGCATATGTTGGCCGGGACTATGTCGCACGCACTTTTTGGAGGTTTGGGAAATATAACTGAGTACGGTTTGTGAGGGTAGAGGGAAAGGCTATTCGCTACTAGAGTTCAAATTTCTTATTTGGCTTATCTCACTGAATTGAAAAGTTTGGATTGTCTACTACGTAATCATTTGTTTTTTCAGAGGCGCCTTCTCTGTGGTACGAAGATGTGTTCAGAAAGCCACCAACATGGAATTTGCTGCAAAGATCATCAACACACGGAAGCTTTCTGCCAGAGGTTTGTTTGACATTTTTCCCCATCAGCTAAATAATAAACATACGTCACTGCTTCATATAAAATAATTTAGCTTTTTTACAGATTTTCAAAAATTGGAACGTGAGGCTCGGATCTGTCGTAAACTGCAGCACACCAATATTGTTCGCTTGCATGACAATATTCAGGAGGAAGGCTTCCACTATTTGGTTTTTGACTTGGTCACTGGAGGCGAGTTGTTTGAGGACATTGTTGCTCGTGAATTCTACAGTGAAGCGGATGCCAGGTTTGTCTTTTTATAACCTATCGGAATTTTTCACTAAAACAGAATTTATAAAAACCTACTTGGTGGCATTCATGGAAGTGTAGACAGCCGCTCACAACCACATCGATTAAATAACTTGTTTCCAGTCACTGCATCCAGCAGATCCTTGAGTCTATAGCTTATTGCCACCTAAACAGCGTGGTGCATCGTGATTTAAAGCCAGAAAATTTGCTGCTGGCCAGTCGGGCTAAAGGAGCTGCTGTGAAACTGGCTGATTTCGGGCTGGCCATTGAGGTTCAGGTGGTTTTATTTTGACGGTGCAAATATGAAATCGGTCTAATGGTGTCTTTAGGGCGAACTAGAAGCATGGTATGGTTTGCTGGAACACCCGGTTATTTATCGCCAGAAGTGTTGAAAAAAGATCCATATGGAAAGCCAGTGGATATTTGGGCTTGTGGTGAGGCTTTTTATTATTCAAACCATTTAAAACAATAAACACACAAAACCTTCAGGAGTGATATTGTACATCCTGCTGGTTGGTTATCCACCCTTCTGGGATGAAGACCAGCATCGACTGTATGCACAGATCAAAAATGGGGCTTATGACGTAAGTCCTGACGCTTCTCACGGAAATTATCAAAGAGTTTTATTAATACGTTCTGGCCATACTATTTTCTATGGGTCACAGATCTTCAGGGTGCACCAAATTTGCAACAGCTCACGACACCGACCCCGAAAATTTCGGCGCCGGCACCAGCTCACGGCACCAACTTCAAAAATTTCAGCACCAGCACCGGTGCCACTCACAACACTGGTTGGAATCCTTCATTTGATACCATATTTGGACAAAAATATTTGTCATAACGTTAAAAAAGTATTTTAAGACAAACATCGTTTTTTGCAGTAAAAAAGGCTTGATGGGTAGTGTGGTTCTTTTTTCTCAGGTTCCTACTTTTTTTTGTATCGATGCTGAATTAATCATTCATAACATTTGTTGATTTGAGTGTTATTTGGAACATTGCTGCGAACACAACTTCTCAAATTGTAATGGCGACAGAATTCAAGGTTGACTTGACGTTGGATGCAGTTCTTAACTTGTCGTTGTTTTTTCACTTCACAAGATTTATACGCCACCGTGTCGCCTTTAAAAACACTAAGTTCGCCGCTGCCGCGATCAGCGCCGCTGTTTCTGTGGTGAATGACCTTTAAATAAGGAAGGTTGAAGAAAGTGAAAATCTGACCGAACGCACGACCAACATTTCCTGGCTTTTTCTGCTCAATTAGCATACTCACAAAAACACGTGGGAGTTCAAGCGAATATGATATTTTGTACTAGAAGGCCTGGTAAAAAGTGAATGTCTATGAATTTCTTGAGACACCCTAAAGTTTTTATTTAGTATCCGAGCCCCGAATGGGACACAGTGACGCCAGAAGCTAAAAGCTTGATAGACAGCATGCTGACCTTAAACCCAAAGAAACGGATCACCGCTGAGCAGGCATTGAGAGTGCCATGGATTTGTGTAAGTCCACTCTTCTTTTTTTTGAGATTATGACTTTCACTTGAAAATCACTTTTCGTTAATGTGTTTGATAAAGTATGAATAATTGTGGCTGTTTTCAGAACCGAGACCGTGTAGCCTCGATGATGCATCGTCAAGACACAGTGGACTGCTTGCGCAAGTTCAATGCCAGACGAAAACTGAAGGTTGGCATTCACTTACATCCATATTATCCTCATACCTCTCTTAAAAACAAATCAAACCAATTAAAAGGCCCTGTTTATGTCCCGAAAAAGGCAAAAAACTTCATATCAATAGGGTTTCATTTTTTTCTTTATTCTTCTATTATTCATTTTTCTAGTTTTTTTTCACGATTCATTGACTAAAATTTTATTTTTCATGTAAAAGTTTATTATTATTGAAAAAAATAGCACACAGCAGTTTTTCTACAACAAAATTACTTTTAAATACTAATTTTTTCCCAAAAATTTTCTCACACTTTTTTGTTCTATTGCAAAAAGATCTTTTGTTTCTTTTGCTGAAATTGAGCTTAAGCTAGCAAGAAAAAGCGTGGCTGACTCAAAATCACCTACAAAAAGGCCAATACTTTTTCATGTCTCAAATTGACTTTTTTGTTATGTTTCAGCTCATAGTTTTGCCTGTTTCTCTTAAATTTTTTATATTTTTCAACTTATAAAAACATCAAGTAGATCTAAAATTCTAGTTTCTTACAAGGTATATTGTGACATGTTTGCATAATGTAGCTGAAAAGGTTAAGTATGAAACAAGTCAGTAAAATAATTTGCTTCATACTTTCACCTTTATGGGCTAATTTTTTAAAATTATGCGACAAATCATACTTCCCTTAGAAATCAGAATCGCAAGACTAACTGATGGTGTAAGGCCTTGCTCACAATGGTGGACTGTAAATTCAACAATCCTCACTTGGAAATGACCTTTTTAACTTTTTTTTTAATTTTCCAAAAATCATTCTTTTGGTGCCATTTTGTAGCTGAGACTCAGGGCTACAAAATAAACTAATCGGTGAAGTAAGTATCAATTGAAAAATGTTGAAAAATATTTAAAAATCGTCACTCATAAACCTCACTACGGCCGATTGAGCATTCTGAGTAGGCTTGGGCTCTAGAGGTCCGGCCGGATACCGGATCGGATTTCCGAAAAAAACCGGATAACGGAATCCGGCGGTCTAAAAAACCGGATCCGGTACCGGATTCCGGATTTTTTAAATAAGCGAAATGTACATTGGTTTTTTACATATTTTATTCGTAAAAACCAAACTTAATACAATCAATAAGTGAAATCAACATGTTCGAAAGCCTTGTTCAAAAATGTCAGTTGCTCGGCGTCGTAGGGATCGAGTTGGTCTTCTCTAGTTAAAAACGTCCCTCGTATGTCTGAAAAGCTGTTCACTTGCAATGGAGGTTTATGTCACAGAAAGATAACGACGAGTAGCCTTGGAAAGGATTAGAAAGCGTAACACGTTTTTCTGCCAGAAGTTGAGCGGATCCGAATTCATCAGCATTATTTTATCCGTGTTGTAAGTGACCATGTTTAACTTACGATATGGAAATTCTCCGACCAAGTAGTCGGCAGCGGCAAATTCTCAGCTTGATCCACTTGCTGGCGAGCGATAAGACTCCTCGGTTTCTCGGCGACTGGTTCCTCCTAAACCAATCATTCAAGATTGTACTACTCAACCTTAAACAAACCCCGGAGAAAAACACATCATCTTCCACTTGCTTTACTAAAAGAATACTCACCAGATGGACGCACCACGAATACCTGTATCACGACCGCCTCTTTCGAATTGTCCTCCAGTTTAGCGAGCTTTCCTTTGTACTCCGAATGCTGCTTTGTGTGGACGATCAGCGACTTGACACTTTTGTTTGAAATTTTGTAGTTGTGCTTCTTTGCTCCTGCATCTCGGCAGATCTTTCTAATTCCCGAGCAAACACCATCAGCTTCAAATTGCTCATAAAGACCAATCATTATTCTGCATTTTGCCTGAAATAAAAATCATGTAAAAACCACCATTTTCGACACACAAATGACAAAAAAATGCTAAAGTGACAACAATAATTCAAATAATTCGAGTTGGTTTCTTTTCGCATCGAGACAAAATAGATTTATATTTTTTGACATTTCCGGATTTTTTCCGGATTTTTAGGCTGTGAACCGGCCGGATTACGGATTTTGAGCTCTGGGTCGGCCGGATTCCGGATCGGATTTCCAATGAAAAACCGGAATCCGAAACCGGATTTCCGATCCGGAGCCCAAGCCTAATTCTGAGTGAGGATTGTTGGTCTTTTTAACATCTTTTAATTCATATCTGTTCGATCAATAACCTATTTGGTATGCCTGAATCTCAGCTACAAGATGGCTCTAAAAGAATAATTTTTGGAAAATTAAAAAAAGTTATGGCCATTTCCGAGTGCGAATTGTTGAATTTACAGTCCACCATTGTGTGCGAGGCCTAATTACTTTAAAAAAGATCAGAATAAAATTTAATTTGAGACAGAAAAAAGGTTTTGCCAAACAAAAAATCTGATAAAAATTAGTAATTTATAAAAAAGTTTTTGTGGTGTTAAAGCTGAGCTACATGGTCGCGTTTGAGTGTGTGCCTCGAATTTAGCCCTTTTGCTATATAGAAAATCGGACTCTACAGCCAAACGCGACCGTTGTAGGCTTTAGAAAAATAATGAAATTTGTCTCTATCCTTAAATTATTCTTGATGTTTGTAATTAACCTAACAAGTGGTTTCACATTAAAATTTTTGATCTTTCTCGTTTTTCTACTTGCCTAATGATGGATATGCAGTTGTGTAGTTGTGGACATGCTCAATAATCAATGGCTGTTGTGTTGACTTATTAATTAATCTATTGTTTTGAGGTTGTACTAGTTGGTGCTACATTGTTTTCTTAATTTAATGTGTGAATAATGTGGATGTTCTCCTTTTAGCCTTAGCCCCGGACCAAACTTAAAAAGGGCATACTTGTGGCCAATGGGTGTAGTTTCGGATAGCAGGTTTATTCAAACGAGAATAAAAATGACGGCAACCCAAGTGCCCGACCCCCGTCAAAGAGTATTTTTCTCTAAGCCAACTTTTTTCATTTTTGACTATTTGGCTATTTGGTTTTCACTATTTGGCCGCTTCGCAGCCGAATACCAGCACATTTTAAATTGCAATGCATGAAGGTGAAAAAAAGGAAACCCAAAAAGACAGGCTTAGAGAAAAATACTCTTTGGAGGAGGCGGGCACTTGGGCTCTTACGAAAATAAATAACTCAATTTTGTAAAAGTCAAGGAAAACAAGGAAAATATACCGTATTTCCTCTAATTGCAGCCCTTAGAACTGGCAATTAGAAGCATGCAATTTTTTCAAACTTCAAGTAGTTCAAAACTCGTGTTTTAATTTACTGTTTGAGCTGTGTAAAAAGTGCCTGTTAGATTTGAAATCCCTCGCAGACACTTTATAGACAGCTCCAACAGTAAATGAAAACAGGATTTTCAGACCACTTGAAGTTGGGGGGGGGGCGGCAATTAGAGGAAATACGGTATATATTTTATAATAAATGTTTTTTTGGGTTTACCTGGTACCGGCCTCCAACCGGCGAAAAGCATACCCGTTAAATGTGCAACTATCACAGAAATTTACTAAATTCGCATACTGAACCAATCTCCTATAATTTTTCCCCCAACTTCTGATTCGAAATGGTGAAACGACAATTTCTGCCGGTTATTTTGTTAACAGTTTTGCATAAACAAAAAGTTTTTTTGAAGAACCTTTTATCCTTTAGTAGGGATCTCAAGAATCTCAGGGAAATCTAAGAAATCTGGATTGCTTAAAAGTACAAAAATGGTAATTTTTTTGAGATATGACTTAACAAGCTACGTATTTTCAATGAAAAAAAAATACAAAAACCTTACAACCCTGACAAAAACTGTCCTACCATTCAAATTAGTGTTCCTGGCATTGTGTTTTTGACTCATTTTTGAAGACAGCTTTAAGCCATGTTACCCCTCATTTTGTAGCTAATGAAATAAGCTACAAATTAAGCAGTGATTTGCCTAAGAGAAGTCTGCAAAAAGTTGGTCAAAAACACAGTGTCAAAAATATCATTTTGAATCAGGGGAGGAGAAACCGGATAAGAACGGAAAAATGCCACTTTTCGACTGAAATGGGCCACCTTTTCGTGAAGACCTTTTTAGTGAAATCTCTAAAACTGATCCCCAGATAGATTAAGTCGAGCGCCAACTATACCTTGCAAAATAAATTTTATTTAAATCAATAATGTCCCAGTTCAGTTGTATTATATGTCAAGTGCAAGAAATTCTTAACTTTTTCTTATTTTTCTTTATATTATCGTCTTCTTCTACCCTTTGTTTTGTGTTTCCTTACGCAAACTCAACTATTGCATACTCCTACAGTTCATGTGCTTACACAACCACAATCCACAATATAGCTGAGTTTGGATATTGAAAAGTCATGTCCACCCTCACAAAGCAGACAACGAAGCTTAGATGGTTAACAAAAATCATATGTCAAAAATATTTGGTAAGTTGTAGAAAAGGAACTTAATACTTTCTACAAATTATCAAACGAATTTTATGAGGCTGTATTGGTATGATTTTTGCTGCCCTTATTCTCAAGCCGAGTTACCTGTTTTGCTAGTGGGGGAGGTTTTTCAAGGAATCCTCATGGGTAAATCTTTTTGTTGCCGTTAAAATGCTTTGCAGCAAAATAAAGTCAAAAATTTGTATCATGGCCAATAAAAATCTTTAACAGCGGCAAAAAGATTTGCACACTTTTGATTACTATGATCATAGTCATTAATACCCCTAAGGGTCAGCATTAACTTTGTTGTGTAAAAAACAACTTTGTTGTGAATATTCCAAAAATATGAATATAAGAATTTTCTCAACTTTTCAAGTATTGAATAATGTATACAGTCGACTCTTGATAAACCGTCACGCATTCAAGTTCGTTCCCACATAGAGTCTGACACTTTTTGAGCGCCGTGTATATAGTCTTTTGCCAAACCTGATCTGTCAGTCTATTGTCCAAAATCGCAAGAGTCAGGATTTTACCGGTCGTTTCTTAAAAAGTTAAACTTTTATAAAATTAAAGTCCTACAGGAACAATCGACAAAATGGGAATCCTCGTGATTTTTCTGATTTTTCAAAAGGTTTCAAAAGTTGGTGTAAAATAAGTGTCGGACCCTCGGCGGGAACGAACTTGAATGGATGACGGTTCATCGAAAGGCAACTTATTAATGGAGAAAATCATTTGTTTTGGCAATGCTGGCAGTTGACCAATAAAAAGCTGGATTTTTAAAAACAACACTGTCAAAACACACTATTTTCTCAAAAACCGATTTATGCCATGTAGAGATCTAAAAGTATTTATACATCAAATTTTTAAAATACCGTAAAAAGTTGTCTTTACAATATTGAGCCCGAGACTCGTCAATGACTATGACCACAGTTAATGCATGCACAAAGTTGGGCAAAAAATTCACCCTCTTGTTGTTTTGTCTCCTAAATTTTTTCACCACACTCACCAAAAAAATAAATCTATCCTCCTACAGGCGGCCATCTCCGCTGTGACATTGGTCAACCGAATGGGCAGTGCGTTTCGCAACCTAACCCAAAGTGGCAGTACCTGTTCTTCACCTAGTGCCTCCTCTCAGGCCCAATCACAGCTCACCCCCACCAACAGCTTTCAGCAGTTTCCGGGCGAGGCAATGTGCCTAACGCCCACCACCAGCGGTCAGCCAGCACTCCAGCACCACACTGATCCTTGCACCTCCACCAGCATACAGGCCGGCCAAACCTACCATTCGGGCAATGGGTACTCCCAGAATGGTATGCCAGCTCCACCATCTAATAATTCCACGGGTATGGACAACAGCCAGCAGCAGCTGGACAATGAGGTAGAAAAGAAGAGGAGACGTGTTTGCTGTGCAAGTTTTGTGCTTTTGTGCTTGTGTGTGTGCATTTCTTCTGTCCTTGTTCTTATTGTTTGACTGAGGAGACCAAAATAATTACTAATTGTGGCTTCGATTATTAACACCGCCTATTTCTGCCTATTGTTTGCTGATCATGTTGTTTTTTTACTGCTTCTAACATTAATTTTATATAATATCACCTTGAATGAGCTAAGGATTAAAGTCCGCTCATATTAGTTGCACTTTTTAGGATCTATTTTCAAATATTTTCTAGTCGGGTTTCCTTGTTATCAGAAAAAGCCACCCATACAACTTTTTTACAGAGCTTTGGTAAATAGCAAATTAGACGTTCTTCGTCATGCGTCGAAACCTAGCAAAACAGTTTTTGCTTGCGAAATAGATAGCTGAGTGAAAAATTGCAAAATTACCACCATTGCAAGCAATCTACTGAAAAGAAAATACACATGCATCGTTAGCTACCGCTGAAGACGTGAAGAAAACATTGCTGGTCTGCGAGAGAATTTTAAAAATATATATTTTAATTTTTTGATAGGATTCAAAACTAAGTCAAAACTCGATTCTACCTTTGGTCTTAGTATTCTCCTTTTTAGTAGGGTTGGACGTTTAGGGTTAATTTGGCACTACAAGGTTTATTTTTTTGTCATAAATTAACCGGAATTTTGTTGTACCCGGTTTTCGGTTTCGGTTTATTTGGCCAAAATGGTTTCGGTTCGGTTAACCGACCATGTCCAACCTTACTTTTCAGATGCATCTTTAACTGTCTTGTATCATAAAAAAGGATTTGGAAGATATAAAAATGTTCTGTGTGCTTTTTTATGCGTGTTTCTTCATTTTCTGTCTTTCATTTCTGTAAATTTAGCTTTTTATAATTTCACCTAACCAATCCTTATTTTTTTTCAAATATCTATTGATTTGGCCATACTCCATTACTAGATGATTTTTTTCTTTAGTATCCCTGTTGGGGTTTTTTTTGTTAAAATTGTTTAAGCTTCAAGAGATGAAAATTTGAAGAAAAGCATACCTTGGCAGTCTGGTCTGCCTTTCTAATTTAACGAATTGCAAAAAATCAGTAGGGAGACTAAGGCAAAATATCCTAGTGATTAAATAAGTCCAATCATCTCCTATAAGTTATTTTGCTTTAATTTGCTTTCAAATAACTTATATTTAAAAAAGCTGTATGATTATTTTTAACAAAAGCATGTCTTAATAACCTCATGCTGCCTACTTTTTTTAACATTCTATTTGTGGAATTTTCTGGTTTCCTCAGCTATAAATGATATTGTGCAAAAGTAGAGTCTCAGAAAATGTTTAGATGGCGAGCTTCATTGTAATAATGCTGTAATTTGCAGGGTGCCATTCTGACTACAATGATTGCTACAAGGAATATGTCAAGTGGGTCTTTATTATTCTGTTGCATTTTTTTCGATTTACATAAGGCATTGGCATCTTTTAAAAGAGGTGTAAAGAACTCATTTAATCGGCTAAATACACAAGATGTAGATATAACACATAAGTTTCCAACTGATTTGATAAGTCATCGCTAGTTGTTTTGCCAATAACGTAAAAGCAACAGCCCACGAAACTGGTCAGACAAACTACGAGCCCGTCATATTTGCATTTCAATGATCTGGCCTATTTGTGGTCATATTTCAGCCAAATATAAATCATATATGGCCATAGTTATTGAAGAAAAAACCATGCAAATAATGGTGAAATCGCCGCACGTCAATAATATGTAATAAGAAGCTTGACGAGCATTGTGGGTTGCAACTAAATAGACCTGCAGATACCTCTTTATTTATTCTTTATTTATTTCGTCTCAAAATTTACATCAGGGGTCAAAAATTAGCGAAATCGTTAAAAGATAAGCTCACTTACAAGCCCTTATTTAATTCGTTACCTGCACTAAATTTTTTTTCAACAAATGACCTTAAAAAATACATTTGTTTTTAAAAACCTCCATGTCTCTATATTAATATACGTCTTTTGTAGAAAAGTGGCGTACTGTTTTTCCTCTAATTTGCCGCTCGGGCGGCTTATTTTTCAAACCCTCACAAATCTGAAAATTTTAATGTCGATCTCGAGATCTTTGGGTGCTCAACCAAAATCCAAAGAGTGCAATCGGTAGAACTGACAATACTTTTTTTTGCGCAAATCCACTTTTTTGGTTCAAATTTTTGTTTTGCCTAGTTAGATTGAAACTTTTCAACATTTTTGAAAAGTTTTAACACTGTTATGTAGCCCTGCAACTTTTGTTTCTAATATCATTTACTGCGTCATCTCTGAAAAATTAAATACAAGAATGTAAAAGTATGGAGGCAATCAGAACAACAATTTCGTTGATACTTTTACCTTTTTGTAGTAGATTTTTCAGAGCTGATGCAACAAATGATACCCTATTGGAAACCACGCGAGCAGGGTTGCATGATGGTGTTAAAACGTTCAAAAAATATTTGAAATTTTCAATCTGATTACGCAAAACAAAAATTCGCGCCAAAAAAGTGTACTTGCGCCAAAAAAAGTATTGTCTCCGGTAGAACACGCGGGAGTTAAGAAAACTCAATAAAAAGCTTTTCAAAACATTTTCTGTAGGCCAAGATATAGGTCCTTAAAGTTACGGTGGACGGCTTATTAGAGGAAATACGGTAATTTATTTATTACTTAATAAAAAAATATATATTACTTATTGAGTTAGCTTTCAACTTTGTTCTGACCATTATTGATACAATTTTTGTATAATAAATTTTCCATTACACTACCATCTAATCACTTTTAAATGATGGAGCAAACACTTAATGTTATTTAGCAAACTAATTGTTGGGTCGTCAACAATCAAATCAGGTTCTTCATCGATTTTTTTACCTAATAAATAAAAAAAACTTGTGTTTACTTCTTCAAAATTACTTTAAATGTAATATTTTTGATAAAATTTTCTAAAAAGTGCAAATCTATTTTCTTAACCGAAATTTCTGATATCATTGACATTTTAAATGGCTTTATTGATCTTTTGGGTCGCATAATGACAGACTGGGCAAAACAAAACCTAAATGGTGAATTTAATTCTATTTGTTTTCTTTTTCTTCTCCTACATTTATTTGGCCTCCAATACGCAAAATTTCTGCCCGAATTTTGTTTCCCATGGGCATTTGTCTTTCTGCTGCTTCTCTGTCTCTTCTTTGCTTATTTTCTTTGAAAGAAAAGAGAATGTGTTGGTGCAAACACCCAGCCATCCATCCAGCAACAACACGTAGATTGTGCGAAATGCAATAAAAGCGATTCCCGCAAGCAGATGGAAAATGCGTCACCGGCACAAAAACACACACATACTTTTTTGCTATGGGCTTTTTCCTTTTCCCTTCCAAGTCATTCATGCTCACAATTATTCTTCTTCTTCTTCTTAATTTTGCAGCCCATCATTGTTTACTGGTTGTAGGAAAAACGGGTAACCCAGCTAAAAATGAGATACAGACAATATATGTTACAGAAAGGGTGGTACCTTGGTGATGGACACCAACTGGAGACATCCTGTAGAGAATATATAACTTTCGGACCAGCATTTTGACATGTAATTAGGGGAGTATCTAATAGGGTGACTTGGCCCCCTCAGTTTTTAAACATTTTTGAAAGAGGTCTTTGGCCAATCTAGCAAATTTGGATTCTACTAGCAAATATCACCCCCCCCCTCGCTATAAAATTTTTTGGGTGGTTGATATATTCTAGTAGCGTCGAGGCGTTTTATATGTTGGCCTACCCCTAATTCTAAGTCATGAGCTTAAACTTGTTGTTCCAAAAGGTGGGCACAGCAATTTTAAGGGGGTCAGGTTCTTAAAAGTACGGGGTTTTTCGATACTAGCTCCAGATTTTGGATTTTGCCAATAGCCTTTTGAAAATTTTATCGTTTCTCCAATAAGGCTAGTTTTAGGGACACTCAATTATGGGAAAAAGCTAGCGTTATATTAAATCCTTTACATCGGATTCTTTGACACATTAGCTCGTCCACCAGTAGCTCTGCACTATGGCTGATTTTTAACCTTTTTATTCTAGACTTTAATGGTTTATACAATTAATTATTTTTTTGCACAATCTCTTTGTCAACTTTATTTTTATTTTTTTTGTTCTTACTAACAGATAACTGTTTTAGCAAAAAAAAATTTATACTTAATGATTTCGCGGCGTTACTTTTTAGTCTTTTTTATTTTACCAAAGAAAAATACGAAACAGAGCAGTAAAAAAAAGAATTCTCCCAGAAGAAGCTGTTTTCACTCAAATTTGTCATATTTAGTTTTCTAGACTATGAGCTTTCAAGGGTAATCCTGACCATTCAAAACATTTTTACTGTGCGGACTTATCTTTTTTGTTTCACCATGCCACAGTTATCCAATTTTCCCACATTTTAGCTTAGTGGCGAGGAAGCACCTAATTTATTTTTTATTGCTGAGTGTTCCCAAAAGACTAGAAATAGGCGAAAAATGTCTTAGTAAAGCAGTGTTTTGAGTAGCTCTCCTCATGTTTCTAGCCTAAAAGCAGGAACCTAGTAGTCTGGCAACCCCCTAATCAAATAAGCTCAGTTTCAGGAGGAATCTAAATTAAGCGCCAAAGGCATGTTTTGTTCTGGGACTCAAACAAAAAAAAAGAAAACAAATAAATTGACTGCCATGGATTTGTATCTCTGGCTTGTTTCTCTGTTATTTTTTTGTCTATTTCAGCCTTATGTTCTAGAGATAATTATTTGTACTCCACAAATTTATGCTTCACATGTTTTCATAGGGGTGACACAGAATCGTGTTTACTTTTATCAAAAAATGCGTCATTTTTAGTAATTCTTCAAATTTTTAAACAAAATAGCAAAACAACCGTAAAAAATCAGGCCAAAGTTGGCACACAAATCAGTTAATACTTTTTGCGAACATTTCTTTAGCAGGGCACGCATCATCGAAAAAAACTATCTTCATAAATAAAATCTTTAGCGTAATTTCATGGGTCACATAGCTATCAGGCACGACTATTTTAAAATTTGCATGCTAATCGAAACTACACGCTAAGTAATTTGAAGGGGCGTGCCCACCAGTGCTGTAAATTTCGGCACCGGCTAAACTTCAGGCACCTGTTTCTAGCAATATTATCCAGTCCGGTGCCACGGATAATTAGGTAGCTCAGACATCGGCACCGTTCTAGGAATAAAATAATTAATCATTTAAACCTTTCTACATAGCATAGGCACCGAAACCATTTCAACGTTAAATCCTCGTGCAAATTCTTTGGATGCCAACCAGGCGCCGCTATGTAGAAAGGTTTGAATGATCAAATTTTTTGGTGACACTATAAACCCCCCCCCCTACCAGCTAGCGAAAAATTTACTTCTCCTGAAGGGGAAAAGACCGGTCCCATTTTGATTCTCGTGCTCTGAATGGGCACGGAAACACTTTGGTTTCCGAAAAATCGAAAAAAAAAAGTTTTTCGATTTGCCTTGGTCCCCAAGGTAAAAAATTTAGCAAAAAAAATATTTTTTTGAATTCCCGCCAAAACATTTTTTAAGGGATTTAGGGCTGTATTGGGAGGGGAAGGGAATAAAAGGGGCCACTTTCATGGCAAAGTTGTTAAAAAAGTGAATTCTGGACTATTTCGGATGTCATACCGTGTTTTTTTAACTGGGCCGTGGCAAAAAAAGACTCTATATGCATTTTATGGTCAAGAGTACTTCTCGGAATCATGTCTAAGGTAAGTGCGTGCGCGCATCTCTAACCCACCAAGCCCCCTGCGCCCCGAAGGGGGCGCAGGGGGCTTGGTGGCTTGGGGTTGAGATGCGCACACCTACATACCTTAGACACAAATCACTCGAAAGTGACTCTGGATGCATGAAAAAGCATGCATGCCAGAGTTTATTTATGCGGTAGGCTCCAGTATTCAAAACTATGTTCAACATCTTCTTGTTAGTGGGCTCTGTGTGATTAGTGGCCCTATTTTGTCCCTTCCCCTCCCAATACAGCCCTCAATCCCTTAAAAATGTTTTGGCGGGAATTCGAAAAAATATTTTTTTTGAATTTTCCTAAATTTTTTACCTTGGGGGACCAAGGCAAATCGAAAAACTTTTTTTTTTTCGATTTTTCAGAAACCAAAGATTTTCCGTGCCCATTCAGAGCACGAGAATCAAATGGGACGGGTCCTTTCCCCTTCAGGAAAAGTAAATTTTTCGCTAGCTGGGGGGGGGGGGGGCATTCTATAGTATAGCCTTTCTATTAATTATACCGTATTTCCTCTAATAAGCGCCCCGGGGCGCTTATTTTTCGATCGACCTCTAGGGGGGGGGCGGCAATTAGAGGAGGGGGCGGCAATTGGAGGGGGGCGGCAATTAGAGGAAATACGGTATATATTTTCTAGGAACAGGTGCCCGGCGTCTAGGTGCCTGAAGTTTAGTCGGTGCGTAAATTTACAGCACTGATGCCCACGCATTCAAAATTGGTGCATGACAATTCACAAATTTTGCAGTATTAAATTCTAGACTTGTTTTATTAGAAACTAATCTAAAAACCAAACACAAGTTTAATAATTGGGCAAAATTGTTTAATTTGTCGCGAACTGATTTTGAATACGTGAGCATGCCCCTTTAAGGAAAGGTGGAAGGGAGGAAGGTTATAACTTAGTTTAACCAAATTGCTCTCATGATTACTATAGATTTCCGATTTTTGGGATTTTCGCGATGTCCCAGGCAAAACATTTTTTTTTAAATCATTGATTATGTTGGCTATTGCGCTAAGCTTTTAAATTTTCAAATATGCAGCATATGCATTTTTCTGATCGGTTGCACTGAATTTCATGTTGAAAATCCAATGTAGTGATTTGTAACGACCTCTTGGGATAAGCAATTCTATACTCGTTCGGTTCTGCATTGGGCAACCTAGTAAAAGTTTTTACTTAGTTTGGACTTCAAGAAGGTACTTGATTTGCTATGTCTCCCATACCTCCCATTCTGGTTATTGATCTCTATTTTCCAGTGTTGTATGCTCATAGTAATTGTAAAAAATTGCAGTAGTGGCCTAATAGTTACACTTAATCATGCTTGCCAGACCGAGTGAAACCCACGCCTCAAGCCAAAAGCTCGCCAGCAAGAAGCTCAATCCGCTGCCTTTCTTTAGGTCCAGCTCTCTTAATTCCAGCCCCAGCACTACACCGAAGGTATCTAGCAATGCCTCACAGGTGCTCAATCACAACGAAATACTTGCAGTAATAAGCCCTAGTAGTAAGCTGTCTACCATCACCAACACCTCCAAATCCAATTGCCAGAGCTCTAGGAGTTCATCGAGAACCACTGGACTGTCCTCCCCACACCCAGAAGACCCACTGCCATTGCCTGCCAAGCCAATCGACTATACCACAGCTCATCCTTCCAGTGCTCCAAGAAGTAAAAGTGGCAAGCAAAAGAAGAAAAAGAAAAACAAAAAGAAAAAAGAGGACTTTTCCAATGTTTTGGTGACCAGCATAAAACAAGCCCAAGAAATGTATTTACCAAATTTGTTCACTTATTCACTCCTACAGCTACTGCAAGTGGGAGATCTTCCCCAGCGGATCAGCCAGATCTGTTCTTCCCAATGGAGTGGACAAGAAAAGGAGCGCATCCGAGAAATTAGCGGTGGTCAAGGATGGTCATAAGGGGTGTGGACAAGTGCCTATTGCTTCTACTACAAGTAATGATACCTATATTGTAAAGGAGCCTGTAGAGAAGACTAACATTTGTGCAACTGATAAGAAAGATGACACGGGTAGAATGATGGCAATGAGCACGACAACTATTCAGTTTGGCAACAGACAAGTGGTCATGACTGGCCGTCCGCGCAGGGAAATTAGAGCTGAAAAAGGTAAGGACAATTGGACGAGTGCAATAGACACAACGATCTAGGCTAATTGGTTATCTTGTTAAAAGTTACTAAAAATAAAAAATAGTACGTAAAGGACTGCGCCAATGGTTTGAATTAGACTGTATTATTTGTAAAGATAACTATTCTTAATCTTAATTTGCCGCGAACCGTTGAAACCTCAAAAATAATTTTTAGGTTTCAGGTTTAAATTCACGAAAAACGTTTAATTAACCTAGAGAATATATTGAACCGACCATTTGTGAATTAAAATTTGATTAAATCAACTGAAGAAAGTTAAAAATGCGAGTATTTAAAAAATGTTGAAGTTTTCACGACTCACCCTGTAGAGTATACACCTTTTGCAACAGTCTACATAAAATTGAAATTCATTGATATATTTTGACGCTAACATTTTTGTTGAAAAGGGGGAGGGGAACTTTTACGGCTATCTTTTGATATCGACTTGTTTTTACCTTTTTTCATATATTTTGTTTTCTCATCTCAGATGTTCACACACCATCTTGTTTTTCTCGATTTTTCTCCATCGATTGAGTGGTCAAAACTATAATTAAAAATAATGTTTGAGAAAATCATACCAACTTCACACTAAAAAACAAGTATGAAGCTCACACTTGCCTTCGTAGTGTGAAATTGGTGTGACTTCTTAAAAAATTATTTTTAATTAGTGTGTTTTCCCAGTTAATTGATGAAAAAAAAATTTCAGCTACAAAACAATGCAAAAAACTGAGATAAGAAAACAAAATATATCAAAAAGGTAAAAAAATGTCAATGTCAAAAGGTAGCCGTAAAATTCTAGAATCCGATCATTGGCGGAAGTATCATTTCGGCAAGTTTTTATAGCATCTTCTTTATCCAATCAATTTATTTTGTTTTGTTTTCTCTGCCTATTCTAGCTATAAGTAGACTGGTAGCTCTGCTTGCTAATGCATCAGTAGTCTTGACGACCAAAAGATCTTCTAATACAATTCCAGAAATCGTATTAGCAAGCTAACTTTCCAAGGCATTTCTATGCTTTTTTGAACTAATATTTTCTTGGAGATGTAACGATAAAAACAATATCTTTTGAAGCTTTGCTCATCTTTTAGTTTTATTTTATTGACTAGACGTCAGTTTGCGCCCGTGGGAGCATTTTGTGGGAATAATGGGGTCAATATTGAATATTTAGAAAAAAAACTGTTTCACATAAGCACTTTTAACAAAAAAAAATTGATGTTCACTGTTTTTTCGCTTTTTATTATAGATTTTTAGAGTAGCTAGCAATTAATTGAGCTTTTTTTGATGCCTTAATTAGACTTTTTTGCTGCCCGTAAACTAATCTGGTATAAGTGCCAATAGTAGGGCAGGCATCAGCTCCAATAACAATTATGTATGAGTACTTGTGAGTCTTCTCTATTAAGCATGCAGGATGGTTTATCTTTCCTTTTCACTACTTTAAGTGCCCAATTAGCTTTTTTGACATCTGCGAAGAATAAATTCACCTAGCTGGTTTTCGATTTTGCAACATTTCATTCACTTGCAAAGCTTATTTTTCGATTTGAAAGTTTTTAAATACATAAATCTAGACAAGTATTTCAGCCGGATGAATCATTGGTGCACACTGCTTATTTTTTATGGGAAAAAATTTATCCAGAAAAAATTAGTTTTTAAAATTTGAGATATTTTTACATGTGCGGTATTGCATCTAATAGAGTCAAAGGCCACTCATTTTTGAACCTTCACCACCACTTTTTTCAGTAGAACTCATCAAAAAGTTAGTAATTATGACATATATAATATATCATATATAATGATACATAGTTTAAAAATTGAGCAAAGATGTGTCGCATTTCAAAAAGTAGTTTCCTAAAGTAGTTTTCGTAAAAGAAATTTTGGCGCTACTGGAATAAACCTCCCCCACCAAAAAAACGCTACTGGAATATATCCCACCCAATAATTTTAGCTTAGGCTTTGGCTCAGGCTTAGGCCCGTAGGCTAGGGTTAGGCTGAGGGCCTGGCGATTACTAACAAGGGCTTTTGCACAACTTTTTTCTTCAAAAATGGTGGTTTTAGGTTACCCTCCTGAAATTATTGGGGAGGATATACTCCGGCAGCTTTTTTGGGAGGGGTATATTCCAATAGCCTCGAAATTCTTTATTTTGTGTCTACAGGGCTAGAAGGAAAGTCCTTGACCCAACTACTGTCGAGATGATACTTTTGGTTGGGTTTCGCAGAGCTTATATTGAGGTTTTTCAGACAATGAAAATTATGAAGGTTTCAAATTTATAAATTTAGTTTATATTTTAAAATTTGAGACTTATAGAATTATCATTGTCCTAAATGCATAGTTGGATATGATTTTTACCGGCATAAGTTTATTTAGACCAGTCAGTCTAGCAAGAATTTTTTCCACTATTAATTTAGGAATTATAAAACTAGGAGGAGATCTTGGGACTTCGTATTTTGTTTAATTCAGTTTTGTCCAATTTCGTTTCGTACTTTTGTAATTCCAGCAATGACTTGCTCTAATTTCTTATTGCTCATTGACAAATAACTATGACTATTGGCATAACTGGCTATGAAGTCCGAGCTGTCCGCTTCCTTCCGTTCAGCTTTCGGCTCCTTCACTCGTCGAGCTGTATCTCAAAACCTAGCTGAACCCTCCTGCTCCACTCATCCTCCGGAAGAAGATGGTGGCTCACGTCCAGCCTCCTCCTCTGCCACCACTGTAAAACAGAAGAAGGGCAAACAGAAAATAAGAGCCAAGTCACTAGAAGTAGAGACTGAAACTGTCAAGATGCTGTTGAGCATGGGCAGACTTGCAGAACTGACCGCATGGAGTCATGTGAATATGGAAGAAGTTGAAGACTCACTAGTTGCCACTCAGACAACATGCTCCTCCAACTCTTCACTGAGCGGGTCAAGTTCTGTACGGCGGTGCAGTAATTCGCTGATGTCTTCGGATTCTTTATCACCATCTACTTCTTGCTATTTTGATGCTAAGGATGAGGCAAGAGATACCACAACTAAAGGTAACCTAGCGACTTAATTTCAAAACTTTTATTATACTTCTGAAATTGGATAGAATCTTAAGTGACAAAAAATTTGGCGCTAGTTGTTTTTACGCTTAGAGAACTCATACTCTTTGGGGGGAGGGGGTGCACTTCGGGTTTTACGAGAATAACGCGGCTGAATCTTGCCATCAACCCCAGTAATGCATATGACACAAATTTCTAGACCATTCGATAAGTTTCGATCCGTTTATGATGGAATTGTGAATGGGGCAACAATTTTTTTGTGGCCGAAAATCTCTTTTTTATGGCCGGTTTTGTTCTCATCGGTCGCTCATCACCGAAGAGAACGAAATTAACCATAAAAAAAGATCTTCGGCCACATAAAAAGTTTTGCCCTTATGAATGAAGCTGAGGGACACCTGACCTTCGCATTTCAATAACATTTTATTAGACATCGAAAAATATTTTCAAATGGGCTTTTATCAAGACTGCCGCCCAGTGCTTCAGAGCTGTTATTTAGACTATCACTTAACACGAAATTTCTACACAGACGATCCATTCGCACCTGTGATGCCTTCTAAAACATAACTTACTAGGGTCTGCAGGCGCCTATCGGCGCCTATGCCGTTCGGGAACATTAGTGGTTCATTTACATTAGTAGTTCGGGTAGATTTATCTTTCGAGTGCGTTAATGGTTAGGCTAGATCATCCACCCTACCTGTTAACCCACCTACTCTACCTCGCCTATCCTCGCCTATTTTCGCCTATCTCGCAATCTTCAAATCTGATTGCGCAAGGTCCTCCGCCATTAAAAGATCTTTCGAATGAGTATAAACATGCAAATAAAAATACTACACTAAAAAAAGTTTTTCCTTGTGACCAAATGGGCACTCATGAGATTAACCCTGAAAACCACCACTTTTAACTTTCAAGGGGCAAAATCTCAATTTTTTGAAAAACTTAGCAACCCCCTGGTAAATACCATGTTTTCCAGGCGAAATGGTAAGCCTGGCTTCAATACATATTCATATTGAAGACCAAATGTTTAACTATCAACAGTTTCGATGGTTTGATTTTTTTGCAACTCATTCTTGCCAAGAGCTTGACCAATATGAGAACTTCCTAAAATAGGTCTTCTCGATATCTATAAGTAAAATCACAAAAAAAAAAGAAATCTAACAGAGTTAACAAAAAAAATTCGAGATAATTAGTCTATGCACAATGAATAAAAGGACAAATTTAATGGGTTTGTTTAAAAAGTTCATTGCAAAAAGATAAAGAAATGACAATAAATTTAACGGTTTTCTCGCTTCGCCAAATTTCTTTTATGTTATTATTGACTGTAAACACAGTTGATAAAGTCTTTTCCGTCGCTTTACCACTCATCTTTTTTAGTTGTTTCACTACCAGAAAATATAAAATTTCTCACTGGCCACCCAAGTGGCCTCAAGCTAAATTTGTTGTTCCCTAGAGCTTTATCTTTTTATGGACTCAAGTAAAAAAAACTTTATCTAGTCCTGTCTTTTCTTGCTTTGAAAAAACTCTTTTCAATTCTTTTTTTTCGCAAATTAAATTCAACACAAATTCAATTCATAGCTTTGATACATTCTTTTTATGTAAAACATTTCGGTTAAACTTTTTCTTGAGCATAACAAAAGAAAAAGAACAAGTGCTGTTTTTTCTTCTTTCGTTTTTTTTATTCTGCTTTTCATTGATTTGTTTTGTCCTTCTTGATCTTGTGATATTTTTTAGCTGTAGTCTTCAGACTCGTCTTTTTCCAAAAATGACAAGTTTTTGTTTCCAGAAAATATTATGTCTAAATTTTTTTCATATTTTCAATTTTTTCGAAACCAACAAGCAATCATAGCAATTTTTCGAGTAATTTTTCATTTTCAAATATCATACAAATGCTTTTATACTATAGTCGACGCTCTATATAAGATACCCGCCTAAAGTTCGTTCTCACTTAGGTGTCGTCACTTTTTTTGACCTTATTTCTGAGATGTTTTGCCAAATGTGATCCGTCAGTCTAGTCGGAAATGTAGCAAGATGTCCATACAAGATACCCTTTTTTAAGATTTGGGGGTATCTCATATGGAGCGTTTCGGTAAAATTGTTAAAACTATATAATTTCTCAAAAAAGATCGCCAGATTTGGAATGCTTGCGACATTTCCGACTAGACTGATGGATCAAATTTGGCAGAACATTTCAGAAATGAAGTAAAAAAGTTTCGGACCCTAGGTGAGAACAAACTTTAGGGGGATATCTGATATAGAGCGTCGTCTGTGTTTCTAAGCAACTTGTTAGCATCAAGAAAGGGCAGTACTCAGCATTTTTGAAACCCAAGTTAAACTAAAAATAATAAATTTACACGATTTTCGCAGTCTACATCTTATGCTCGCCTTAATTTTTTCTTCTTCCGTTTGAAAATGTGAAGAAATAGCCAATTGACCCTTAGCTAATGGACTAAATCATGGCGAAAAAAATTTCCTCTCCTGAGCAACTGGCTTTCAATTTATGTTTCACAAGCTTGATTGAAATCGCTGGCAGATAATAGCTTTACAACCAACATTTTTTTTTCTGCTGGTCGCTGAAATTGGCCTTTGAGCTGCATATCCTCCAGCTGTTTTAATAATTTTTGGTGGGAAGGATAACAAAGGAAGCATCCGTTCTGCTCTTTGTCCAATCTGGATGTTTTATGTGCTGAAAGCAAGTAGCCAACATATTTTTTAAAGAATTTTTTCTTGTTTTGATTTAAGGACAGTTTTGAAATAATCAATAGTGTATTAAATTTTGATGAAAAATGGAAAAATATACAATTTTGAGATATTCATTGTGTAACCTAGTATAGCAAAGAAAATGCAAAAGGCACTATTCTAAATTCTTGTATATTTTAGGTCTATGATGAGACGAAGGGTGAACCGGTATACGTTAGGAAAGACTCAAACACGTTTTCGGGACTTAAAAAAGGCAAAAAATCTTTGAGTCCTTGTGAACTTACGCCGAATTACCCTGCACTTGAGAATTTAGTACTAATAATAGTAGGGAAGGCAAAAGAAAAAAATAAGTCTTGTTTTCATATTGGGCCGATAAATCTTTAAAATAGCGTATTCTCTAGAATAAAATCACACCCCCTGGTTTAAAATCGTGTTTGTGGCATTGCTTTTTTGACCAGCTTTTTGAAGACTGCTTTCATGCAAGTTACCACCCGTTTTGTAGCCAGTGAGATGAGCTACAAACGAAGGTAGCTCACATAAGAGAAGTTTTAATTTTTTTTTGTCAAAAACATAATGCCAAAAAAACGATTTTAAATTAGGAGGGTGTGGTTCCCTTAGAGAGAATACGGTATACCGTATTTTTCAGAACTCAAAAATATTTAGAAAAATCAAAGTTTCGATTCATGGGAACTTCTGGTTCCTAATTCCTGGTCTACTGTTACATTATAGCAACCCATCACAAATATATTTACGACCTTTCTTATAAAAAAAATATTTTAAAAAGCTCGATGTTGTGAATGTGTAGTCAAGTATTTCATGAAACTTGCATTTAGCAACGACACATGAAGCACTTTTAAAAAACGACCATGTTTATTCTCGACCTTCTCCACCTTCTGTGGCCTCTAGTACTATCTCTAGCCATTTGGCTTGTTATTCACTATGCATTTTCCAAACTACCTCCTGTAAATCACATTCCATTTTCCTTGGAAGAAAATGAAGACACGTCGGTGCCTTCACCACTTATCCACACCTCAGCTACTACCTCTCAACCAAAAACCTCTTCAGAAAATCAATCTCGAATTACATCTTTATCCCGTCGGTTCTCTGCCCCTACTTGGGAGTTAAAACGGGATCAGGAGGATAACTATGACCATGAAAACAAGGAGAATGAAACTTATTCGCCTCCTAGAGGCTTCTTTGTGCAACAACTTAGAAAGTCTAAACGGATTAATCTACCTCCCGGCGTACCCTTGGCTCAACCAAAATGGCCAAGACTGGCCAATAAAGGAGTGGCGAATACAGTTATGGATACTCAAACTGATTACATAATGAAACCCATTTCTTCGTTAGCAGAAGAAAAATTGGGATTTCGAAAAATGAGAGCAGAAACCGCTGAAGATTCTGGCAATGCAAGTTTGAGAGACTCCTTTAGTGCCCCTCGCTCAGATGCTGAGGAAGAAGAAGAGATGGAAAAAGTGGAAGAGTCTCCAGCAGAGAAGTGTGATTACACCTGTGCTTGTGACTCTATTCTGCCTTCTGATGTTTTGCTTGCATCTAAATTAACACTGGTAGAGAATGATCGAGAAGTTATGGAGTTGACAACAAGCATAGAAGAACATAGTAAAGATGTGAAGGGAGATGTCCAATTAGTTGACAATTTGTGCCAGATTGAAGACATAGAGTCAGCAACTGAAAAAAACGCAGATAAATTGCTAAGAAGACTCACTACTGGTTTGTCACAAAGCAACATAATAAATTAGATGTTCAGAAATTAGCCCCGACCGATAATTAAAAAAGCCCAAGAAACGCCGAAAAAACAATATATTTCCGCGACAAAATCACAAAAACGATTGGAAAAACTAGTAAGTAAGTAGTCAATGTACTAGGTTGGAAAAGTCATGCATCGAATCTAAAGTGACTGGCACTTTCTGATGGTTTGCGGAATATATGGGTTTATCAAGTTGAAATAAATTTCTTGGGGATTTTCAGAACTGTAGTATGAAACCTATCAAAGAATTTGAATTCAATCACATCATAACAAATGTAGATTGTGAAACCTAATAGGTTATTGTGAAATTAACAGCCCAAATTCTTTGCATTTTGTCAGGAAATGCTAGTATCTTGATCGTCTACGCAGGACTTTTCTGCCCACCTGGTAAAATAAAGCGAGTCCACCAATATGTTGCCGCTGATATACAATACTTAAAGCTGAGGCAATTTATTGATGAGTTTCTGATTGAAATTATTTTTAATCGACAAATTGACGCTAATGCGGGGCTGCCATATCAAAATTTAAAAAAAAAGACATTTGGTCAAAAAACAGGAATTTGAAGGAAAAAGTCCCTTTTATCTTGTGCTTATTGCCATTTTGAAGCGAAAAAAAAAGATTTCGACTGAAACTTCGAAAATAAAAAAAGATTCGAGGTCCCGAAAAAAGGACAAATCTTTTTAAAAAGGACATATGGCAGCCCTGCGCTAATGTGATATCCCCCCTATCTATTTTAGGGGTACCTGAATCCACCATTTTTTGAATATTTTTCAAAGCTGATATCAGCAATGGCTAAGCCCTGAGTCCAAATCTAAATTTGGAGGGGAGGGATCTTGGTTAAATGATATTAGCGCCGACAAATTGATGTTGCTCGTATTAAAATACACCGGTGGTCTGATTTGAATGTTTGAGTTTCCAACAAATGCAGACGATACACCAGTAAGTTACAAATAATCAAGATGCCAATGCCTCCAAAGCTAGATTTTTCATAATTTTTTTTTAAAATAAACCATCAATTTTTAGGCAGAAACCTGCTGAACAAAAAAGAGGTTGCTCCTTCGACCATCAAAGAAAGCAGCGAATCCTCACAGACCATAGACGAGCAGGATGGTGGGAGTGCGGCTGCAGCTGCTGCAGACAAAGGTGAATAAATTTGCCTATTTATCAACCTACTTTTGTTTTACAAACTCCTAACGATTTTGGGGAACATAGGAAAATTAGGATCTATAGCTCGGCTTTTTCCAACTTAGTTTATTTTCTGGGGTTTTCGATTAATTTCTTAGCGTGATGAGCTTTGGTGATATTCTTATCCAAACATATATGTGTGCGTGTGCCATTTTTCTATCCATAAGTAGTCTTTGCTGCTTCCCCCACTGATCTTTAATTTCCTTGTTTGGATGAGCTTATGTTTAATTGTGATCTCACCCATTTTTGTGTTGCTTGATAACCGTTATGTTGCTTTCCCGATGCTTTGCTTATTGTGTCGGTTGGAAATTGCTGCTAGAAATGGAAAGTGGAGAAATTGGCCAGAGTCCGTAAAAACAAATGATAATTCATTGGCAAGATGCATTCATATCTGTATCAAGATCGAAATTAAAAGACCCATCAATTTTTTCGGAATTTAACAAATAAATTTTAATGGGGAAAATTGCATTGCCGCCGATCGGCAGATTCACGATAAAAACCGTAAACTAGAAACGATCACAGTCGACTCCCTCCATAATGAACTCCCTCTATAACGAACGATTTTTTTTGAATTGAATTGAATTTTTTTTGAAAAGCGTTTGCGTTTTTTGGCCCAAAATGGTGTTTTTTAGTGTTGCAGGTTCAATCCACGTAGTGTCACACTTTTTTGGCTTCTTTGGGCACTTTAGAGGTAATTTGGGTCGCTGATTCCGAATCTGGCGTTAAAAAAGTCTAATTACCTCTGAAGTGCCGAAAGAAGCCAAAAAAAGTGTGCCACTACGTGGGATTGAACCTGCAACACCAAAAAAAACACCATTTTGGGCCAAAAAACGCGAGCGCTTACGCACTGCGCCATGGAAGCCACTTTTTCAAACCTACCGTATTTCCTCTAATAAGCGCCCTCCCCAAAATCCGCTATTTCTTAAATTCATTCTCCTCCTTTTATACCGGGTTTTTGTTTTCGAACGCCACATTTGTTATATACCAAATGTAGCGCAGATTCCCAGCTACATTTTGGTATATAACATATGTGGCGTTCGAAAACAAAACCCCGGTATAAAAGGAGGAGAATGAATTTAAGAAATAGCGGATTTTGGGGAGGGCGCTTATTAGAGGAAATACGGTAAGTAGCTTCCCCCCCCCCTTTAAGACCGGTCCATAGGGTATTCGTTATAGAGGGAGTCGGCTGTACTCTAATTTGTTGGCTCTGTTGAGTAGTATATATTGGTCTGCGAGAAAAATATGTCTGGGTTTCATCAGCCCCGATTATTACTTTATTTTTCCTAATTGGCGCATATTCTTTAATTACCACACACTCCACACTTTGAGGACTTATGTCTCAGAGCAGAGTCGACTGTATGTGTGTTGGATTGGCCCCTGAAAAAGGACTGCCTTGGTCTCTCTGTTGATTTTTTATAATTTTTTTAATTTTGCCTTGGCCCCTCCCCTGTTCTTTTTTTCACCCAATCCCCCAATCCTTTGCAAAGTGGATTGTGCTGGTCTTGTACGCGAAGCGGCCAACCCTTTGCCGAGTTCAACAATTTGCAGAAGATTTTTGAGAAATCTGGCGAAAAACAAAAATTCTCGACAAAAATAAGCTTGGGGCACCAAAGCAAACATTTCACCACAAAAATTGAAAATTATTACCGTATTTCCTCTAATAGGCGCCCCCCCTCTAATAGCCGCCCCCCCTCTAATAAGCGCCCCCCCTAGAGGTCATCCAAAAAATAAGCGCCCCCCCTCTAATAAGCGCCCCCTCAAAAAAATCGCATTCAAATTTGTCTTGACTGGAAAAAATTTTCTGTGCAATTTTTGTTGTTGTCAAATCATTGTCAATTTTTGAACATGGCCCAATTCCGGACGGACTCATCGAATTGCAAATGGCGCGATCAGCAATCGGACAAGTGCCTGCCGTCGAAGAAGTGGACGCAGAAGAAGATGAAGAGAACGGCTACTTGAGCGATGAATCTCTTGAGTTTGAAAATTATGAAACAATTCCAGAGCTACATTGTATTTGATTGTTTGTTAATTTTTTGTTGTTATGAAATTTGAATAAAAATTTACCTCGCTTCCATTGTGTTTTCAAATTTTTTTGTCGGCGCCTGCGGCGCCGACTGGTTGAAAATATAAGCGCCCCCCCTCTAATAGCCGCCCCCCCTCTAATAAGCGCCCCCCCTAGAGACCATTCAAAAAATAAGCGCCCGGGGCGGCTATTAGAGGAAATACGGTATTAAAAACTGTAAATAAATACTTTTTAAGACTTTTAGGGAAAAAAATTTCGAAAAAAATCAGCAGGGGACCAAGGCAGATTTTTTCGGAAGTCACCCTAACACATATATAGCCGCCGAGTTAATATTCTACTAAGTTCTTAACTTCCACGAGCTATACCGATTCCACTTTTTGAATATTGGCTGAGCACCAGAAAATTTCGAGATCGACCTTTAAATTTCTCGATGGTACTTGTGCACTTGGGGGGGGGGGGCTTTTTTGGTTAACTGTAAATATGGTTTAAACGTCTCCTAAGTATTTTTTATACGCCAGAAACGATAAAAAGTTGTTTCCTAACAATTCCCGCACTAAAAAGTGAAGTTCACAAAAAAAAGTTGGCTACCAAAGATTGACCAACTGCATTGGTCCCCCAAGGTAAAATATTGTGTATTAAGGTATCCTACCACGTTTTGGTCACTGGCGCTGGGCAAAAAGAGTCTTTAAGGCATGTATGATCAAGAGTCTCTCTCGGAATCATCGGAAATCAACCCCTTCGGGGGCGCAGGGGCTTGGTTGCTTGCGGTTGAGATGCGCACACCCACGTACCTTAGACGCAAATCACTCGAAAGTGACTCTGGATGCATAAAAACAATATGCATGCCAGAGTTTCTTCATGCGGTAGGCCCCAGCTAGCTAAACTATGTTCAAATTCCATCTTTTTGGTTTTTTTGAGATGTATAGGTACCCTTTTTAGTTTAACTACCTTGGGGACCAAGGCAGTTGGTCAATCTTTGGTAACTAACTTTTTGTTGAGAACTTAACTTTTTAGTGCCGAAATTGTTAGGAAACAACTTTTTTTATCGTTTCTGGCGTATAAAAATTACTTAGGAGACGTTTAAACCATATTTACAGTTAACCAAAGAAGGCCCCCCAAGTGCACAAGTGCCTTTTCGATTTCTGAGTGACTGAAAATAAGCGCGCATGTGCGGAAATTAGAAAAAAATACGGTGATTCGTGACTGAAAATAGCGTGTCTCGTGCATTTCACGGATGACCACTAAAACTGTTAAGCACTAGAATGTAGCTGAACCTCTGAGCTACATGTTGGTATATAAAAGGGTTTGGAGCCACCCATGAAATATAGGTCGCAAACATAATTCAGAGCGAAAAATTAAAAATCAAAAACTGTCAGTGTAATTCAAATTAGTTTAGCATATTTTTTTACGAGTGAGTGACATGTATTGTAGTCATCGCTGATGAAATCCAGATATAATTTTTAGCGTTCAAACTTTGGAATCGCAAAGCCGCACCGTTTGTTTTTTTACTGTTTTGACAGTAGGACAGTCCAAAATAAGTGGTCCACAATTATTTAAGCGGATTCATGTTTTAGCACGATTTCTGTTCGATTTGATAATTTATCTTTATTTGGTAGCTTTCTATACAAGGTGGAATCTTTATTATTTAATTTTCGGTAATTTAAGATCATTCCTAGATTCCTTACTGAATTTATCAGGATTAACCAGCCAATACTACCGTTTGAAAAAGGTTGAAAGTGCCGTATTTCCTCTATTAACTCCCCACTCTCTAATAACTAACCACCATGCACCTTATATCTCAGCCCAGAGCAAACATTTCGCAAATCTGTTCATTGCGTTTTCTTAACTACCACTAGCTCTACCAATTCCATTTTTTAGATTTTGGTTGAGCACCCGAATATCTCAAAATTGACCTCAAATTTTTCCAATTTCGAGAGGTTGAAAAATAAAACCTTATGAGGAGTTAGTAGAGGAAAACAGTATTTCTAAAAAAATATTTTTAAAATTTCTGGTCTAAATTTATTCACCCAACAGCAATCTACTTGAAATTAAAAAAAAGTTTTCACCTTAAATGTCCATGCTTTTGTGTTTTGTTGTTTATGTAGCTCACCCTATTGTTGTTGTTGTCCGCTTTGTGTATGCTTTATTCGGCTTTTTGTGTTCAGCGTTGCTCCAGTGTTTTAGCCACTTTTAGCACGACAACCCAAACAACAACCACTCCAGTTTAGCTAAGCCATCATTATTTGTTCTCAATTGAATTTAGTTCTTATTATTAAGTTTTTCTTACTAACCGCTTTTATAACACCATATTTACTATTGTTGCTTTTATCTTTTTATCATCTCCTTTTTATGGTCTCTGCTAATGAGAAATTTATTGTTTTTATTTGACGCCCATATTAGTTATTGTAGACCAATCAAAATTGGTAGTAATTTTAGTTTTTTTTAAATAAAGGATAGGATTTTTTTAATAAAGAACAATAATAGTGTGGATTTTTCAGAGTCTCACTTATAGTAAAAGCGGTGTTTATTAACACTTTTCTTGAATTCAACTCCTTGTCGGTCCCTATCCATTTCCATCAATTTTCGTTTAATTTTGCAAACTCCAGTAATCGAAATCTAAAAATTCAGAGATTACCAATCTGTCAGTAAACTCTCAAAAGTTTTCCGGTTGAAAGGTTGAATTTTAACATACCCTAAATGCTCTAATAGGCTAACCACCACCCCCCCCCCCCCCCGCCCCATCCTAAATTCAAAAAAAAAGCTCATTTGTGACATTGTGTGTTTGGCACACTCCTGCAGACCACTCTCGGGCGAGTTACCACGTATTTTGTAGTTCATCTCACTGGCCGAAAATTGGGTGGTAATTTTCCTAAGATTAGACTGCAAAAATGGGTCAAAACACAATGCCAAAAACACGATTTTGAACAGTAGGAGGGACGGCCTGTAAAAAGCGTTTAAGGTACCGCATATTGATTATATGATTAAAAATTTTAACCTTTTTAACAGATTAAAAAAACCCTCTTAATTATACGCCATTTATTACAAAACATAGATAGCATACATTTTTAGCCATTTTATGTTGTTTCTAATCACTTCGTTCTGTAAAAAGCACATTCATTTATTTATTTTTTGTTTCTCTGTAAATAGACACTTAGGTTGTTTGTAAAGTTTTTGTGAAATGCTAATAATTTTAATTCTTTTAGACTTTTTATTATTATTTACTGGTTGTAGAGCTGTTTATTTGACTGATTCAATGTTTTTATTCAGTTCACTACTAATATTGTGACATTTTATGCACTTTTGTGTTTACTGTATAAAGTTATTGATGTCGAGATCAAAACGGTGCTGGTTGGAGTTGAACTACATACTTTGGTTTACTAAGCCTAAAAAGCCGGCCTCCACCATTCTGCTCTGGGCACTGACCACTTTATAAACAAGTATTTTGTTGTCAGTCACCTCATTGTCCATCTCTTGAATAGTGATGAAAATAGTTATTATAGTTGAAAGTACACCGTCCATCTTTTAAGATACCTTCGTCTTTTTGATTCAATGCTTACTCAGTCGTCTCGTTTTTCGTTGAGTCTTTAATTGCCTGCCTATTTATGAACTGAAATCATTAGAGCCCTCGTAAAAGTCGACTAAAACGTTTATAAAGTTTTTGGAGCCCATCAGTTGGGTTACTTTGAGTTGAACTAAGAATTCTTTATCCACCCAATATACAGCTTTATGATATTTTACTATAGCTACTCTTTTTTTCGTAAATTTCGGAAAAAATGGCTGTAATGAAGTTTGAAACCAATTACAAGATTTGGTATCTATGTAATTAAAAAATAAACCTGTTGCTGGCTTAGCCCCAAGTTCTTAACAATAGAAATTTTCTACTCCCCGGCGTCGTTCATTACCTACCGTGATTTCTTTTTTCGATTTGGACGCAAAATTCTTTAATTAACCAAAACATTCCGATTTTTTAATATTTGTCAAATGCTTCCATATTTATTTGGGGCGTAGTCATTTTGCCAATGAATTTTTTTGTCAATGAGATTACTTGACAGCAGCCCAAGTGCTCGCCCCTTTCAAAGAGTATTTTTCCAACTTTTTTCATTTTCACCTATTTCACACCTTTTGCACCGACAATACCAAAGGTATTTGGCCGCTTCGCGGCCAAGGACCAGCACACTCCAGATTGAAATGGATTGGGGTGAAAAAAATTAAGAGATCTGAAAAAGGTAGCCTTAGAGAAAATACTCTTTGGAGGGGCAGGCGCTTGGGCTTTTACGATATCACTTCACTTTGAAAAAATTAATTACTTTGCAATTTGTCCAAAAACCAAAGTTTTTTTAATTTTGCGGATTTTGGTCGTTTTTCGAATAAATTAATTTTTTTCAAGAAGCTATATCTCAACACTAAGATTCCCAAAAATCATTCTGTAAGATGGTTTTCGTAGTCTTTGGAATGCGCTACAGCATGTCGATAAGATGTTATTGTAACATTGAATACTAAATTAAACTTTTGACCACTCAAAATGATGAAAGTGCTTAAAAATATTTCAAAATGACCTTACAAGTGTTGGGAGCCAAATGATGACTATTCCAAGATATTCCAAAAAACTTTATATACCATTTAAAAGAGAAGACTCAGATCTACAAAATTATAACAGAAGATTAGATTTATTATAATTAAAAGGATTGAAAATGCGAGCTTGAAATTTGTTTCCGAACTTTTTCCGCACCCGGCATCATTGGAAAAAAGATGCCATCGGCAAAATGATCTCACTGGCAAAAGTTTCATTGGCAAAACGATCACGCCCCATCTATTTTAGTGGTGCTACTGTACATCAATGATAGCAGGATTAACTAAGGAGAAATTCCTCCCCCACCAAAGAGTAGCAATCCTTGTTCATTTTTTTCACCTTTAAACATAGCGGCTGGAGGGGGGGGGGGGGTCAAGACTCAAGATAGGGGCAGAAGTGTCTAATTCAAGCACATTTCCAACTTCCTTCACCAATATCTAAGTTCAGCTTCTCTTCTTCTGCTGTTTTGCACACTATTATGTGTCGCTAATTATAATTTATCAAATTCCTCAATGCATAATCAATAAAATTGTTCTGCAGCAGCACTGAAGCACGAGAATGTGGCTCGAGTGGACACTGTGGTGAGAGTGGACACCGTCGGCAACAAGACCACTGCTGGCTTCCAACAGCAAGTTACTAATTGCTTGACTGGTGCAGCCACCGGATCAGCTGCCCCATCACCCGCACCGCCCACAGCTGGAGTCAGTCCAAGACCATCTGCACACCACTCTTCCGCCTCCTTCTTCCAGGTTTGAGTTGATTATTGGTGTTCTCATTGTTGTGATTTCTCCTACCTGTCTGTGGCACTACTTTTGTGTTATTTAAAGGGCATGCCCGGGCGTTATGCGGAGAAAAGGCGGGGAACAGCAGTTCTTTTCTTTCTCGATAAATTTTTACAGGCGTTATCATCTAGATTTTTTAAGTTTTCTGCCTAGTTTTTTAAGTGATACATGGTCACCTGTTGTTTGGTCCATAAGTTCGCGGTTGTTTATACACAACATGCAGAATTCCTGCATGGGTTTCATAATTTAAGACCAATAAAAGTCATTCACAATTCACAGATGGTTCCAAACTCAAAATTTGATTTGTAAAATTGAAACAAAAAATTTCAACTTGATGTTTCACATCTTAATTTCGAAACCCATCTAAAAATTTATTCTGATTTTAGAAATTAAACTTCAATTTTGGAAGCCGTGTTGAATGACTTTTATTAGTGTTAAATTATGAAACCCATGCAAAAACTTTGCGTGTTGTGTATAACTGACTGCGAACTTATGTACCGACTCAACATATTTGGTTTGACGTGAAACGAGTGAAAAGTGGAACGATTCAAGAAAGTCCTCGCCTGAACTTTTTGAAAAGCACGGGCATACCGCATTAACTTGCACTTTTATTTGAGACTATCCAATGCACAATTTTGTCCACTAAGCGCCATTTTTTATTAGCCACAAAAGCTCTTTTTAATGCCTTATGCAAGCAGAATACTTCTGAGTTCCAGTTATTTTTAACAGCCTTACCGTATAACTCGGGGCTGCGAAACATACTTTATTTGAAGATTTCTACTTTATCTGAGATCCCAAATCTTGAGAACTTGTGAGATTTTACGTCAATATCTTTATTTTCAAAGCTCAAAACGCAACAATCACTGCATAGAATTTTTGACGACTTTACGGCGTTAGGTAGTTACTGGAAAATTTTCGGCAGTCTCCGCGGTTGAAAATCCACAAAACTATGTGTTAGAAATAGAGTCGGGTGATGGCCATATGGGCGGGCATATAGCTGATTTCAAAATGTCCAACCCTGGTTCCAACATTTGTCTGTGAAATATTTTTGTACTAATCGACACAGAATGCTCAATTTAGAAAAGCCAAATGCGCTTCTGTTACGATTTTTTTAAACCCGAATGTTTTATTAGCTCAGTATTACTGAATTAATTTTTGCATGAAGCACTAATGCACAACCATTTGCAACAAAAAACGACATGGTTGCCCTGAGTCGACACAACCAGGAACTGTTTTAGTATTCTCTTATTAAGCAAAAAACCTGCAACCAATTCTCATGGGTGTTAGCTGGGACAGTGTGTCTGTATCTCTATCTCAATGCACAGGTGTTCAAACAAAGCTTCTGCCTTTTTCAATCAATTTTTCACCCACTTTTGTTATATTTTTGCACAAGAGTCTGTTGTAATTCTTTATTATAATTTACCAAAAGACCATATTAGTGATTTCGATGTGTGTTGGAGAGTTGCATAGGTTAATTGGCTCGTTGGTGAATACCTGTCCATTGCTATGACTAGTATAAGTGCCGGATCTGGAGAATATCTACCAACACTATTAGCACAATCTAGTAAAGAGTCCACTAAAGTGAGCATACAGAACAATTTGACAAAATCATTCACCACCAAAAAAGGTTCACTTTTGTCGACTGTCATTACCTAGGTTTTCAAGTTTATTGTTAGCTGTCTGGTTTATAATCCTAGTCTAATTAGGTACCGTATTTTATTTTTTGTCAACGTTGGGGTGTCTTATTAATGCCGGTTCAGCATTAATTTTTCCGCCCCTAAAAATCAAAGAAGTTGGGAATTTTTGGGTGCTCAGCCAAAATCTAAAAAGTGGAATCAGAAGAGCTAGTGATAATTGAGAAACTCGAAAAACAGATTTTCAAAATATTGATGTTTTGCTGAGATATAGGTCCCGAGGAGAGCCATGCATTATGGGAGGGCCAATTAATAGAGGACATACAGTAAGAATATTTTTAAGTTAGATAAACCTGAATATACCTGAACAATTATGCTGGGATAAGAGAACATATAAAGAAAATAGCCAGCAGTGTTCTATCCCGACTCAGTACCAATTTAAAAGATTGCTCCCGCTATTGTTTTAGGACCAATTGGACCAAGTTTATAGAACAATGTAGATCAGGACGGACTCAAACATGTTTTTTACTTCCGTACACTGGCTTATGGCTTGTTCATGTACTTCGAGTTCGGATCAAGGATGTTCACGTAATCAAAAATCCGAACTCGAACTTGAACTGGAAGGTGTTCACGTACTTCGAGTTCGAGATTGGACTTGAAGTTATTTGTTTATATAGCTTGGATCACTCAGAATATCACCGCAGAATGGCCAAAGACCACTAAAAGTGGCTTTTCTAGAGGTTTACTATAGAAAGAGTCCAAGTTATGCACATGAACACCTTCAATTTCGTCTTCGAGCTTGAACTCAAAGTACGTGAACACCTTCGAGTTCGACTTCAAGTTCGAGTTTGGATCAAGCCGAAAATCCGAATTCGAACACGAACTCGAAGTACGTGAATAAGCCATTACCTAAGCCTAAGCCAAAAAACCAAAAGGAAGACCAAAGTAAAAAATCGGTACCCCGTCAGGGATATTGCTGCAAAAACATGTATATAGTCCTAAACTCCCACAAAAATGCAAAGATGACTTAATCGCAACATTCCAATTTGCTAATATTTCACACATTCTTCAATGTTAAACAACCTCTCCTCCTTTCTCTTATCAAAACTATTTGCAATGTTTCGTAAAATCTTTATTGGTGTCAAAGTAATATATTCCAGCCAAGGAATGTTGTTTCAACAACAAGACAAGATACATTATGTTTGTCCAACCAAAACCTTTCCTTTCTGCCTGCTCTCAACTTTAAAATTTCAAATACTCACTTTCTCTGTCTCACTCAAAAATCCACTACTAATATATTTTATGTTTTAAAGTCAATACTAATAGAGTCAACAACAAAAGTTTTTGACTAAGCAGACGAGTCAAAATTCATTCGAGCAGTATCTTTTTCTATATTGCTTTCTCTAGTCAACAAAGTTGCCCCCTTTTTCTCTGCTCCAAATTAACGAGAAGCTTGAGAGGCCAGGCAATAGCTGCCGATGGATGGCTGGAATCAAGCACTGGCTCAGCTAGAAAAGTATAAGACTACCCTGTTGTCTATTTCTCTATCTGTGTGTGTTTTGCTCCCAACAATCGAGTGGAGGGCTAACCCCTCGAGACACCCTCTATTTTTCTCAATGTGTTTCTGGCCAGAGAATTGACTAGGCTATAAGCTGGGCTCTTGTTTTTTTGATGAGAGGGGATAAAGCGCCTCTCCTTTCGTTATCCTTTTCTTGCTGTTTTGAGGAGGGGCAATCAAAGACTTGTGTGCATGATGCCTACAGCACTCATCTTTTTTTATTTTTTTGAATGAGTTTATGAGCCGAAGTCTCATTAATGAGCTTGGTTAGAAATTTTTAGTGTTTGGATATTTTATTAAGTGTTTTTTACTTAATGTGTGTTTTTTATCGTTAGATAAGCTTTTTGAGCAATAAAACTTTTATTAGCAATATTTGTGGTCACAGTTTTAGTTTTGATGCAGGAAATTTTTTGTGCAGACTTTTTCAGTTTACTTTGCTGTAGGTTCATACCATATTTAATCTATTAATAAGAGCTCATGGGCCCTTATTATTTAAAGAAGTCGATCTCAAGATTTTTGGGTGAAAATTGAAATGTTAAAAGTGAAATTGGTAGAACTCGTGGGAGTCGAGAAAATTTATAAACAGCTTTGTAAAATATTCGCTATCGGCTGAGAAATTAAGTTGGGGGTGGGCGCTTATTAGAGAAAATACTATACTTAGTAACTTTTTATATCATTTTTTCATATCGCTCTTTTGATAATGCTCAAAAAATTCATTAAAGTCTATTACCTCGTGGCTCTTTATAACATTTTGAAACTCTTGACTAAAAATCAGTAATTATTAAAAGATTTTTTTGTTTACTGACATCCAAATATTTTCTTTTTTTCTAAATCTGAATCCGCTAGAATTAGGATTAAAAAAGTATTTTGAATAGGCCACACAGAAAAGTTAGATCACATTTACTTCATAATATTTTTAGCTTCTCGAATTATTTTGACCAGATCTCACTGGATTCAATTCAGGAAGAAATTTTTAAAATTGATATTTTTAAGAAATATTAATCAACAATTCCAGACGTAAGGTAATAAAGTGTCGCGACATTTTATTTTAATTTTTTTTATTCAAAATTTCAAAAAAACACAGGAAAGCAATAACTCATTTGAAAAAACTACAAGATTGTATGTACAGTCCACTCTTGATATAAGCACACACCCCCCCCCCCCCCATGCCCCCGAAGTTCATTCCCGCCTAGGGTCCGACACTTTTTTTAACCCGATTTTCGAAGTCTTTTGTCAAACCTGATTCGTCTGTCTGATCAGAAAAATCGTACAGATTCTGATTCCACCAATCAGTTCTCGAGATAGCCACAAGTTTGCGGAAAAGACCCGCGGCTCTCGATATAAGCACACCTTTTTTTAAAATTAGATGTGCTTATATCGAGAGCCGCGGGTCTTTCGGCAAACTTGTGGCTATCTCGAGAACTGATTGGTGGAATCAGAATCTGTACGATTTTTCTGATCAGACAGACGAATCAGGTTTGGCAAAAGACTTCGAAAATCGGGTTAAAAAAAGTGTCGGACCCTAGGCGGGAACGAACTTGAGGGGTGTGCTTATTTCGAGAGTGGACTGTAACGACTTAAAAATTATACGAAAAAGCTAGTTAAAGGTCAATAACGAAAAAATAATTTTCTTGTAAATTTTTCTGAATGCTTTTTGCAAAGAATTCTTTTTTCATTTTGATTGCGTAACAACTTTTTCTGGCCTTGACAATTAAGAATTAGAATAAGCACTGCCTTTTTATGCTAAAAGACCGCCTGTGGCGAAGATTACTCATTTTGACCTGGGTTTAGCAGAAAATATTTTGTGCCAAAATTATTTTTTTATGTTAAGCAAGAAGTCTTTTTACCAACTTAGATTGAGCTAAAGCTAAGTGCTAAATTTTTAAAGAATTTCAGTTTTTTCGTTGAGATGCAGCTATGTTTAAGTAAAGTCAAACCTCGATTTGAAGGCTCCTAGATGTTACCCTAGCTGGGTAAAACATCTGCCTACATTAATTTACTGAGGTTTCTGCCAGCTCTGTTTTGAAAAAATTGTAGATATTCCGATTTTTTCTATTATTTTCTGAAGCCTAAAATTTTTATTGTGTTTGAATTTCAAAAATTGAGAAACCCATCAATGAATTGGCTGGTGTAAATTTATTAACGAGACCAAATGCTAGTTATCGTTCATCACGCTTTTATAATTTTGGTGTAACGCGTCAGGCTGCTCCAAAATTAATTTTTTTTGTTTATTCGTGCGTATATCCTAGGCGCTAATTTTCTCTATAAATGTCCGAGGGATTGTTTTTCAAAAAAAAATGAAGTTGTCAATTATGAATGCTGTTAACTGTGATATCTTAGTCAAAAAAACTGAGTGCGGGGGTTAAATTGTGCAGCTCGTCATATGTGCAAATTGAATTTATTGATACAAACTTTTCTGGGCACTTGTGCACTTGGGGGGGGGGGGCTTTTTTAGTCGACTGTGAACAGGGTTCGAACGCCTCTTAAGTAATTCTTATACGCTAAAAACGATGAAAAAGTACTTTCCAAACAATTTCCGCACTAAAAAGTTCGATTTTGAAAAAAGTTTGGTTACCATAGGTTAATCGATTGCCTTGGTCCCTCAAGCTAATTATACCATAAGGGTACCTAGATATTTTTAAAAAGACCGAAAAGATGGGATTGAACGTAGTTTTGTTAGCTGGGGCCTACCGCATAAAAAAACTCTGGTATGCATACTGTTTTTATGCATCCAGAGTCACTTTCGAGTGATTTGCGTCTAAGGTATGTGGGTGTGCGCATCTCAACCCCAAGCAACCAAGCCCCCTGCGCCCCCGAAGGGGCGATTAATGTTGCGCGGACTCACTTTCCTTAGACATAACTCGAGCAAGACACTTGATCATACATGCATTAGAGACTCTTTTTGCCAAGCTCCAGTGACCAAAACATGGTAGGATACCTTAATATAAGATATTTCACCTTAATACACAATATTTTACCTTGGGGGACCAAGGCAATCGGTTAACCTATGGTAACCAAATTTTTTTCAAAAATCGAACTTTTTAGTGCGGAAATTGTTTGGAAAGTACTTTTTTATCGTTTTTAGCGTATAAGAAATACTTAAGAGGCGTTCGAACCCTGTTCACAGTCGACTAAAAAGGCCCCCCCCAAGTGCACAAGTACCCTTTTCTGATGTGGCTGTCTTGAGTTAAATAAAGTTCAAATTTTTGTCTGCAGCTTGCTAGTTTTTGATCAAATTTTTTTGTATATTTAGAAACACGCATTCTGGTAGTTTATTGTTCGTCACATACACAACAACTAAAGTGACTATTCTTGAGTTTAGTATCACAGTCTCGTGTATGGATAGGTTATTTCTTGTTTTATGGTTGTCTAGTGATTGTTCCTAGCCTCCTTCTTGTTCTAATTATTCTTCTGCAAACACATCTACTTATAATCCTTTGCCATGCTCAAAGGGCACCAAGCGCAACCCCTGCTAACCTGAGCAACCAGGCTACCAGCAGCAGTAATACCAATCTTTCTCTGCTGTCAGTAGCCAATGGAGGGTCACCGCTTCTTCACCACCAAAAAAGCTGCGAGTGAACAATCATCGTCCAGGTGTAAGTAGCTGTTCACAAACTAATTGCACACACATTGTTTTGGCTTTCGCACAACCCATTTTACCGAACAGGAGTAGCTGTTAGATTTTTAAGTTACTATACAAATGAGTTCAAAGGAGCATGCATTTTGCCGATGGGAATATTCCAAAAGGCGGGTACCAGGTCAATTCAAAAAGAATTATTTTGAAATTATTTTTTGTGAGTATCCTACGAATATTAAGTAATCGAATACACTTTGAATGCCTAGTAGCCTCTGTGGCCTAGTGGTAAAGCGGTGGCGCAGTGTTTAAGTAGGTCGTCGGCTCGATTCTCATTGGAGCTATAACTTATTTATTTTGCTTTTACTTTTAATTCTCGTTTGAATTACACTGGTACCCCCTTTCAAAATATCCCATCGGCGACAGGCATGACTTCCCGGAGACGAAGATTTTTAATTTACTATTAGACAAAAGTTTTGTCTGATGCGTTACTAAATTGTTGTAAATCCGATAAAATTAATATTTTCCCAATTGAAATGGTTATTTCACAATGATGATGAAAATATTTTTCAGCTCAAAAGCAGGAAATTGTGCGGGTAACTCAGCAACTTTTGGATGCCATATCATGCAAGGACTTTGATGCTTACGCGTAAGTTATTGTTTGTATCATTCAATTTGTATGCTTAGAAGAAAGGGACCCTAACTGTGACCTGGGGGAACTGCAGTGACAACTTTTTTTCCTCGTATTCTTATGAAGCCTGCCCAAGTTCCTGACAAAATTTGGCTCCCCAGCTCTGAAGGTCCATAAAATGTGGTAGAAGGGTCACTCAAAGTTCTAAAAACACCTCGATAACTATATCATGGTTCTCATAGCTGACCCTTGGGCCATGGGTCACTCCTAAAACTCTTATCGAGTTTCAGAGGTGGGGAGCCAAATTTACATGGGATTTGGGCACGCTCTACAAGAATACGCGCATAAAAAAAATTATCGAAAATAAAACCTCGGGTCACAGTCAGGGCCCTCCTTGTTAGTACTACTAGAACTACAGGGAGTACGGTAAATAATATTGACCAGTGATGTGCACCCCATTTTCGCCTCTTTCTCACTTCAAAAGCAGTTTTTTTACCTTTTTTGTTAACATTTTCGAATTTTTTTGTTAAAGGATTGTAGCTGAGGAATTTTCTTAAACGTTTATACTAATCGAACCTTTTTCAGTGGGTTTGCTGGCAAGATATAAGAGCTTTTTGAGAAAAAAATTTTTAGGAGCCAAGAGCCATAAAAATGACATATTTTTTTGACATATTTTCAGCGTTTTTCGAATATTTTTTGTAACATAAGCTAATGATTCATTTTCACTGTTGTAGTTGATGCACTTACCTACCGTTTAAGATACCATAAAGTTATAGGCTTAGGAGCCATAACTTTTTTTGGCTCCTAAAAACACCAAGCTATGACTCCTGAGCAGTGTGGTGACCTCAGCCGGCTGACTCCAGCCAGCTGAGGTTTAACTCAGCGATCAGCCGGCTGAGGCTGAAGGCTGAGGTAAAATTTTGAGCCTGGCTGAGGCTGAGGTAAATTTTTCAGACCTCAGCCGGCTGAGGAAAATCTTTGCATCAAATTTTTGGCGTTTTGCGTTTATTTTTAACTGTTTTTCTGACGAGTTCGAAGTGTTCAGTTAATAAAATAGATTCAGTGATTAAATTTCCTTCCAGGCTGTATCTAATTATTGAATTTCAGTAAGCCAGCTGAGTTTAACTTAGCCATCAGCCGGCTGAGGCTGATGGCTAAGGTAATCGTGAAGAATACCACCCTGCTCTTGTACCACCCTGCTCCTAGAAATTTTTCTGGTCAAAGTTGTTATAGTAAATATTGAGCTTAAAATGTAGGAATATAGTGGTACTACAACATAAAAATGAAATTAGGGACTTTTTAGTGAAAAAAATTTGCAAAACGTGTTGGAATATATAGCTCAAAAAGTCACAGCTAAAAAAAGAAATGCCGGTTTTTACCTACTCATAAATCAATTAGAGATAAGAAATTTGTCACTTTAGGCGAAACTTATCAGAGTAAATATAGTGTAAAAGTTTCTTTGCCTGTAAAACAACAAATGTATATGCATGATTGAAAGTTTCAGGCGACTTTGTGACCCATCAATGACATGTTTTGAGCCAGAGACACTGGGCAATCTGATAGAGGGCATGGATTTCCACAAATTTTACTTTGACCATGGTAAGTGTTTTTGTTACATTCGCGCCTTAATATAACACCGGCCCCTTTATAATCGAGTCATCGCTGGGTCTGACAACATTTATAACCTACTTCTTAGCGTCTTTCACCCAGCGTCATTTATCCGTCCGATCCAACAAATCGATTTTATTTAAATAATTTAAATATTATGCCATGCCAGTAAGATCAAAAATTTCGATATAAGACTGACCATTTTTATAAATTAGGCACTTAGCGTGTTGTTAACATTAAAGATTTCCGTAAACTTGAACTTTACAAAGCTTTTTTCTCTCATCAAAAACAAGCAGAGTTTCCACGCATCAGTTTTTTTCCTTATTTAGTTCCTGGCAACTTGATACACTAGCTTTGAGTCTAATATACATTTAACGAGTGAAAATTCTATTTCAGGAGGAGGAGGTGCGGCAGTTGCAAACACAGCAGCCCATTTACGCAAGCAACACCAGATCCACACAACTCTGCTCAACCCCAATGTCCATTTGATGGGTGAGGAGGGAGCTTGCATTGCCTATGTCCGCCTCACTCAATACTGTGATCGGTAAGCTTTTCATTCATAAAAATATCTGGTAGGATTTTTTCGAATGCCACAAAGCATGTTACGGAAAAGTAATTAAAAAAAATCTTTTTTCAATGAAAGATTTCAGATAATACAGTCTACTGCCGTTCATCCGACATTCCCAAAAGTTTGTTTCCGCCTATGGTCCGACACTTTTTTAAACCTAATTTTTATTTTTTTTACGAAATGTGATTTAGTCCGAAAATTGCAAGGTTTCCGATTTAGCCAAATATTTTTACGAAAATATATTTACAGACAGCCTTTTTTTAAAAATACAGTCAAAACTCTCATTCACGTGACACCCAAAAGTTCGTTCCCGACTACGATCCGATAGTTTTTTTACCTCGATTTTTAAAAAAAAATCTAGTTCTTTTTGTAAATTCACGCATCTTGTAAATTTTTGTAAATCGTGTTTAAAGGATTCCTGAGTAATTTTTATGCGCTTAATACTATACAAAAGCTGTTTTCTAACACTTTTCCACATAAAAAACCAATTATTGAAAAAAAAGAGTTTTGACCAAAATTTGACTTTTTGTCTTGGGGGACCAAGGCAAATCAAGTTTCTGGTCAAATTTGGTCAAATTTTTACAGAAAAACAGAAAAATGTATTTAAATGTATTTAAATTTAAAACAGAAAAATGAAAATTTTTGAAAAATCGAGGTAAAAAAAGTGTTGGATCCTAGGCCGGAACGAACTTTTGGGTGTTACGTTAATGGGAGTTTCGATTGTATGTCATTTACTCGAGAGTCGTGGGTCTTCATGCCAACGTAAAAAGATTTGAAAAAATTTGATTTGGGAATCCTTGCCATATTTCAGATTATTCCAACCAAAGACAACTGGCAAAAGCCTTTAAAATCGAGCGGGAAAACTTTTTTGTGTCGTATAAATGAGAGCCGACTTTAAACCAAAAACATAAATAAAGCTTGAAAGTTCAATTTTTTACCGAAATATCTGTTTTGCAGTTTTGGAGATGCTCGAACACGCCAAGCACAAGAGACTCGAGTGTGGCAGAAACGCAATGGCAGGGGGTGGGTGTGTGTACATGTCCATCGAAGTGGAGACCCTAGTTCTTCATCTAATCCTGCAGTTGCAGCCTTCGATCACTGATATATTCATATATGCAGCTGGTCTAACAAATCTGCACACTGTTAAATGTCCCTGAATTTTCTTCTAAATCAAAGTTTTGAATACGTTTATACTAGACTTATCACCTTTTTCATAAAAACTTGTTTGGAATACAATGTCAAAATGTCCTGCCTACCATCTTGTCTTCGAGGTAGTGCACCAAAGAATTTTCATGAAAAACTGTCCAAAAGCTGTAAAAACATGTAATTTAGAAAGAGAGTATGTAGGTTTAAAAATATGCACATTTGTTAGACCAGCCTGTAATTGCATGCATGACCCTATACTTTGTGTTTGTTCTGGTCTCTTTTTCTAGCGGTTTTAGCGGGAATTTCTCGGGGTGAATAATAGAAATAGCAGCAGCCAAACCAGCTAGTCATTTAGGTCAAAACACAAGGGAAATTAGTAATTTGTCTATCAATTTAATAAAATTTATTTGTTGTTGTATAAAGATATCCTCTTTGAATGGCCGAAATTTGAATAAAAATAGGTTTTTAATCTTTATTTATCTAAATCTTAATATAAGGGCGTATCGCAATTTGACTCTAAAGCTAACAGCCTTATACCTTTTAACCTAAAATATAAACCTTTGTTTGAAATCGTGTTTTTGGCCTTGTATTTTCGACCCACTTTTTGAAGACACTCCCCGACAAATTTACAACTATTTTATAGTCAGAGACATGAGCTATAAAATGGTTGGTAACTTGGCCAAGCGCGCAGGAAAAAATTAAGACCTTTAATTTTTTGAAATTCAAAAAAATATAGAACTTTCAATCAACTCTAAAAGCACCGAAAAATCGTTTTTTTTCAAATTTTCTGACATTTTGTACACATTTTTCTCAGCCACCTTGTCGCTTCTGTCTTTGTTGCTTTGGTTTCAAGTCACTTTTCCAATCAGTTCTTAACATTTTGTCAACATTTGTCTAGCTCTCTGTTTTCCTTGCACACAACATGAGTATCACAAATTTCTGTTTAACCACAATTGGTCGAAAACCTTCAAATTGGCATCACCATTGGATTAAGCTTGACACTATTTATTTCGGATATATTTTTCTGTAATATTTGGGCGAAAAATAAGAGAAACGTAATTTTAGAGTCTTTTTTTTAAATTCTATTTTTAATTAAAATTTGTATAACAGTTTAGAAAAATAATAATGCACTTTTTTATATTTTAGTTTTTTTGAAATGTATAAGTTAGTTATTTTATGAGACTCTATTTTGATGTTCTTTTATATTTTAGTGTGGCTGCAAATTCTCTGATTTTATTATTGCGAATAAGACTTTGGTTGAAAATATAAAATCTATTTCTTATTGTGTTGACACAGCTACATATTCAAAAAAATTTATTGTCAAAGCATTTCAAACATGTTTCACACATTCTAGAAACACTATGGAAAAATATTAGGCCATTTGAAAGTTGGTCTTGGTCACCTCTATGCTTGTGACTAATTCACCATAATTTTTAATCTTTGCGGTTTCTTTTAATTTTTAATGCTTTATTTTCAAGATTTTTTGTAGCCCTGGATCTTAAGTCCAGTATAAGCTATCAGACTACACTCAATGATTTTAGATATACACACTGAAATTTTTTCATATGGTTCCGGCTAGGTCATGGCCAAGTTTCGTGACAGGTTTGGAGCTTGAGCGAACCTTAGGATCCATGGGTCAGAAGGTTCGTACAATGTTTATACCTTGTATAAACATTTGTGAACCTCAAGTGAACTTTGGTAGGAAGGTCGAATAGGCATGGAAATGTTACTTCTATAGGTTGTACAAAGTTCGTGAATAGCAAATGATTCTGATATGGTTCGTGCCATGTCAGATTCAAGGTCGAGTCAGGTTTAAAACTTAAGCGAACCTTGGAATGCAAAGGTAACGAGGTTCTTACGACCTTCAAAGCTTGTATGAACCTTAGTAGCAAGGTCGAAGTGTATCGAGAATGTTGTTTTCCTAGATTGTACAATGTCAGTGGACAGTAAAAATGTTAATTGTAAAGTTCTTGCTAAGTTCAAATGTTGTCAGAATATTGAAACTGGCATCGTACGAACTTTGGTTATAAAATGTAAAACCTTGTAATTATTACTTTTGTCGTCTTGGCGTTTCTTGGTCTTCAAGCGCAAAATTCAAAGCCAAAATCACTAACTCTTATCCACTGCGCTACGCATCAAGGAAATCTATAGTCACACAAGTTTCCCGCTTCGTTTAATACCGATAAAATTCGGTTTAAAGCGAAGTATAATTTTCAGGTTCGATTTCGAAAACATCAATCATATTTTTGGGTGTTTTTTTGTATAATACAGGGTGGTTTACGTGATTTTCTAATTTTTTTCGACACTGCCATTCCAAAATTTCGTTATTCCACCAGATAAGTTTATTGCCACTTAAAGCTCGCACATTCGGACTGCTTTTAGTGCCTGAAGGCATAAAAAATAAGGTTTATGTGAATCATCATGTAGAGTTGTTTTCGAGCTCTTAACTCTAAAAAATTGGAGGGCTATGTGTTTTTGATCGAATAAGCTCCGAAGAGTCGTTAGCGTTTAACGATGTTGAAGTACTGACTTTAACAAAGAAAGCAACGAAATTTGTCGAACAAAAGCCTGTCAACACTAGGGTTGGGCAATTGGCATAGGCCCGGAGACGCTACTGTCATATAACCTCCCCCCCCAAAAGCTACTGTAATATACCCCCCCCTCCCAAAAATCGGACTACTGTCATATACCCCCCCCAAAAACCGACTTTTTTGGGAGTGTCTAAAAACCATTTTTATGCAATAATTTGCCATAAAGGGACCAGAAAAGCAGTTTAGAAGGGATTATGGGCTGTATTGGGAGGGGAAGAGAATAATACAGGGGCCACCTTTTTAGCTGCTTTACCATGTTTTTCAACTCGAGCCGTGGCAAAAATAGACTCTATGTCAAAACCCAAGTTTCCTGCCCTGAAGGGAAACTCCGGTAGTGACAATACTACAGGGTGATGTGCTGGTCGGAAAGTTCCTACAGTCAAACCTCGATATAGTGGCCCCCAATATAGTGGCCCTCCAATATAGTGGCCCCTGAGCACGATTTGGTTGGTTAAATCTAAAATCTAGATAAATGTACCCCCAATATAGTGGCCCTCCAATATAGTGGCCCCCAGGCCTGGTCCGCGCTAGTTAAAAGACCCCCAATATAGTGGCCCCTGATATCAATAGAAAAGAAATTACAACCAAACTTATTTCAAGTAAGAATAACAACTTGAGTTAACACAAACCATCTATTGGTAGATGAGAAAAAGCTAATGATTACTGTCTGCATTTGTTTTTTTTGCGCTTTTCGTAGAAGTAGTCATCTATTGCATCGCTGTGACGGAGAACGGTAAGATCAGCTGACTTCTCTACCGTGTACTGCCGAACGAATTGGAAATGCCTTTGTGCTTCAAGACGACTGATTGGAGGTCGCTCTACTTCAACTTCTTCGGTTTCTAGAATTTCACTGCTAATGCTTTTGCCAGAGCCAGATTGATTATCAGAAAACTTCTCAAGCCATCCTGTGCTCGCTTCAAAATCGATGATATCAAGCTGAGCTGCAATAGCCAGGGCCTTTTCCTAAAATAGAGCAGTATCTTTATCACGAGTAAATCAAAAAATCAAGCAAATCTCACCTGCAACAAATCCCCGCATACTGGAGTGTTTTGACTACGAATCTGCTATGCCAAATGACAAGCGCTTTTCTAATTGATCATACTTGCCTAACTTGAGACGCGCACGGTTTGTTTGACTTCCATTATTGATTGTCGCCAGAACCGCTTATTTTAGAATTCTTTGAATAATGACTCTGAAATACCAAAATCTTCGGACAGTTGTTGATTTCCCTTATTAGCAGACGCTTCAGTTATTGCCTTATTCTCCACTAATGTAATAGCACGACGTTTTATTGGAGTAGACATTTGAAATACTTGAAACATCAAGGATTTACATTTACCATGAATAAACTATAGATATGAACATAGATCAAAAAAGGCTTTTTTGAATAAGCACCCTTATAAAGAGAAACCTCGATATAGTGGCCCCTACAAGTTTGGAAGGAATTGGAATTCCAATATAGTGCCCCCCCCCCAATATAGTGACCCTTCGATATAGTGGCCCCTAGGCCTGTTCCCGAGGGGGGCCACTATATCGAGGTTTGACTGTATTGAACTTCCTCGATAAATCGGAACCTTTTCGGGTTTCGATTCACCGCCTCGGTGGGAATCTTTTTATGATTCCCTGATTTGGATACAGTTCTAGTAAATAAAATTAAATAAAATTAACTTTATTTACTCCAAACACACAAAATAATAAAGGCAAAAAAAAGGTTCAAGCGACGCGCTCCGTTTTGACGGTAATTATATTTTTATAAATTATGAACCCGATCACTGGGATCGGGGGATATTTATACCCTCGTTTACTCCCTCGCAGGGGTGGGGCTTGGCGATCTCAGATAAAACCTGCCATATTTTCGCCCACTTGGGTGATGAAAAATATGCTAGGTCCTTCTGGAAAATTCTACCAGCTTCCAGCTGGTGAAGGACTTATCATGTTTTTCACCAGTTGGGTGTTTTGAAAGACATGATTAGTCTTTCCCCACTGGAAGTTTCTATCAGCCTTTGTTATCACAAAGGCATTAGTTTCCATTATTTGGACAAACTGGCCAAATAACAAATTAGCCATCAACAAATAACAATCCCAGATGGGGGACACGATGAAATATTTCACCCTCAAAGGGGTATTACTCAGCAAAAGAACTTACTGTTTCAATAAAGAATAGCTTGCTAATATAATTGAGCAAATTGGTTTTTTGCTGAATAAGAACTTGAAAAAAAGACCCCTAAAAAAGGGGCTACAAAACTATCTATCAATATGCAAAAATACTCTCATTGGGATGAAGATTTCTTTATGGCCACTTTCATTCGCTCCGCGACAGTCCCCCGGGCCATGAGGTCGTTCTGGGAAGTTGTTGGTAGTCTGGATGTTCTGGGTCGTAGAGCTCATGATGGTCTTAGATGTTTTTGACGACATTCCTGGCTACATCCTGGTAGAAGCAATCCTGGGCTGTCATAGCCCCATTCAGGATAAAATGATTTACTCCTGCCCTAGAAGCCGCCAGCGGTGCAGATGATGATTGTATTTGTACAAGAGCTCCAACTCTAGCAGTTGGGGGTCATTCTGCGCTCTCAGCTGCATCCTTGTTCAGGTGTGGGGACGGTTTCAAGGTAGTGGGGGCATGGGGGTGACCTGGAGCCTCACGGCCGGTGGATGTACCGCTATATATCCCGAGGTGTTGGGACTGCTGAACTGTTGATGGGTGGCAGGGGATCGCCGTCCAGGATTTTTTTGAATTGCCAAGAGCTTGTCCTGTTCCCCCAGCTCCTTCTCAAGCTAGAACATGATTTGTAGACCCACAGAGTTGTTACATCTCGCAGTGGCAAACTGGGAATTGAAGACCAGGAGTAGTTGCTGGTGTTGTTGGTGATGGCTGGCATTCTCATCAAGACGAACACAGAGTAGAAAAATTTAATTACAAATAGTATAAATTTACACTTTGAATCGACAATTTGTACGATTGCTCAGCAAAACGTTATCCGTCAGGACCACGTGAACAATTTGCTTGTGACAGTTTCTTTGAAGGTCATTTTATCCCTACCGGGTACATGGAAAAATTGAGGTATTTTGTGTGAGAAAATACCCCAATGGTGGTGATTCCAAGCAACACAACATTTCACTTGAAATTACCACTTTATGGTTTTCTAAGGTGATTTTATAAAACCAAGAAGAAACCACCTTAGGGTGCCTGATTGGCTTTTGTTTTGTAAATTTTGGGTTTAGTGGAGTAAAATTGGAGTAAATGTATTTATTTAAGATTTTTTGTTTGGAAAGGGGAAAAAGATTTGCCCTAGCTGGGTTATTGGATTAGAGGCACACTGATTCTATTAACAATTTGAATCCAACAGACGCCCTTGACAATGGGTGTTAGTTTGTTTAGAGCCTCTTCCTTCCCTTGAGGTTATAGACATTATTGCAAAAAAGAGTTAGTGGTTTTATTGATTGCACATAAGTTGTGTGTTGGTCCTAGTTTATAAATACTTTCATTAGTTTATTTTGTCATCAGTGTGGCGTCTTTTTTTTTTATAGTGAATTTTTATATAAAAAACAGGTTAAAAATCAGGTATTCTGAGGGTGTCCCTATATGAGCAATCCCTGAAATTACCTTCGTCAGGATGTTCATTAGTGAGTATATTTTTTTTTCCAAAAGCTCAATAAAACTTTTAGTCAAATGTAGCCCTGTAGGGAAAGTGGTTAGTATTAAAATTTGAATTTATTTTATGAAAATTGTCCTAAAAAAATTGTCCTATATAAATATTTCCCTTCTTTTTGGGTTACGTAAATAATTATTTTATACCCTTTTTTCAGATAACCATGCCTTTTTATGATAGGCGGATTTTTCGTTAAGGGTTTTCAAAATCAACTAACCCTTGGATAAAAAGGGGGAAAAACTGAAAAAGGGGAAAACCCACTAGGGGTGTCACACATTTCAAAAACTAACCAACCTGACCATCAGCAGCTTTCATAGCCAGGGTCTGCCCATCTTCCACTCCTGGAATATCCGGTCTTCTGGGTTGTCTTCTACATCCGAGTCACCACGGTTGAACGCTAAGTCTTCTCCCAGTGGATCCGGTGGCTCCTTGTTCTTCTCGGTGACCAAGTTGCTCTGGTGGAAGGGCGGGGATGGGTCTTCAAAGCGAACACTATTAAGTGTCGGTTTTGTGTCATGGGCCCCTGTTTGGGTACCAAACTTCTGATGGTCAGTAAAAGGGTATAATTAGAATTATTCCCTTTTTTACAGATTAACCGATGATGGTTACCCGTACAGGTCCGGCATGTCGCCAAGCACTCCCTAAATGGGTGGTCTCTGCTGAGACACCTGAAGCACTACCCTGGCTCTGTAGGATATCACTTCTTTGCTGGGTGTTTTAAGTGCACCGAGCAGAAAAGTGGTCATCTCCGCAGAAAAGACAAGGCTGCTTGTGTCTTTTTGCCACTTTAGTGAAATAGGGTGCAGAACCGTTTTTTCAGTTTGGTTCGTGGTCAACCAATTCCTGGCAGGCTCCTCATTAGCCATTGGCTGACCATCTAGTGAAGCAACCCGCGTAAGGGGATAATCCTTTTTAGGTAAGGGTGGAGTATCTGAGTCACCCTCGAAAGAGCTGTGAAGCTCAACCTCTCGGGAGTTTCCAGTATCTGTCGAATTCCTTTGTAAGTTTCCTTTCTCTTCTTGGACTATTTGCCTGAGCTTTTGTCGAAAGCGGGTCATAGTCCAGAGAGAGGTGGCGGAAGTAGTCCGCTTTTCCTTCATAATAACCCTTATTAAGAAGGGGTAAGCTTATCTTGCAAATTAGCCAGAAGTGAACGAGAATTCAGATTTTCGCCACCTCTTTCTAACTGGGCACAGATAAGGTCGATTTCGTCAATGAATCGACGTAAATCAGCCATATCCCTAACTCTGGGCACCGACTGCAACCGGTGGTAGAGAGAATCTAGGATTGCCGATGGATTGCCAAACTCTGCACGGAGTTTTGCAATCGCTTCAGAGTAAGACCCTCCTCAGTGGGTAGCCAGGCCACTGAAGTAAGAGCTCGACCAGTGAGGCTTTCCAGTAGGTAGATGAATTTCGCTACCGGTGATACCTCATTATCCGGTCTGTCGTGGACCGAATAAGAGAACCTGTCCGAAAAACAGGGCCAGTCACTAGGTTCTCCATTAAAGGTAGGCAGGCTTATTTGTGGGAGATTAGGTTGTACTGCCCGGGTCTGCACTACAACTTGGGGTGTACCCTGAAATGAGATTCCCGGAAAAATTGGGTGTGGACGAGTAGGCGTCTGTCTGAACAAACCCATACCCACTGGTTGGTGGGCCGGGACAGGTGGTGGGATTAGCTTTTCCCACCCTTTAATTGCCCTTTCAAGGGATTTTAGGTAGGTACGGCAGTCTTCAAGGAAAGAGGGAACCGGGTGATTTCAAGGAACTGGTCCATGAATTCATCATCCGCGGACCGCTCGTTAACCCCCATCCGAAACGGAGGTCACCCCAGTCAGAGTACCTTTAAGTACTTGCTGGTATAACGGCAGCAAGTCCTCTTGGGCTTCTTCGAGGCGAGAAATATTCTCTTTACCTCATCAACTCCCCCTTGAGGTAGGTCTTGGGGTATGGCTGTGGCGACCCGATGGTCGTCGTCTAACAAGACTTCGGCCTCTGAATGGCCAAAGCCATAATTTCCTTAATGAATCGGGACATTTTTTAACTTAACTTAACTTTAACTTAAGGCAAAAAAAAGGTTCAAGCGACGCGCTCCGTTTTTGACGGTAATTATATTTTTATAAATTATGAACCCCGATCACTGGGATCGGGGATATTTATACCCTCGTTTACTCCCTCGCAGGGGTGGGGCTTGGCGATCTCAGATAAAACCTGCATATTTTTCGCCCCACTGGGGTGATGAAAAATATGCTAGGTCCTTCTGGAAAATTCTACCAGCTTCCAGCTGGTGAAGGACTTATCATGTTTTTCACCCAGTTGGGTGTTTTGAAAGACATGATTAGTCTTTCCCCACTGGAAGTTTCTATCAGCTTTGTTATCACAAAGGCATTAGTTTCCATTATTTGGACAAACTGGCCAAATAACAAATTAGCCATCAACAAATAACAATCCCAGATGGGGGACACGATGAAATATTTCACCCTCAAAGGGGTATTACTCAGCAAAAGAACTTACTGTTTCAATAAAGAATAACTTGCTAATATAATTGAGCAAATTAATTTTTTGCTGAATAAGAACTTGAAAAAAAGACCCCTAAAGAAGGGGCTACAAAACTATCTATCAATACGCAAAAATACTCTCATTGGGATGAAGATTTCTTTATGGCCACTTTCATTCGCTCCGCGACACTTTATATGCATTTTATGATCAAGTGTACTTCTCGGAATCATGTCTAAGGTAAGCGAGTGCGTGCATGTCTAACCAACCAAGCCCCTGCGCCCATGAAGGGGCTTGGGGGCTTGGAGTTGAGATGCGCACACCCACATACCTTAGACACAAATCACTCAAAAGTGACTCTGGATGCATGAAAAAACATGCATACCAGAGTTATTTATGCGGTAAGCCCCTGTTTCTAAACTATGTTCAACATCTTTATTTTTTCGCCGAAGAGCATTTCACCTCGTTCTACAAGGCCGGGCCAGAGGCCCAGCATCCAAAATTCAGCCTAGCACTCAAAAGTGCTAGGCCTATGAGTAAACCCGCGAGGTTCACTCCGCTGACGGTCTTGGTCCATGAAAAGTACTTATACTTATGCCTGCACCACAAGTTCCTGGGTTTGAAAGCACCCTTAGACGCTCAGAGAATTAATACTCTAAGGATCCCAACCATCTTGAAAAGTGGCCCCTGTTAATTCCCTCCCTCCCAATACAGCCCGTAATCCATTTAAATTGCTTTTCTAGTCCTTTTATGGCGAAATTGTGTAAAAATGGTTTTTGACCACCATCCTAAAAAAGTCGGTTTGGGGGGGGGGTATATGACAGTAGGTCGATTTTTTTTGGGGGGGGGGGGTATATTACAGTAGCGCTTATTGGGGGGGGGGGGCGGGATAAATTACAGTAGCGCCGGCCCGGACACATGCCCGGCATATGTCGGGCATTTTTTTTATGAAATGCCCGACTCTATAATTACGGGCATTTTCCTCCTATATATTTGAGATTTGTAGTCTCCAAAAGGTTCAAAGGACAGTTCGTGGCAATTTTTGTTTGTAAATTTTTGGTACTTTTCAATAAAAGTACCATTTTAACCTGAAAGTTGGGCTTTGTTTCAAACTTTCCGCTCAAGAACATTTTTTGTTCGAAAATTTCCTTTTCGCTGAAATAAGTTTCGAGCTTTCCGTTAAAACGGGATTCGAATATTCATGTCTCGATAGATTACTTTTAAGATCGTTCTAAAACCCAAATAGCCTAAAAGTTTATTCCGAGGCATACAAATATACAAAATGTCCTCAGAAATTATAATAAAAACTGAATTCAATATTTTGTGTTTTTGCTGATAATGACCTGAACTTGGTCAGTAATTTTTTTACATATTGACATTCTAACATTATTCATATCTCGGAAACCAAGTAATTTTTTAATTTCTGTTAATTAATTCAAACTGCTGAGGAAATTTTGTATACTGAGGTGCCTCAAAGTAATAAATTTTTTGCTAAAAAAGGGTTTTTTGAAAGTACGAAAAATTTCACAAAAAAGTGCTACGATCTGTCTTGAGTTTTTTAAGAAGTTAAGTTAAAAAGGAATGCCAGATGTACTGTTAACTGTGAATGAACAGTTAACTGTAGTTTCCTATTTGATATCTCTAATTCTGGTTATTTATTTTTGACAATGTTGTGAATCGCTTTACTAAATGAAAGATCTCAAATACAATATCAAAAAATACACCAAATTTGGCTATCTTGATATTTTTATGATGAAACTTGAAGTTTGCTGAATAAATATTGGTGATGGCAGACATTTGTGAAATGCCCTAAAATGCCCGGGCATATGTCCGGGCATATGCCCGATTATTAAATGCCCGGCATAAGTCAACCCTAGTCTAGACTATAGAGTGGCCTATTGGCTAAGCAATTGACAATATGAATTAAATTCCAATTGACCAGAGGAACTCAGGGCCATTGTTCAACTAGTAATAATTAAACTATTACACGCCCAAAAAATTTGAATTTTTTCCGTAAAAATAATTGTTGAAAAAATGAAAAATCTAAAAACAAGTTAAAATTATCAGTGTGTGATTTTCACACTTTTTGGTGAAAAGGGCAAATTTTCGAAAAGTGGGCAAATTTTCACAAAAATGGCATATTTTCCCTCTGACTAAAACTTAAAAAACGGCTATTTTCATCAAAAGCTGGTATTTTTACATATCGTCCATTCTTTGTTGAAAAATGCAATAAGCAGTAGATGAAATAAGCTTTTCTTCAAAAATGGTCAGAATTTTTTTTTTATCTAAGCATACTTCTTTCTAAAAAGAGGCCTAAGCCCTGCTCCTACGCGTGGAAAAAATTATCACTTTCTCAAAAAGTTTTATCCTTGCTGTTTCATCATCCATCCACATCTATAATAATGACTATTCTCTGCCAACTATGGTTTTGGTGATTGTTATTTTTTTACCAGTATGTAGCCCTGCATTTTTAGTTTCTAATGAGTTAATAATCGAATCACAAGAGACCCTCTTTGGGTGTCATTTTTGACCCTGTCGCTGGAATCATTTATTTCATAGTCTTGTAGAGCATCTATGACTTAGCAAAAAATTGTATGAACAAAAGAAATTGAATAAAAAAATTTCAACAAAATTTATGATGTCCCATTCACGGATATTTTATAAATGTGATTTAATTATTATCGCCTCTAGGACCCAATTTTGCTAGAAAAGTTATGAATGCTCTACAAAAATATGCAATGGAAAAATTTCCGCGACAGGGTTCGAACAATGACACCCCGGAAGGCTCCTTGTTAGTTTGATTTTCTAAAAATAAATATTTATGAAGCAACTCCTGTTTCATAAAAAATTCTTTATTTTATTTTTCAGAACAAAGGTTTCGTTGATGACTTATTAGAAACTAGAGACGCAGAGATATGCTGATATAAAAAATTTTACAGCTAGAAAAACAACGGGAAATACTCGTTTTTAGATTTTGGTGGAGAAAAAATAATTTGGCAGTGAAAGTACTCAACTGTATGATAATAGCGAAGCAGGATAGGTCAGTTCGCATGGTTTTTTCTCGTTTTGGTCACTTCGGAATCTATGTCTTAAGGTAAGAGAGTGTGCGCATCTCCAACTCTCGCCCAGTGCGCCCCCGAAGGGGCGCACTGGGAAACGATCTATGAAACGATCGCAAACTCCCCGTGAAAAAGCATCGCTAACTGGCTGTGCAAAAAACCATCCCCAGTTGGCTGCATCGCGACTGGCCGTACACCTTGAAAAACACGATTAAAAATGGTAAAGAGAACGTTTCAGCAATTTTTTCAAATGAAAAATGGCTGAAACCTTAACGCACCTTAAAAACTACTAAAGGCGCATTCAACATAAGGAGGCTGTTTGCGGATGCTAAAAACAGACTACTCACTAAGGGATCTCAAAAACAGAATCCTCGCTTTTTAAATTTTCACTATTCAGCTATTCAGTTGGTGTATTTTTTATTTTCCATTTGTTATGTATCTCCTCACATAATATAGTTAGGTTTAGAGCTACCAAATGAGCTACTGATTGAATGTGAATATGCTTTAAAGACTGAGATAAAACTAAAGAATCCGCCGAAGAATCTTAACTCGAATTTGAGTTCGGATGCTGGGCGGATTCTTTCTTTAAAACTCAATTTCAACAACATCTACTTATCAATAGCTCATCTGGTGCCCTGAATCTTGGCTACAATATGGCACCAAGAAATTGATTTATGAAAAAATAGAAAAAAAGTAATGGCCATTTCGTGGAGAAATATGATTTAGCATCCGCAAAGAGCCTCCTCATTGTGTTTTGAATTGCATTGCGCCTTGAATTATAAACTTGCCGCAAAATGTTTTATCTCCGATATTGGCCTAAATACCCACACTGTAATTCTTCTGCATCGATGGCCTACTCAAGTTTTAACTTTATGAGTGACTCAGCCATGAAAGTTAGAAAATTTTAACCCCACATCTTGTAGCCCTGTTAGTTTTTTACAAATAGACAATTTATTTACAGGGTAGCCCAGATTTTTTGACCTATTTCTTTTGCTCCATAAACTTTTGAAAATTATGCCGTTTGACTAGACTATATTTTATTTGAAAGAAGAGAGATAGGAATTCGTTTAACACTCATTTGTCAGTTTAACGATAAACAATTTAGTTATGGTGCCGGGTTAAGATTTTTGAACTTGAAATTAGAGAGAGCCTATTAAACAATTAATGGAAAGGGAATCTCTGAATACGACATGGCTCCATATATCATGACCTAACCCCATATGATTTTTCTCAGATGAGTATTCAAATATGTTATCGTCAGTTTTGGTTGTTCAAAATAAGTTGTTGTGGAGCTTGGTTAGGATTTTCTTACGGCATATGCTTATGAGAATTTTTCGAAAAAGGTACGAAAACTTTAAAAATAACTAATCATAACTAAAAATTTTTTTATTGTAGATGACGAGTGAGGGTGCAAACGAATTCCTTCTTCTCTTATTTCGAATAAAAAAGATCCAGCCATAACAGCACGACTTTGAAAGTTATGAGCAAAAGAAATAGTTCAAAAAAATTCGGGCTACCCTGTATTTCAGTCTAGAACTAGGGCAAAAATTCTTCACAAACAAAAAACTGCTATTTCATGCGCAAAAATCCTACATTTTCCAATCTTTCTGTCTCCGCAAATACTTCAGCAATAAATTCTGATAAAAAATGACGATTACAACATATGAGTATGTGAGTGTTAAACATCAAATGTACGACTGATAATATATTTAATCGAAAAGATTAATCATGGCAGATGCATGGATGGCGTAAACAGAGGGCTGAAAAAAAGGTAAGTTGCTAAGTAGGGTTCGTTTAGTGTTGTAAGATCGATTCCTAGCAAGTGCAGAGAATTTAAAGTTCAAGGTCGCCAAAGGTCAAGCGCAAGGTTCGTGCAAGGTCGGGCAAAACTTGAAGGCTAGAGGTAAGGTTCGGGTGCGGTAAGGTAGAAGGTTCGGTGCAAGGTCCGAGCAAAGTCGGAAGGGCAATAAATTTTTTGAATTTTTTCCAACATAACAAGGTTCGACACAAACATGTACAGGCTTGGTCAAGGTCAACTGCTTGTAATAATAAATGACGCAAGAAGGTTCGCTGAACATTGAACGACCTATGGACAAACCTTGTCTAATATTTGTACGAACCTTAAAAGACAAACATTTTTAGTCCTGAATGACTTGTATTGGTTCGCACAAGGTTCGAGCAATGTTCACTCAAAGGTTCATTCAATGTTTGGAAAGAACTTCTCGCGTCATTTATTATTACAAGCACCCAACCTTGTGCGAACCATATGAAAAATTTTCAGTGCAGAGATCAAAAACCTTAAAAAAAATCAACTTTAATAAAGTCTTTCAATCTCTACATTCCTGTAATGATTGAGTTTGATAGCTTGTTGGATATCCAAAAATCCAGGGCTATATGTTAGTAAAAATTATTAAAAAATTACGGGCTAAAAATACAAAAAATCCACAAAGAATTTACTGCTGAATTCAGACTTTAAAGGTACTCAGTTACGGCAAAAAAACTGCCCGTTTATTCGAAAGATGTATTGATAATTTTCGAAAAAAATGATTAAACACACTTTACTGAATGGTCACGACGGGACCACTCATAGATTTCCAAAAAAACCACCAATTTTTACAACTTAAATAGCGAAATCTCAAAAATTTTCACAGAAATTTCTAAAATCTATTCAAAGAGGTCTTCCGCCGTTAAAAGGGCTTTCAAATAAGTTCAAACTCGCCCAATGACATGTCTCTCAGAAACAGGTTATAACGGCCAAACAGGCCACTCGTAATACGAACACAAACACAGCCGACATAAATACATATATAGAATTTATGACGTTTAATTATAATTTGATCAAAATCAGTTCAAAAACAAAAATTTTATCCAGAAGTTTCAATGATTAGGTGAAAATTTTTGAATTCAGGGGACAATTCGAAACAAGTGGCGGATGAAACCCTTTAAAAAATGTTCCTTGCTATCGTAACAGCAGAAAAAAAGTGCTTAGAGCGTGTTTTTGGGACATTTTTAAAAAATTGGGTTTTGGTAACGGGATCTGCCGGTGGTTCACCGGTGATCAAGCGGTTGACAACGCCGGTTGATTATTCAAGTCTGATGTTGGTTAATAAAGAATGCCCTTTCGAAATCTTTGTGTGTTGCATGCAACTTATTTTCTGTTCTTGCAGTATGCTTGTTGACCCAAAAGACGCTTTTAACATAATTTACGTCTTAAAAACATAGAAACTTTTTCAAACTCTTTAATAAAAAATAAAGAGATTATGCTACGCGGCGTTAAGGTTGACACTGTAATTCCTTGGCACATTTCTTGCCACAATGCTACAGGCCCAATCTAAATTACAGCTTTTACATTACATTTGAATAAATCGAGATCAATCATGGTAGAGTAGACCATTAGTGGGCATTTTATTATGTATTCAGTGCAACAAACGATGCGTGATGGTCAGGGTATACTCTGTTAGCGCTTCAACTCGCCCGATTCCGCCAACCACCGAAAATCTGCCATCTTCATCTACTTATCACAGCACTAAAAATAAAGCTTGTCTTCAATGAATTGACTAAAATATACGATTAGAGGTCTAAGGGTAAAGCTTAGGAAAACTACTCAAATATTCTGCATCAAATATGTGTTTGAAAGGTTGCACCCCTCTACCCACATGGAATATTTGGTGGAGGTACGGTCATTCCATTTTGACATTCAATGTGCCGTAGGTTTGATGCTTGAAATTTTTTTGACTAATTACTATATTCCTCGATCACTTGAATATTTCAAAAATGAATTTATAAACCACCTCCCTCTTTTGGGACCCCCCCCTCGATAATTTTTCAGGTATCCTAAACACACTTTTTTGAAACGGTTGTTCCCAGCCTCATGTCTAAAGTCAAAGCCTGAACCTAAGGGCTTAGCCTGATTGCTAAGTCTGAAATATTAGGGGGGGGGGTCCCAGAAGAGGGAGGTTGTTTATAAATTCATTTTGAATTTCCAAGTGATCGAGGAATATAGTATAAGTCAAAAAATTCAAGCATCAACCTAACTGGCACATTTGAATGTCAAGTGGAATGACCGTAACTCCTACACAAATATTTCCATGTGGTAGAGGGGTGCAACCTTTCAACAACAAATATTTGCTGCAGACCTATTGAGTAGGTTTTCTAGCTATATTAGTAATGTATATTTTGTCAATTATGAAGAAAGCTTTATTTTTTGTGTCTGTGATAGTAGATGAAGATGGCAGATTTTCGGTGGTTGCGGAATCGCGAGTTGAAGCGCTACAGAGTATACCTGACCATCAGCATCGTTGTTGCACTGATACATAAAAATGCCCACTAATGGTCTACTCTACCATGATTGATCTCGATTATTCCAATGTAATAGTAAACGCTGTAATTTTTAGATTTGGCCCTGTAGCATTGGGCAAAAATGTGCCAAGAAATACAGGTCAACTAACATGTCCGTAGCAAAATCTCTTTATTTTTTATTTAAAGAGTTTGAAAAAGTTTCTATGTTTTTAAGGACGTAAAATTATTTTTTAAAGCGTCTTTTGGGTCACAACATACTGCAGAACAGAAAAATAGTTGCATGCAACACACAAAGATTTCGAAAGGGCAATCTTTATAACCACATCAGACTTGAATAATCACCGGCGTTGTCAACCGCTTGATCACCGGTGAACCACCGGCAGTATCCGTTTACCCAACACCCAATTTTTAAAAAATGTCCAACACGCTCTAAGCTACTTTTTTTCTGCTGTTTACGATACAAGGAAATTTTTTAAAGGGTCATCGCCACTTGTTTCGAATTGTCCCCTGCCAAATCAAAAATTTCACCTAATCATTGAACTTCTGGATAAATTTTTGTTTTTTGAACTGAATTTTGATCAAAATATAATAAAACGTCATAAATCTCTATATGTATTTATGTCGGCTGTGTTTGTGTCGCTATTACGAGTGGCTGGTTGTGCCGGTTATAACCTGTTTCTGAGAGACATGTCATTGGGCCGAGTTTGAACTTATTTGAAAAGCCTTTTAACGGCGGAAGACCTTGAATTAGATTTTAGAAATTTGTGAAAATTTTTGAAGATTTCGCTATTTAAAGTTGAAAATTGGTGGTTTTTTGTGGAAATCTCATGAGTGGTCCGTCGTGACCAATTCAGTCAAAAGTGTGTTTTAATCATTTTTTCAGAAATTATCAATAATCATTCGAATAAAACGGGCGTTTTTTTGGCCGTAACTGAAGTGACTTTAAAAGTTGTGAATTTCAGCAGTAATTCTGTGTGGATTTTTTTGTATTTTTAGCGTATTTTTTAATAAATTTTTTTTACTCATATACGCTGGATTTTGGATATCCAACAAGCTATCAAACTCAATCATTACAGGAATGTAGAGATTGAAAGACTTTATTAAGTTGATTTTTTTAAGTTTTTTTATCTCTGCACTGAAAATTTTTATATGGTTCGCCAAGGTTGGGTGCTTGTAATAATAAATGACGCGAGAAGGTTCTTCCAAACATTGAATGAACCTTTGAGTGAACATTGCTCGAACCTTGTGCGAACCAATGAACAAAGGTCATTTCGAGGACTAAAAATGTTTGTCTTTTAAGGTTCGTACAAATATTAGACCAAGGTTTGTCCATAGGTTCGTTCAATGTTCAGCCGAACCTTCTTGCGTCATTTATTTATTACAAGCAGTTGACCTTGACCAAGCCTTGTACATGTTTGTGCGAACCTTGTTATGTTGGAAAAAATTCAAAATTATTTGCCCTCCGACTTTGCTCGGACCTTGCACGAACCTTCTACCTTACCTCACCGAACCTTACCTCTAGCCTTCAAGTTTTTTGCCCGACCTTGCACGAACCTTGCGCTTGACCTTTGGCGAACTTGACTTTAAATTTCTCTGCACTTGCTAGGAATCGATCTTACAACACTAAACGAACCCTACCTTAGCAACTTACCTTTTTTTCAGCCCTCTGTTACGCCATCCATGCATCTGCCGAATGATTAATCCTTTTTCGATATATATTACAGTCGTACATTTGTATGTTTAACACTCACATACTCATAGTGGTAATCGTCATTTTTATTCAGAATTTATTGCTGAATATTTGCGGAGACAGAAAGATTGGAAAATGTAGGATTTTGCGCATGAAATAGCATTTTTTGTTTGTGATTGAAGAATTTTGCCCCTAGTTCTAGACTGAAATACAGGTAGCCCGAATTTTTTGAACTAATTTCTTTTGCTCATAACGTTTCAAAGTCGTGCTGTTATGGCTGGATCTTTTTATTCGAAATAAGAGAAGATAGGAATTCGTTTGACCCTCACTCGTCATCTTACAATAAAAAATTTTTAGTTATGATAGTTATTAAAGTTTTCGTACTTTTTCAGGAAAATTCTCATAAGCATATGCCGTAGAAAATCCTAACCAAGCTCACAACAACTTTTTTGAACAACCAAAACTGACGATACATATTTGAATACTCATCTGAGAAAAATCATATGGGGTTAGGTCATGATAGTATGGAGGCCATGTCGTATTCAGAGATTCCTTTCCATTAATTGTTTAATAGGCTCTTCTCTAAATTTCAAGTTCAAAATCTAAACCCGGCACAATAACTAAATTTGTTTATCGTAAACTGACAAATGAGATGTTAAACGAATTCTATCTCCTCTCTTTCAAATAAAATATAGTCTAGTCAAAACGGCATAATTTCAAAAAGTTATGAGCAAAAGAAATAGGTCAAAAAATCTGGGCTACCTGTAAAATTGTTATTGTAAAAAATAACAGGGCTACAAGATGTGGTTAAAATTTTTCTAACTTTCATGGCTGAGTCACTCATAAAGTTAAACTTAGAGGTAGGCCATCTGATGGAGAAGAATACTGTGTGGGTATTTAGGCCAATATCGGAGATAAAACATTTGCGGCAAGTTTATTAATTCAAGGCGCAATGCAATTCAAACAACAATGAGGAGGCTCTTTGCGGATGCTAAATCATATTTCTCTCCACGGAAATGGCCATTACTTTATTTCTATTTTTTCAATAAATCATTTTCTTGGTGCCATATTGTAGCCAAGATTCAGGGCTACCAGATGAGCTATTGATAAAGTAGATGTTGTTGAAAAATTGAGTTTATAAAGAAAGAATCCGCCCAAGCATCCGAACTCAAAATTCGAGTTAAGATTCTTCGGCGGATTCTTTTAGTTTTATCTCAGTTTTAAAGCAATATTCACTCAATCAGTAGCTCATTTGGTAGCTCTAAACCTCAACTATATTAGTGAGGAGATACATAAACAAATGGAAAATAAAAAAACACCAACTGAATAGCTGAATAGTGAAAATTTAAAAAGCGAGGATTCTGTTTTTGAGATCCTTAGTGAGTAGTCTGTTTTAGCATCCCGCAAACAGCCTCCTTATTGTGGAATGCGCTTTAGTAGTTTTTAGGTGCGTTAAGGTTTCAGCCATTTTCTCATTTGAAAAAAATTGCTGAAAACGTCTTTACCATTTTTAATCGTGTTTTTCAAGGTGTACGGCCAGTCGCGATGCAGCCAACTGGGATGGTTTTTGCACAGCCAGTTGCGATGCTTTTTTCACGGGGAGTTTTGCGATCGTTTTCATAGATCGTCCCATGCGCCCCTTCGGGGGCGCACTGGGCTTGAGAGTTGGAGATGCGCACACTCTTCTTACCTTAGACATGAAAATCCGAAGTGACCAAACGAGAAAAACATGGCGAACTGACCTATCCTGCTTCGCTATTATCATACAGTTGAGTACTTTACCCTGCCAAAATTATTTTTCTCCCACCAAATCGTAAAACGAGTATTTCCGTTGTTTTTCTAGCTGTAAAATTTTTTATATCAGCATATCTTGCGTCTCTAGTTTCTAATAAGTTCATCAACGAAACCTTTGTTCTGAACAATAAAATAAAGAATTTTTTATGAAAAGGAGTTGCTTCATAAATATTTATTTTGAAAATCAAACTAACAAGGAGCCTTCCCGGGGTGTCATTGTTCGAACCTGTCGCGGAAATTTTTCCATTGCATATTTTTGTAGAGCAATTCATAACTTTCTAAGCAAAAATTGGGTCCTAGAGGCGATAATAATTAAATCACATTTATAAATATCCGTGAATGGGACATCATAAATTTTTGTTGAAATTTTTTATTCAATTTCTTTTTGTTCATAACAATTTTTGCTAAGTCATAGATGCTCTACAAGACTATGAAATAAATGAAATTCCAGCGACAGGGTCAAAAATGACACCAAGAGGGTCTCTTGTGATTCGATTATTAACTCATTAGAAACTAAAAATGCAGGGCTACATACTGGTAAAAAAATAACAATCACCAAAACCATAGTTGGCAGAGAATAGTCATTATTATAGATGTGGATGGATGATGAAACAGCAAGGATAAAACTTTTTGAGAAAGTGATAATTTTTTCCACGCGTAGGAGCAGGGCTTAGAGCCTCTTTTAGAAAGAAGTATGGCTTAGATAAAAAAAAATTCTGACCATTTTTGAAGGAAAAGCTTATTTCATCTACTGCTTATGCCAATTTTTTCAAACAAAGAATGGACGATATGTAAAAATACCAGCTTTGATGAAAAAATAGCCGTTTTTTAAGTTTTAGTCAGAGGGAAAATATGCCATTTTTGTGAAAATTTGCCCACTTTTCGAAAATTTGCCTTTCACCAAAAAAAGGTGAAAAATCACACTGATAATTTAAAACTTGTTTTTAGATTTTTCAATTTTCAAACAATTATTTTTACGGAAAAAATTCAAATTTTTTTGGGCGTGTAATAGTTTTAATTATTTACTAGTTGAACAATGGCCCGAGTTCCTCTGGTCAATTGGAATTTAATTCATATTGTCAATTGCTTGCCAATAGGCCACTCTATAGTCTAGACTAGGTTGACTTATCCCCGGGGCATTTAATAATCGGGCAATGCCCGGACATATGCCGGGCATTTTTAGGCATTTCACAAATGTCTGCCCATCAACCAATATTTAATTCAGCAAACTTCAAGTTTCATCAATAAAAATATCAAGATAGCCAAATTTGGTGTATTTTTTGGATATTGTATTTGAGATTTTCATTTAGTAAGAGCGATTCACAACATTGTCAAAAATAAAATAACCAGAATTAGAGATATCAAATAGGACACTACAGTTACTGTTCATTCACAGTTAACAGTACATTGGCATTCCTTTTTAACTTAACTTCTTTAAAAAAACTCAAGACAGATCGTAGCACTTTTTTGTGAAATTTTTTCGTATTTCAAAAACCGCCTTTTTTTAGCAAAAAAATTTATTACTTTGAGGCACTCAGTATACAAATTTCCTCAGCAGTTTGATTAATTAACAGAAATTTAAAAATTACTTGGTTTCGAGATATGAATAATGTTAGAATGTCAATATGTAAAAAAATTACTGACAAGTTCAGGTCATATCTCAGAAACAACAAATATATTGATTCAGTTTTTTTATTATAATTTCTGAGGACATTTTGTATTTTGTATGCCTCGGATAAACTTTTAGGCTATATTGGTTTAGAACGATCTTAAAGTAATCTATCGAAGACATGAATATTCGATCCCGTTTTAACGGAAAGCTCGAAACTTATTTCAGCGAAAA